>CAMXCT020001008.1:7401-55815 GCA_947184155.2 Cladocopium goreaui
TGCTCTACTACTACTACCACAACTACAGCTACAACTACAACTGCAACTACAACTACAACTACAACTGCACTACACTACACCAATTGCAGTGCAGCACACTACAGCATACTACAGTTACAAAGACATCTACAACTACAACCGCGCCACATTACACAACACTTACACTACACTGATTACATTGCATTACACTAGAACTTCAGTTGCAGCTGCAGCTGCAACTACAACTACAACTACCACTACATTACATTACACTAGCCTACGCTACACTATACCACACTACACGACATTGCACTGCAATACACGACACTAATTACACCACACCACGACTACAACTGCAACTGCACTTGCAACTACACTAATTACAGTGCATTACAACTACAACTCCACTACACTACAGCTACAACTGCAACTACAACTGGACTACACCAGACTACATCCAGCAGTTGCGGTAAGGTGACCACTGCAACCATTGCAACCATTCCCAAAAAAACACAACTCCAACCACCTGTCAGTCCATCAGTGGACTCGCTCTGCCATCCGTGATTCACAACAACCAACCTCTCCTATAGGTTTCCTATTTTTGAAACTTCCGCCACCGCCTTGCGCGGTGCTACTGGTAGTTTTTTGTATTGTATAATATCATTTCAGTTTATATGAAATCATGTCATATTATCTTTAATTACATTAGAACGCATTTTAGTACACTATATTGTATTGTAATTTTATATTGTTGTTTTACACAAGCACATGATGTGCAATATGGATCCAGAAGACAAATTGGGAACCGTGTGTGGGCTGGCGTTTTTGTATGCTTTTAACAACAGAACTTTTCATTCTGCATAGATTATAATTACATGTCTCCCTTCACCTTTTGCGTTCGTCATTATGCCCAGTGGTCCCAGGTCCCAGCTCTTGTGTTTTTTCAGCTGGAAAAAACAGCAATTGAAACGGTTGCTTGTGTGATTTTGTGCTTGGAAAGGTTTCCTGGGGAGGAATACAATACATAACATATGTATGTAGATGAACTAATTTGTGCATATCTTGAGCTTTGTGCTAGTAGGCTGTCCACTCGCCCTGCAATTCTGACAGCATGCCATTGACATGTGCACAGCTACCTCGCAGGCAGTGTGGGGCTTCATGCCCAAGACTCCTTCTAGCCGCCGTATTTTCAGGGAGCGATTGAAGTTGTTCGCAGGTCCAAATCACTTGTACTACAACAAGGACAGACTGCGACTGTTGCAAGTTGAACCACGCAACATTGAGATGGAAGAGTCGTGTGGATACTTTCAGGATCCAGTGGAGTATCCCATGCACAAGATCAAGGACTGCAAACATGTCTGGGCTCATGCTGTTGCCGGTGTCGTTGAGATGACTGATTGATGTGGACTCTTTCTTGAGACCCTTCTTTTTTGCTCCGTGCTGTGTCTTGCAGTCACCTTTTGCCTGTCTATCTGCTTTGCTGAATATTCACATCTTTTCTTATCACCAAGGGCGACGAATGCAAATGCTCAACAGCGATGTGATGTCAGCAATATCCATGCCGTACAATGAGCCATGACGTCCGTGGGCGCTCCAGTTTGCTTGATGCCTTCAATGATGGCTTCAAGTACAACTGCTGACATACATGTTTCGAAACCTGTTAGTTTCCAATGCAAGACATGACAGCTAGATCCAGAACTAGCAATGACAGCGGAGACTTCCGCAACAGTTTCATGTTCAAAAGAATAAACATAAATAATATTGAATTTAAAGTGTCTGGTAGAGGAGATACTTTCTAGTGGTACTGTATCAAAGTCGTAGCAGTAGGCTCCTAATTTGATCTCAGGTTGAATTGTTGCCTTGTCCATTCGAGCAGCATCCTGCAACTGGGTTGGTAAGACTCACGTGCGGCCTTGGAGGATCTTTCATGAAATGTTTCTGCCTTGAGGATTTTCCTTTGAGATTCAACGAAGTCAAAGTACGGAAGCAATTCTGTCAAGTCTACAATATACAACTTGTAACTTGAAAGGCAAGAGCAATCTATTGGAGGTGAACATGCTGATATGAAGTTTTTAGTCCATACTGCAACTAATGTTCCCAACCGGAGTTTACCTTAAATCAGTGGAGTTTCAAACATTCGAAATCCCAAAGATTTCAGAGAAAGAGCTTAAACAAAGCCCATTCATCAATTGCACTTTCTTGCAATCATTGAACTCACGACGGCTCTGACCATTCCTTCGCAGGCCTCCCAGTAGTCGAAAGGGTGGTTGGCATGCATGATGTGTGTGTATGTGTCTAACTGGCCAGCATTACACATTTGTTGGCGATGCCAAACAATGCTCACTCTTGATGTAAGACTGTTGTCAGTGTATATCAATTCATTGGCAGGGCAGGACCTACCCTTTCCTTCCAATGTATTTGGTGTCAGTCTGCATTGTCTAGTAAAGAAGATGTACAAGTTTACCACATTACATTGTAGAACGCGCTTGGTGTTCGTTTTCTTGGGACTTTTCGTTGCAATTCTCTTGAACTGTGGCTCCTTGTCCCATCGAAGGGTCGTCTTGGCCAATCAAACATTTTTAATTTGCCGCGCTTGACAACTGGACAATATGGTTTGCCAGATCCTTGCAGATGCAGTAGTGGCTTAGTAGTCTTAGTATTGTTCTCTCGTTTGAGCTCTTTGTCCAGAAGTCCTGCAGCTCCAGCAGCGTTGTGAAGCCCATTCTTCTTGTGCCAAGTGATCTAAATGATGCAAGCGTGCAATTTGGAGCCCTGCGGGCCCATATAGGGCCCACCTTGGGCTTAGTCATGTTCCAAGACATGAAGCAGAAACAGTTTCCCACGAATGTCTACGTCCAGTTTCGGTAAGATCGCTGCGGTTCTGGTGGTTATCTTTTCTTCTGTGCTATATGTGCTATGTAGTGTGGTTTCTTGCTTGTTTTCCCCCTCTTGTTGGCAAGCTTTACACAGATTGTTGCCAGCATTGATGCGAAATGCAAGCTGCACTGGTGTGTGTATACACTGTGCCAAGGTTTCTAGTTAGCATGAGGTCAGCAAGATAGATAAATCAGCACCGTCGTTGGCCCTGTGTCTCGTGATAATGATGATTATGCAAGGTGGTTCTTCCGCATGAAATTTGCTCTTTTGTGCGGGTTCAGTTCAACAGCGGGTCTTCGAAACTGGGAGGATTGCACGCACACCTCGAACTTGCGCTATCGTGATAGAACGATGATCTACCAGAACAACAAGCTGGAAAAGTGATGACCTGAGGTGGTGCTTCAGTATTCCAAGACAATCCTGAAAGCACGTGTACATGCCCTTAAGATAACCAGGATACCTTTAACAATAGAGTCCGAGAGAGCGAGGCCGACTTTGATTTGCGCCACGTCAACTCAGCCAGAAACAATCCTGATTCGGATTTCCAAGGGAGAGGCTGGTGAATGAGTTCCGGCAACAGAGGGAGGATGCCAAGAGGCCCGTGATACCAGACTTTGGAGATGGGCTGCTAGGTACTGCTGCTCTTTTACTATCTTTTCAGGGAATTTGGATATTTTGGAAAGTTGAATTGCATTTTGGTACCTAAGATCTATGCTGTGATTCTCCAATCTGCAGAGCTCCCCTCGCATTTGCACATGCAATGTCTGACAGCAGCCATGATAGATGTTCCCCTTCATCCTTCGTTCTTTCTTTTTTCGCCAATGAAACCATGCAGACCCACTGGGGCACTCACGTTGTGCTTCTTGCCTTTTTCATGTCGAAATTGGTTGATGGGCAGTTTCGGTTCTGGCTTCATAATCATCATCATCATCATCATCATCATCATCATCATCACCATCATCATCATCATCATCATCATCATCCCTTTTCCTCATTGTCGTCGTCGTCGTCATCATTATCATCATCACCATCATGCCCATCATCACCATCATCATCATCGTCATCATCATCATCATCATCATCATCATCATCAGCGTCATCATCATCCTCTTTTCCTCATTCTCGTCGTTGTCATCATCATCATCATCTTCATCATCATCATCATCATCATCATCATCTTCATCTTCATTTTCATCATCATCATCATCATCGTCATGATCGTCATCATCATCATCATCATCAGCACCATCATCATCATCATCATCATCATCATCATCATCCCCATCCTCAACCTCATTGCCTTTGTCATTTTCACCCTCATCCTTATTGTCATCGTCATCGTCACCCTCATCCTCATCCCCGTTGCCATCATCATCATCACCATCACCGACATCATCATCATCATCATCGTCATCCTCATCCTCATCCTTATTGTCACTGTCATCGTCATGATCGTGATGATGATGATGATGGTGATGATGATGATCTTCATCATTATCATCGTCATCATCATCATCATCATCATCATCGTCATCGTCATCGTCATCGTCATCAACATCATCATCATCATCATCATCATCATCATCATCTTCATCAGCCTCGTTCTCATCCTCATCCTCACCTTCATCCTCATCCTCATCCTGATCCTCCCCTGAGTCTCGAAATCTTGTGATTTTAGTAGGCGCTGAAAATCATTTTTTTCAAGCTTACTAGTAAAATATTTGCTAGGGCCTAGTAAAGTAACTTTTGAAATTTACTAGCCTAGTAAATTTACACATATGCGTTTCTTATGTGTTTCTGTGTTTTTTATGCGTTTCTTGTGCGTTTCCAAAATTTGTTTGGCTATTAAATAACTTTGCTTGTCCAGTGTAAATAAATTGACTTGGCGAGTAAACAAATTTACTTTACTAAGCCAATAGTAAGTTTTACTACTAAAAAGAACCAAGTAAAGTAAACCAAAAAAGGAGTAAAATCACTAGATTTCGAAACTCAGGGTCATCCTCATCCTCATTGTCATCCTCATCGTCATCGTCATCGTCGTCGTCGTCATCCTCATCCTCATCGTCATCGTCATCGTCATCGTCATCGTCATCATCATTGTCATCCTCATCGCCATCATCATCGTCATCCTTATCCTCATCCTCATCGTCATCGTCATCATCATCGTCATCCTCATCCGCATCCTCATCGCCGTCGTCATCATCATCGTCATCCTCATCGCCATCCTCATCGTCATCATCATCCTCATCGTCATCGTCATCCTCATCGTCATCGTCATCGTCATCATCATCCTCATCGTCATCACCATTGCCAACGTCATGGTCATGGTCGTCATTATCATCATCACCATCATCATCCTCATCCTCATTGTTTTCATCGTCATCGTCATCGTCCTCGGCATCATCATCATCATTATTATCATCATCATCATCGTCATTATGATCATCAGGGTCATCATCATCACTACCCTGAGTTTGATGTTTTCCTTGCTCTAAAGCTTGGAAGGAAGATCACGTGTTGAGCCAGCCCGGGGGTCGACAGAGGCATACATTGCTTTCCAACGTATAAGTACCGTATAAAATATGCGCAATAGCTGGTGTCATTTTTTGTCGTGGAAATGATATATGTGTGGAATGTAAGGCCATGCTTCAAGAGACTCCGTCAAAGCCTGCGCTTGTGGGTGTTTCGTTTCGTCGTTGGTGTGCTTGGTGCCTTGCTGTAGTGATATATATATATTTTTGAGCTGACGCTCATCGTCGGCTCCGCCGGACTACTCGGCCCTCCGTTTCATCGCAGTGGGGGCTTGAAAGCGATTGAATGAGGACTTGCTTCAGAAATATATTCCTTAGGTTTTTTGGAACATATTTGTTAGAAATAGACGTTTTTTTTGGGAGCAGGTGAGTTCCCGAAAGCTCCTGCGAAGGGTTTTTCCTAAAGAACTGCTGCCAATTTCAACTTGTTACTTCGTGTAAAGGCACCTCTGTACAAAGACTTCTCTGTGTAAAAGCTTTTGTGTGTAAAAGTTTCTCTGTGTAAAGACTTCTTTGTGTAAAAACTTCCTTCTGTGTGTGAAAGCTTCTCTGTGTGAAAGCGCGTTTGTGTAAAGATTTCTCTGTGTAAAAGCTTCCCTGTGTAAAAACTCTCTGTGTAAAAGCTTCTCTGTGTAAAAGCTTCTCTGTGTAAACGCGTCTGTGTGTTAAAACTCTCTGTGTAAAGACTTCTCTGTGTAACAGCTTCTGTGTGTAAAAACTCCAAACCGTTTGTGTGCAAAAACTCCTTAGAGTAAAGACTTCTCTGTGTAAAACCTTCTGTGTGTAAAAAAACTCCTCTGCGTAAAGGCTTCTCTGTGTAAAAACCCCTGTGTGTGTAAAAACTTGTTGTGTGTAAACGCTTTTGTGTGTAAAAACTCCTCTGTGTAAAGGCTTCTCTGTGTAAAAGCTTCTGTGTGCAAACGCGTCTGTGTGTAAAAAAAATTCTCTGTGTAAAGACTTCTTCGTGTAAAAGCTTCTGTGTGTAAACGCTCCTAGACGTTTGTGTGCAAAAACTCCTTAGAGTAAAGACTTCTCTGTGTAAACCCTTCTGTATGTAAAAAGCTCCTTTGTGTAAAGACTTCTCTGCATAAAAGCCCCTGTGTGTGTAAAAACTTCTGTGCGTCTCCTCCCTCCAGCTTTCTTTCGGGTCACGCGGTGGTCCAGTTTCAATCTGCAATGTTGTTTCTTGTGGTAGAATGCCAAGAACATGTGAGAGCATCGCGCGTTTAAAAATTGAAGATAAACAGCGCACAAAGTGCTGTAATTTACAGCATTTTGCGCTGTCAGATGGCAAGAACTTGCGTAAATACCACAGTTTTAGTCCTCGAAAGCGGCTAAAACACTGTTATTTACAGGGTTTCGTTCACGTCACGATCTTTGATTTTTTGAAAAACGAGCGTTTTTTTGCATTCATCAAGACAAAAAATCGGTTCAAAAAGTGCAAAACATGCTGAAATTTACAGGGGTTTGGCGCGGCAAAAAACTGCGTAAATACCAGCGTTTCGGCGTCCAAGAGTGTGCAGTTGCGCACATCACACAAAATAGAACTAATGAAAGTACGGAAACCTGGCGTGTCACTGCTTCTTCACCATAAACTTTCAAAGCCTGCCGAAACGTCCCCACCGCCACAAACAAAACACCACCCACCTAAGGGACGGACGGGCTTCCAAAGCTGCCCCCTGCCACTGCCTAACGTCATGGCACTTGCCAGCATTGCCAACATCGGGCCGCCGAAACGTCCCCGCCGCCACAGACAAACACCACCCACCTAAGGGATGGATAACGTCGCCCCCTGCACGGCTAACAAACGCCAACGTCGGGCCGCCGAAACTGGCCTGCGTTGTCAGCATGGGCCGCCGAACCGTCCCCACGGCCACAGACAAACACCACCCACCTAAGGGATGGACGGGCTTCCGAAGCTGCCCCCTGCCACTGCCTAACGTCACTTTCTGAAGGGCTAAGAAACAAACTCCAAACTTGCTCCACGCTGGCCAGCATTGCCAGCATCGGGCTGTATTTTTTTCTTGCACATATGTGGTACACGTTCTTCTGCGATTTGTTTCACTGGCCGTTAGTTTTTTTTGGTTCCTGCTGTCGCTCCATTCCTCCTAACGCGTCCTTCGCTTAATCTTGTTTATCCCCTTCTTCCGTTTTTCGTCCGTCGTCGCAACCTTTTTCTTGCCATTTTGCCCATTTGGTATTGTTTCATCCTAACGCGTCCTTATCTTGCTTTATCTAGCTTTATCTAGCTTTATCTAGTTTTATCTTGCTTTATCTAGCTTTATCTTGCTTTATCTTGTTTATCGCATTCTTCATCCGTTTTCCGTCCGTCGTCGCAACCTCTTTCTTGCCCATTTGGCATTGCTTATTGTATTCTTCCGTTTGTCGTCGCAACCTCTTCCTTACCATTTGGCATTGCTTATCGCATTCTTCCGTTTTTCGTCCGTCGTCGCAACCTCTTTCTTGCCCATTTGGCATTCTCAGGCGCGCTCCCCCTGGTTCCCTGGGGTCGGCGGATATTCACATAGCCAAGTCAAAATCAGGAACAAAAACAACACCAGAAAATATCAAACAGAGTTGAAGTGAAGTCAACACCTTTTTCCTCAAAGAAAAACATCAATTGCTAACTGGCATGCCTCCGGCTTTGTTTGCTGAATCAAATGACGTGGAAAGGTTAAAGGCCTACAAAAGATTCCTTTCAACACAGCTTGAACGTGCTGGATCGGAGGCAAGCCGCACCAGATACTTGAGATTCTTGAGATGATACTTGAATCTTCGATCGATCTTCGATGAAATCCTTCGATCTCAGCCTTGCCAGGCTGACGACATGGCCATGGAGGACTTTGTCAATGCGGCCAGGGACACCGAGGTGCTGACGGTGGTGACGGTGCTGATGGTTGCACAATCCTGTCACGATGTGGTGAGATTTTGCATGATAAACCCTTTACCAAGAACGTGTCTTAGTGCGGTGTGGGTCTAGGCTTCGAGAAATAGTTGGTGCATATTTATTTGCTGCTGCCTGCCTCTTGAATTCTATTTGGCAAACGGATTCAATCGTCCTGCCAGTACATGCGGGTCTTCGAAGAGACGCAGGGCCAAGATCCTAACCCCAGCAAGGTTCAAAGGGTTCATTACAGCACAGCGCTCAGTTGCACTCGAGACAAGCGCTCATCATTCTCCAAGATTTTTTGCAGCATTTGCATCTAAAGTCCTGTGCATTTGTTTCCTGCTTGCTGAACTCAGAATCGTGGCTCCCAAAGAAGAAGTATTCTGCCAACCGCAATCAGCGAAAGGGTGCGCAGTGCTTTGCACAATCATGAGTGAAATTGAGTGAACCTGGTGTTGGAAGCTCATTCGTAACTCTGTGCGTTTGATCTCTGTCATGAAGTACTCGTAGCTTCGCAATCATGATCGCGCCGGTAGGTGTCACTCCAGTCATCCAGAAACTGGAGTGGAATGTGGAGGAAAATGACAAGAAAAAATCATAGCACCGGCCACAGCCGCCTTCGAAATTGCATTCTCTGCATTTGGATACAAAAGTGAAGAGGCAAGAGACTCCCCAACATCCCCAATCTCCAGTTGTGGGCTCCTTGTTGCTGAGGTCAAATTCTCTTTTGGACAGGGCCTGCTGTGAAAAGAATCTGCGCGCTCATGTTCCTCTCATCACTCTTGATGACTTGAGAACGTGGAATTGCATTAGCTTCTCAGAACATACCCAGCATTTTTAGGTTTTTTAGCACCTTAGGCACTTGCTGACTGTGAAACTCACACTCACGTGGTTCGTTGCGAGATTTGATAATCGAAACAGTAACGGAGTGTTCCAAAACACAGCACTTGCGGCATAAGCAGCTGACATATTTAGATGTTGAATGCCCCCTTTGTATAGAGTGGCCACTGTCAAGTCTATAGCACTTAGGGAGGGTTTTGAGGGCAAGGTCCACTTCGAGTCAATTGCTTTCAAACAGGGTAGCAGGCATACATACTTACTCTAGCCCACTCTACCGCTTGCCGTAGATGCACATTTTTGAGTGGAATGTTTGCAGCACTTCACAAGTTGAAGCATCCAAACTTTGATGACAGCCCACGCGCCTCTTTCTACCGAAACGGATGATGTCACTTGGATACAAAAATAAGTTGTGCTTGCTGGAAATGATGTGTGAAGCTTCGTTCAACTGGGACGGCTGAAGGTGGTCTCATGGGATGACATTTTCATGCGCATTGATGCTGCCAAGCAACAGGACTGAGCAGCAAACTTGTACCGATCTCTCGGCTCTAGTTGATTTGGTCTCCAGGAATAGCCTAGCCCTGGAAGTACCGCGTGCATCCGTATATGCTGTATACAGGCATACACGGAATGCTGTTTGTCAAAGTCTTTCCTGTCTTGTGCAGGCTGCTGAAGATCCTGTTGGTAAACTGCGGGCGTTAAAGGCTGTGCCGAGGCTCTTTGAGAATCCAAGTCTTTTCACTGCCTTAGAGATCTGAGAGCCTGAGACTAGTCCGACACCATTTACATCCATTTTCATTTACATTCATTTACATTCACTTACATTCATTTATACCCATTTATATCCATTTATATAATTTCAATTCATTTCATATCCGTTCATTCTCATGATAAGGCGAAAAAGCGAAACACTCTGTGCTGGACATGTGATTCCTTCCTATCTACTGCAGTTGATACGCCCCTGCGCATTTTCAAAACGTGGGCCCTTTGCTTCGTGTTTTGTCACGACTTTTGAAACCAAAGCTTAAATACTCAATTTGCCCAAGAGGAAGTGATTGAAGCATTTTTTCTCCAGCTCAGAAAATACAAGTGTCAAGGCAGACATGGCAGCTGTCAACCACTCCAGAACGAAAGGGCTCTAATTATAGCAGCAAGGGTCAAGGGTCAACATAGACCATCGACAAAAAATGTTGCCTCGTGTACGTAGACTCGTTTCTTGTCAGAGAACATGCTTTGGGTCTCTCTTCTGCGTTGCCAGTTGCCATCTGCGTTAAATGCAATCAAGTTTATTTCTTTTGTCAATATCCATGGCGCGTACCGTCTGAGGTATCTCTATTTTTTGTCTGTCGTGGCTATGTAGCCACAACATGGCGAATTTAGAGTGACGTGTAATCATTGTGGCTGTCCAGGCTATTCTCATCTACGAAAAACATTGAAATGCAGCATGTGTTTGGTTGAAGATTTCTGGCAAAGGTTGGAAACGCAATCAAGGCCTTCGTCTGCAAGAGAGACTAAGTTTGATACCCAGAAAGCCGTTTGGCCACGCATCTGAGCCCAGGCATTGTAGTCTTGGCATTTCTTTTTTTAGAAGAGTCACTACAGTCACCACACTCCTTGTGAAGTTTTGTGAATGCAGTGGCTGTAGCCTCGCATTCCCTTCACACCATGCACCAGGTCAAAGCACCACATGACAACAGAGCGCCCCATGTCCTCCAGGTGGCCTTTGGGTTGCAACTTGACACATGTCAAGAGACATGTCTTGAGACATGCTGTTCTTGAGGCAAAACGAAAGACACGTTTGAACCTGAGACAAGTTGATACAAGTGTAGACAAGTTGAGACGAGTGTGTCAAGTCTCATCTGATCCTGAAGCCGTTTGAGACGGAATGCAGTCTAAGAGTGCGGCCCCAGGCAGACCTTGCATCCGACGTGCGAAACCGAACCAAGCACGTGAGAGATAAGGTGAGCTGGACGTCTTGTTATGACCTGCAGCATCACTGATACATGGGAGTGCAAACTGTTTGAGCGCTTTGTTTGAACGCAGGTTCCACTGTCATTTAGATCATTTCACAAAATCAAACCTGCAAAAGGCAAAAGGTCTACGACAGGCCAAGAGGAATTCAGAATCAACCAGGCCAGAGGATTCCGGCTGGCTGTCAGCCTGGTTCCAAGATCTTTCAACTTGTCACAGCAGAGACAAATGGTTTTTTCTTTTGAAACCTCAGACTCAGGAGGCTCGAACTAGTGAAGAGACTGACTTCCTGTGCACCGTAAGGAGTGTGTGCAACATAGAAGTTATACCTGAGGACATGCGGATTTGTTCGACACAAATATTGGGCCAATCCGGCCTGGCTTAAAAGAGACCTGTGGATGCTCTGAACATCTCTCAACATTGTCAGATTTTTCCGCTCTTGGACAGACAGGATGTTGCATCACAAGAATTTCGGCACCTGGGACCAGCAGCAAGCTCAGCGGATTGACATTTGCTCCGTTCCAAAGCACTGATACCAAGAGGAATGCCTCTGGGTGGGTCTGCCGAGCCTATTGCGTTTGTCAAATCCATTGGTCACGCGATTTCAGGTTGAACTTATCACTTGTTTGTCTGGCCTGGTGAGAAAGCCTGTCACATTGAGCCCTACACGCAAAAAAACAACAACTCGAGCCCTGGCACATCTCCGTTGCTGTACTCAACCCAACATGCATTTATATAGCTGAAGATTATGCGGCCATAGACTAGGAGCAGTTAGACCAGGTTGAATCAATCCAATTTGAGGACACATCTTTGCTCGGACAGCAAGCCAACAAAGCGGGACGCCGCATTACAGACAAGCGAATGACGCGTGGAAAGATAAGTGGGCACACCAGGTTTGGGACAAGCAAGGTGAACGAGAGACCAATACTAGTCACGAGAAATGGGTGCTGCTGCCCAGCGAATGAACTTCCGGCTTTGACAACGTTTTCCCAGTCACCCACAATACTGAAGTCAAAAGAAGGAAGTCATTTGTATGTAGATTCTACTCAGATACAACTAAGAGTAGAAGCCACCATCTTGTCTTGTAGCAACAGAGCTTGCCCTCACAACCCACCCCTTCCGCCAACAAAGCGGTGCAGGGCCACAATGTATCCGCTAGTGTTGGCATGATTCTGTGTGTGTCAGTTGTTGTTTGCTTCGGACCTGGAGACCAGAGCTTCGTTGCAAACTGTGTCTAGAATTTACCGCTTCAATTGCGTCTCAATTGCTTCTCAACCTGGGATGAGCTTGGGGCAGTCCAATTCTGATTTGGTGAATCCTGCTGATCGAATTTGAGGAATCGATGCCACCTTCCAGAGCGCCTTTGGCCCTGTCAAGGTTCCTTGGATGCAAATGTCCATTGCTCCCCTGCAGGGAAAGCAAATGTGTCATGTGACAATAGTGATGGAGGCAGGGCAACCACTATGAGAACAAGGGCAATAAATGATAGCTCTTAAATGTTTTAAATACTGGTTTTAGCAGTTTTAAATGATGCCTCTATGATCTCTATGTGGTTCTTTTTGTTGGTGTGTGGGAGAACAAGCAACTAATGCTTGCTGTCGCGTTGCTGGCATTGCTACTCACTTTGTGATCCGACCTTTAGGAGCAATTGGGACACTTTACGACGCGCAGCGCAGTGGACTCAGCTGCGGCTTAGAAGTGCTGTTTCTACTGGCCTTTTGTTGCTTGTATACTTTGATGAAGGTTGTGAGGATGTTTGAGAGTTGAATTTCCCTTATTAGGCAAGGACAAAGTGGAGTGGAGACGCGGCATGCCAAGAGGTCCATTGCATGTGGAAGTGCAATTGCTTTCACTACAAATTGTGCTGAGAGTGGTCCCAAAGCCAGGTCGCGACTTTGGAATGGCCTTTTTCTCAACATGTGGACGGGTGGTATGACATAGCTGTAGTTTGATAAAAATTGGTAAGTACCGCCAGGCTGGGCTGTCCTCCAAAGCTAGCCTGTGTCAGACTTTGTGCAACAGTTTACTGGAAAAGGCATTGGCCATGGGTGGTGGAACAAGTTTTGTTTGAAAAAAGTAGTTCTTTGATATTTTCCTTTTGTTCATCTCTATACTTGGGTTATCAAGTTGTGAAGGGTCCCTTTTGCGAATCAAGATTTCCAAGGCGTTGGCAGATGTTGGGACAGGAACTGCAGCAGAGGCCTTTGTCGCAACTGGCTTAGCTTGCACTAAACGTGCTCTCAACAAAGCATACACTGTACGCGCCTTCTGTGCCCTTACAACCCGTGTACTATACAGTATTATTCTCCCATACCACTACTATAAAAATCTGTAAAGTACCACTATAGAGTACACCACTGTACAGTTCTAGGATACGGTACAACTACACAGTACTACTATAAAGTACTACTTGCTTGTACTACTTTACCGGACTACTCTACGGTACTATGCAGGACTACTATCCGGTACTAGACAGGACAGTACTACTATCGTACTACTATCGTACTACTATCGTACTACTATACAGTACTTCCACAAAGTACTATACAGTACTACTACATATAGAGTACTACTATACTACTATACAGTAGTATTATACAAGACTATGATAAAGTACTATGTACTATGCAGTACTATTTGAGTCTTCTGCAGCTTGCGGAATTCAAGAGGCAGGAGATTGCATTCCTTGGCTTGAGGCAAAGTATGTCCGAAAGCAACGCCAAGCTTGGAGTGAGCAGGCCGGGGATGGGATGCGATGGGATGCGATGGGATGCGATGGGATGCAATCAGGTGCTTGGCGGACTTGGTTTGGAAGCATCGTCAAGGCTGTTTGCTCCCCCCTGTTGGTCACTCTGGATCCACGTGCGTTTCCTGCAGAGCAGCTTGATCATGAATTGATGGTCATTAATTTTGCATGGCCTGTTCCATTTGTGCTCCCAAACACATTGAATTCACTGACCAGTCGCAGTGCATTTTGATAGACTTCGAGCCGTAGCATGCATGAATACAGGTTTGCCCCCCTCCAAGATTCACCTTTTCTTTATTTAGCGTTGCATGCATTCAGAGGATTGTGGGTAGGAGATAGCCTGGAGGCACACCAACAACAGCTACGATTCTTGTCCTATTTGGATTGTATGGAAGATTGCAAAGGTATGCAAAGGCATCATACTGCGAACGGAAGACAGTCACTCATTTTTTTTTGCAGCACTTGTGTAATTGCAAGAATTCATCCAGAGAAAACCAGGCCGATCACAAGAAAATGCAATAGTCTCTCGAAGTGCAAATCTTCCTGATAGATTGAAAACTGCAACCAGTTGAAAAGCCATGCAAAACCTCCATTGTAAAGCTACCATTCTTGTCAAGCCGGAACAGACACCATCCTATGACAACGGCATCTCTTTTTGGCCAAAGTATATGATCATACCAAACTTCAAATCCACATGTAGCAAATCGACCATCAAAGTTCAAGATTCTTTTTTGGAAGGATTGCATTATACTTGCACTTTTCGTAGAGTTCCAAGCAATGAATATCCTGTTCAAAGCAATATGACAAGAAGTTGAACACTCTCCCAGGATAAGGAGTCCTGAAATATGACCTTTAATTCTATCTAGGTGCTCCATTCAAGTTAAGCAAGCAATTTTCAATTACATTGAAAATGGAAGAAGTATTCCATCGGTTGGAGAAAACAGTCTGTACAGCAGCAAATGTATCCTCTGATGTGTGGTATCTTGTGTAGAGACAAAACCACCATATTTGACAGGTTCAATCTTTTGTTTCCGAAGTGATTCTTTTGGGGGACTGTCATTCGAGTGCTTGAAAGCAACAGCAAAAATGAGAACCAAAGCGAGAATCCAGATTACTGATGGGGTCAACCTGTTGCTTGTTTGAATTGAGCTGCTTGACTTCCCTGAGCGAAAAAGAATCCTCAAAAAGCTTTCACTTCACGCAAGCTTGGATCTTAGATCCGGATTCATGTTGCCCGTATATATCGATGTATTGTCCTCGTGCGTTGGGTTGCGTCTACGATGTCCCGACACTCATGTCCAGATCTAAGGTACCAAACGACGCTGATGTAAGACTATTCAGAGACACAAATAGTCTGAACCCCCCCGCTCTACCACTCCCAGCAGAATAGCTACGCTAAGTGGAGCCCAAATTGCCTCATCAAGAAAATAAAGTATTCTTTAGAGAGATACCGATTTCTGTAGCTGAGGACCCAATTCTCTACTCACCAAGCGACTATATACATCATGAATTGGGGGTGGGGGATGTGGGCGTTGGGTGCGTTGGTGGGAGATGTGAATTTGCATCGTTTATGATTGTGGAAACTCCAATGGGTTTGGATTGGATGTTCAGGAACACAGCCCAGATGACCGAAGCGGAGTTGCAGTGGACGATAGCTTTCATCTCAGTCTTGGAATCTGTTGCGCATAAATTGAGAGATTCTGCCTCTAGGAAGAACGCATGCATTCGTGCGTGCTGGGGACTGAAACTAGCGAAGCAGACGTTCTGATGTAGAAGCCGCCACACAAACCAGTCACATTTTCCTCAGTAGAGACAGCATATGGAGAATGCAGGCGTTCAAAGCAACCACCAACCTTTAGGACAAAGTGGGCTAAGGTGTTTGTGGTTTTCAGCTGTCCTCACCAGAATAAAGAAAAGCTCTTCAGGTTAAGGCAAAGCCAATCAATCACACGGAGTGACCGAAATTCCAGAAAGAGCGTATAGTGTACGCTGGTTGTGAAAGGAGAGATAGAATGAGTATCAGCCGACACATTTAGATAAGAGGCTCTGGTCAAGAGAAATCTCTCTTCACATGTGCTTAGGTTTGCACTCTGGACGCAGAACTACTGTTCGCTGGGTTGGTGGACGGCCTGTACAGCTTGAATTTGGATGAGACGACGCAAAAATGCAGGAGGCACAATTGAAAGCGGTGTGGTCCAGTTGAAAAGAGACTGTTCCAAACTGCTGCTTTGCCGTTTCATAATCTACCCAGCAACTGCAAAGAAGGGCATCGCAGCTGCTAGCATCAAAGCACCAGGGTTTTGCTCACAGAATGAGCATCGTTTAAGAGGACATGGAGTGGACTTCAAGTGGGGAGATTGAATTTTCTAGAGGACTGTAAATTGTGATGTTTAGACATGGGGCATGCAATGGAAAATAGGCCGCAGATTGTGCTGCACCAAAATCCAAACAAGTCCTAGAATAATCCTTTGGAGAATGCCACAAATTGATCTTTTTACAGCGGCACAGAAGGTTGAGACGAGGAAGGTGGGCAAGATTTGACATCGTAGAACGTAGAAGTTGCTCAATATTTTTTGGCTGCTGATGTTCTGTGCAAACTGCACAATACAGGACTTGACTTGCCATACACCAGTGCAGTGTCTCTTGAGTGTCTAAGTTTTGTTGCACGCGCGGTCGCAACATTTCCCGGTACAGATTTTGCAGCCTGTGCGTGGGAGATGTCGGTCAAGTGCAAGTGAACGTGGCAGGCAACGGCTCCAAGATGGAAGTGCAGTCTCGTGCCGTGCAGTAGAGAATAATCAAATTAGTCTTGTGTTGCATAGAGTCATGCTCGGTAATTGACTATTCATTCATGGTTTCTCGCACGGAATGCTTCGTCTACCTCTCATGTGAGACAAAGCCCAAGAGTGAGGAGGGCACACAATATGCAGAATTGAAAGGGTTGCTCCCAGGGGCACATTTATTGATTGCCTGTGGATATTTTGTTCAGGGTGGAGGTCTTTGGAGTTAAAAAGTGTCCAAATGCAAGTGACGATGCAGTGGGCTCTGAGTTTGTTTCAGGGTGCAGGTGCACCAGGTCC
Organism: Cladocopium goreaui; assembly: GCA_947184155.2. Taxonomy (NCBI): domain Eukaryota; class Dinophyceae; order Suessiales; family Symbiodiniaceae; genus Cladocopium; species Cladocopium goreaui. The sequence continues at coordinate 24,310 of CAMXCT020001008.1, forward strand.
ATAGTTCCAACATGTACTCCTCGTGCCTCCGCTATGGAGTGCGTTCGGCCGTGGCCCATGGATTCCGAGAGAGGACCGGCTGTCTGGCCCCAGAAAGGTTTCAACAAATGATCCAATTTCAGGAGATCCTGGAAAGCCCAAAAGTGCTTCCTCATAGTGGCAATAAGATGCAAGAAATGTCGCGTTGTAAATTATTTCCATAGGTTTCCGATTTTTGGCTCTTAGTCTGGAGATATTTTGTTTTGAGGACGTCTACAATGCGGAGGTTGAAGGCAGTGGCGCTTGGCACTGGAGTGGGGCACCGAACCAAATGCTGAACAAGAAATTTCCGGACAGATGTCCTGTGTTTCAAGCGAATGGTACTGTAGTTGTCAGACTGTCACACTGAAACGATTCAAGCGGCAGTTCGCTTCCATGATCTGCTAGAGTTTTGAAGAAAGGGGAGGCGGGCATGGGATTTTCGTGCATGAGCTATGGTGAATTGCGTCGCGCAGGGAGTTTTGCTGTGCGGGTGATGCGATGGTTAGCCGGTGTTTGGTTCATGTTGGGACTGCTTTGCGCACGGTTTATGGGGTTGAGTCGGTCCTGGCTGGCTGCACGTTGTCATTGTTTTGTTTCCCAGGACAAGCACCTTCTATCACCCTCTATTGATCACTTCAGCCACCAAACTAAGGCTAAAAGACTCTGAATAGACTATGAACATACAGTATCAGTAATTGTGTATGTATATATATTATATATATATATCTACAATTATGTATTTATGTATTTATGTATTTATTTATTTATTTGTTTCTCCAGAGTGCTTCTTTACAACGTTCCTTCACAATGCTCCCTTACATATTCCTTTACACCTTCACGGTGTTCCTTCACAGTATTCCTCTAGGGTATCCCATTACAAGCTTTCTGCAGTATTTTTCCTCATTTTTTCCATGTGTTTTCATTTTTTTTATTTTCATGCAGGTATGATTGCATGAACATTGCAGTCACTGAGTCGTTAAGACTTTGAGTCGGTCATGGCCATCAATGAATCATTGTTGTTTGTATACTCAACAGTGGCAAGACCGAACCAATGATAGCTGTCAAAAAGGGATCCATCAGACTTGACACCATCATTTATCCACCCGAACCAGGCACTCTTCAAGCATTTTCCAAGTGTATCGACCTTGACGCCAGCTCAGGTCCTTTGCGCTGGGTCGATCAAGGCATCGCTTTTTCTTTTCAGCTTGAACTGCCCTCTTGAAGGGATGCGAAGCAAACCTGTGGCCTGCCAGCTTGTGCTGACTCTGAATCAGACAGAGTCGAAGGCTGCATTTTTTTTTTCGTGGCAATCATTCTGCTGAAACAGGATTCAGCCTTTCACTGCGACTCTGGTGAGGCCGCTTACCAAATTCTCGGCGCTTTTTGCGCTGTACACTAGGGGTAGTCTGGGGAGTCTAGGGTACCTGAGTGCCAAATACTCTTGTACACGAAATGCCTTGGGGGGATCGAAAATAATTCACTAGAGTCAGTTAGTCGTTTAACGTCGCATTTTCATGATGTGGTGGCAAGCTTTGGGCTTGGCTCAAGGTTTTCTTGCCTGGTTGAGAGGTGTTGGGCTTGTTGAGTGAATCAGTTTGTGGGCAGTTGTCGGACTCACAGTGTATTGTATTGTGTTGGGCAGTTTGTCGGCAACATGGGCGTGTATCCAGGTGAACTTGAAAGTTTTTCTTGGCTGGATGAATTATTGTATGGTATTATCTCTCATCAATCATAAGCGTCGAATGAGGGAGATGTGTTTGTCTGTTTGAGGTGTGCAGTACTTGATTCTTAGTAATTCTAGTATGGTATGTGGGCGCGCGCGCGGGTGGGTGGGTGGGTGGGTGGGTGGGTGGTGTGTGTGTGTGTGTGTCGATGGAAGACATGCAAATCACTGCAGCAAAACTGTGGGCCACTGTGGAGGTATGGTCCCAGGAGCACCACCCCAACATTCAAGTGAGCCGGTGACTGACTTATTTTGTAGATATTGTAGATATTACAATGTAATGTAATATTTAATATAGTATAGTGTATAGTATAACATAATAGAACATAACATAATATAATATAATATATATAATATAATATATATAATATAATATAATATAAAATATAATATAATAAAATAAAATAAAATATAATATAATATAATATAGTATAACATAGTATAACATAGTATAATATAATATAATACAATACAATACAATGTACTAAATAATGCAAAATGTATATTAAAATGTATATAATACATAATATATAATATATAATATAAACTATTTAATACATAATACAGTATATGTATAATATAATATATAATATATAATTAATATGTTATATGCAATATGTAATATATATATATTACATTATATATATACATTAAAGTATGTCACACCCGCTTGCAAAATGGCATGCCTGATTTTCTTCATCAGGCGCATGCATGGATGCATGGAATGTTGCAAGTAACATGTGTGATTGATTTTCATATGGGTGATTGCGGTCTGCCTGCTGTTCCTTCCACATCTGCACCCGTCCTCACAGCATCCCAGCTACTGTTCACCCTAATTTATAACCCCAATACTTTTTCAACTCAGTTCCTTAGACGGCCTGTGCCTACCTTTTTTTGTCCCGGACAAATATACATGACAGAAGAGTGCCCAACCAACTCATTACTCAATTTGCTGATCCCCTTCTCAAGTTTCACTTCGCACATTTTGCAGCAACCTTAGGGCCACTCGCCAAACCCAATGCCTTTGCGTCATGCCGCGCCATGTCCTCAAGCAAGACATTGGGCTGTCGCAGCGTTTCGGATTCCAAAGTCGTGTTACAATGCTGAAGGAATTCCAAAGATGCCAAGGCCAAGGCGACCCTTGCATTGGCACCTGTGGCATTGGTTCCGAGCACGCAGCCTCTGAATTTGATCTCAGCAATGGGTGAAATTTGTTTGGGATTGCTTGGATGCTCTGAAAGTAGGTGATTTAATATAATGATTATTAAAGTTATTAAATTAATGGCAAAAATGGCCAAAGTCTCTCAGTCCAGCTTCTTAATGATCATATTCTGCCTGGTGACGGTGGCAGGTATGGGTGCGATGCTTGACACTTGCTTTAAGGGCCATGCCTTTGCTCACTCTGGCGCATTGCACCCAGCACTGGACTGGCTGTTGCTTCTGAAGCGGTTCGACAATGTACACAGCGTGAGTATGCAGAGTATAGCATGAGTATAGCATGAGTGGTATCACTTGGAAAAAACGAAAGACTCAAGAGCTGCAATGGAGTTGTGCCTGTTGTGCCCCGCCATTCTCCAGGCCACTGTGCTGGATGTGTTGGGAGCATGGAGGAGAGAGGCTGGGCCCGGCAACCCTTGGATGAATTGCGAACACAACTCTCAATGATGCGTTTTGAAAGTGGACAAGACTAGACTCATCTTTGCAAGGCAAATCTTGGAGAAGCTCCGAGTGCATAGAAAACCATGAAGATCATACAGTGCCAATCAAGCACGATTCGGGGAGTTTTTTTTTAAAAAAAGTAATAGACTATGTAATGACTATGTAAGTATAGGCAAAATTTCAACCCCTTTCCAGATATACCAAAAAAACTGGATCATTGCCCAGGAACTTAATCTTGGGTGTTCAGTTAGGCCTCTCTTCTTTCGAAACTTGCATCTGGAAAACAACAAGTCCTTTGCAAGCAGCAACGGCGATCGCGAAAAGCCTTTCATTTAAAGCTTTTACTGCAACCTTTGATGGCCACTTGATGAAGTCAGTACCTTTTTCAGAAGAGCAGACAGCGACCAAACAGCTGAGAAATTCCAGCTGCACAGCGGAATGTGCTGAACACCACAGGTGGATGTGGCGGTGTATCCTCGCAGCCTTGCAGGTGCAGAGTTTTTTTCACGCAATCCTTGTTTTTTCTTGGTGACTTTGAGACATTTTGAGCGATCTTGTAGGTTCAATTTGTGTATGTTTGCTGTTTTGTATTTTGATTTTGATTCCTAAAGCAGCATGTGTTTTCCTTCTTGGAGGCAGAAGGACCCATAGCAATCAAATTTGCTCAGTGGGCATCTACCAGACCTGACATCTTGCCTCGCAGTGCATCTTGCCACAATGCATTGGGGATTCTGGACAAAAGCGCAGATGAAGGAAGAGCAGCAGCAAAGAAAATTTACCAAGCTGATGGTGAATTCAAAATTCAATGGTTGTTCTTTGTGCAGATCAGCAGAGAACAAATGCAGTTTTTCAAAACAATATGCTTCAGGGGAGCTTTTTGTGACAACTTTGGAGCAACAGTAATCACAGTAATCATTTTCAAGGTTTTCCTCATAAACAAGCTTCTGGCATGACATAATCTCCCACCAGATCTTCCGCCACAGCATTTGGAGTATCAGAAATCCAAGGTCTGTGACCATCTCTCTCCTTTACAGGCCCTGAGACTTCCATTTGAGAACCTACAATAACCTTCATGTCTAATTCTGGGATTCATTGTTCCTCGATGTTGCTCCGCATGTTACAAATGTTACTCTGAATTAAAGATTCAGAGCCCCAATGTACTGGAGGCCAGCGTGAGGCCACACAGTTTCCGGCAAACCAAGAGGCAGGTTGTGCACAAGGTCTCCAGAAGGTCAACACAAATTGCAGAATTTGGTGCCCTAATTTGGACAGGATCCTGACCGAAACTTTTGGACCCGCTTGGGAGAATTCGCTGCAACTCGTTGCCTGGACTGAATGGACTGAACATACAGAAATTCATTGGGCTCACTTTTTAAAGTTCCATGTGCGCACAGCTTACAGCTTAAGGCTTATTATGAGGTGTCTCGGTGCCTCGGTGCTCAAGTTACACGTCTCTTTCTCTTAGGAAGCCGAGCCATTGGGTTCTGGTTGCATGGCCCAAGTCCACAGAGGTTGTCTTCACGGTTGGAACCTTGGATCTCATTTCTGCGTCCTGTTCAGTGGTAATCCAGGGCAAGATGCAGCAAGGACCAGGCTAAGATATATTATATATACAATAATAATTATTAATATATAATTATTATTATACAGATACAGTAGTTACAGTGCAAAGGTATTAGGTATAGTTGATGAAGCACTCTCTCAATCTTATATCTACAGTGTGTGTGTAAATTGTGTATGTATGAAGCATGTGTCTACATGCTTGTAGCTGCAGCAACTGCAGTTTGAACGGGCCTATCTGGCTGACTGTGTGGTGGTCTCATTGCTGTCGTAGGTCCATTACAAGGACAATTGCCGACCAAACAGGACCTGTCACAATAACACGCAGCATGCTTTGGGAAAGCTTGGTTTGTCGCCGGAACCCCTTTCAGGCGAAACATTGCTACAGGAAAGGGAGGGTCATCGATGAGGGAGGCAGAAGAGAGGGCAACACAGACAGACAGACACACACACACACACTTGCTCAGACTTCCTTTTGTATTAGATATTGACGTGCATCTTCCATGCAGAACAACAGCTTCAAAACAGAATCCGAAAGAGGAGAATTGGAAGCGAAGCCCTGCTCTTCCGTGTAGCAAGGAAACCAGATTGACGAAAAAATAACCTTCATCCGTCCATATGCTCAACATCGAACTTGAGATCCTGATGCGATTCTTGATGGATAAATTCAGATTGTGGAAACCGTGCAACGAAAAAACGACTGGGCAGTTCTCGGCTAAGCCGCTTGCCATTAACAATTGAACGAACATTGAAGCAGGTACAAGTGGTTGATCAGACCACTCATCCAACGAAATGCCATAACTTCATTGGACTGGCTAGGCAAATCGGCTCCAGTCCCCCTGCTCTAACCAGAGAATTCAGTACAAAGAAACTATAATGCCAAGAAGTTTTACATCTTCAGATGGTACACAAACACACACAGCACAGCATGCAAAGCATGTGTCGAGCATCTTCGATTCCCGAGGCTGATGTTTGTGCCGTTTTGCTTTCGCAGGATGTGGCATCTGAGCAACCTCGGAATGTGGCTGTGAAGGCAGTTAGAAGCTGTTTGTCATTTGTTTTGGTTTGAGCTGTAAGCAGCAAAACATTGTCTTTGAGCAGTGCTTTCTCTGAATCGGAATGAAATCAAGTTTGGATGTCTGACGTTCCAAGAAACGGTTCCGTAGGTGCTTCATCCAGGTGCGCAGGTGCGGCCGTGTCTGCTTACCCTGTCCTTCATTGCAACAATTCACCATTTGTGGCAAGGACAAGGTGGATCTCGATCTCGAGGCGCTTCATTCTAGCAGAGTTGCTTAGGTGCTCTAGAAGCCAGGTACGGGTCATCCTGCCTACTTGGTCCCAGCTGTGAGGTGTTCACTTGGTTTCCAGACTTTCTTGAATCTTGGAATGTATTGGCTCAACGCATCTGCAGGGCAAAGATTTGAGGGACCACGGCTAAGATCATAAGAGTCAATTCTGCAGCAAATTCAAGCTATAGAACCAAATTCACATCTCAAGAAAAACTTTCCGTTGCCCGTGGTTGCCATGCAATAGCTTATGAGGCGGGATATTGCAGGGAAAGACGATTCGGCTTGTTCTTGATGGCTGGGTTTGGGGTTTGTGGGTACCAGCGTGATAGAGTGATGAGAGTTCTGGTTCTTGAGCACCAATTCCTGTGGGGTCCTGTGGGTTGTTGCATAAGTGACATATGCATAGCAACATTCTGCAACAGAACACATATAGAGCAACTCCCATGACAGAATCAACAGACCTTGGCTTCATAATCGTGTTGCTAGAACGCTGAGTCGCAGTTTTTGTTGATCTGGTCTTGCAAAACACCACAGCGCACTAAAGCTTCGCTGCCTGCTACAGAGCTCGCAACCTGTGAGGCAACGTCATTCATTCTGAATGAATGACCTTCAAAGCAACTAATTTCCAATGCTTGCAAGCGTAGTCTTAGTTGGTACGTGTCTAAAATCCTATACGCCACACAAGTGATAATATATAATTGAAATCTCGCACAGAACAAGCGATAGCAAAGAAAACATCAATGAATGGCAGCTGGCTGCTCACAAATTTTATTTGCTGTCTCCCTCCCTGTCTCCCTCCCTCCCTCCCTCCCTCCCTTTCTCTCTATCTATGTCTCTCTGTGGTTGCAAGACACGTGTCATCTGATGCCTTTTACTAAGCAGCACAATGCATATGCATGGGTTGTCACAAGTATCCTCTTCTTAATCAATCTTACTTTTCACACATTATCCCTCCATAGCTCATATAAAATTCACCAACATTCACCAACCATTCACCGACTATTTTTTCCGACTACCTTACTCAGAGCTGCTTGAAAAACGTCTTTTTCGCTCTCGGGCCAACCGTCGTCTAGTGTGTGTGTGTATATATATATATGTACACATGTATATACATACCAGTAGTACCGCACAAGGCGGTGGCGGAAGTTTCAAAGATAGGAAACTATAGGAGAGGTGACTTGTTGTGATGCATGGATGGCAGAGCGAATCCATTGATGCGCCGAAAGGTGGTTGTGATTTTTGGAGTGGTTGCAGCGGTCGCCTCACCCACAACTGCAGGATGTAGTGTGGCGTGGCGAAGTGCAATGTAATTGCAGTTGTAGCTGTAGTGTAGTGGTACTTGTAGTTGTAGTGTAGTTGTAGTTGAAGTTGTAGTTGTAGTTGTAGCTGCAGTTGTAGTTGCAGTTGCAGTTGTAGTGTAGTTGTTGTAGTTGCTGTACTTGTCGTTGAAGTGTAGTTGAAGTGTAGCTAAAATGTATTCGAATCTGAAGTTGTAGTTGCAATGTAGTTGAAGTTGTAGTCGTGTTGTAGTGGTAGTTGTAGTTGTGGTAGTAGCCGTAGTTGTAGTTGGAGTTGTAATTGTAGTGTAATTAGTGTAGCGTAGTGTTGTGTAATGTGGTGTAGCCTGGCTGTAGCTGTAGTCTAGCGTAGTGCAATGTAGCGACATGTAGTGTAATGTAATTCGTTTAGTGTAGTGTAGTGTAATGTAGTGTAGTGTACTGAAATTAGTGTAGTGTAGTGTAATTAGTGAACTGTAGCGTAGTATATCTGTTTTTGCATGTGTAGTTGTAGTGGTAGTGTCGTGTGGCTGCAATTGTAGTTGCAGGTGTAATTAGTTGTCTGTCTGTCTATCTACCTATCGTTCTATCTTTCTATCTATCTATCTACCTACCTACCTATCTATCTGTCTGTCTATCTATCTATCTATCTATCTGTCTGTCTATCTGTCTTTCTCCAATATTGAAAACGAAGCCATTCTGCGAGACTTCTCAATTGTTGAAATTGACGACTTCAAAAACGAAGCGATTCTGCGAGATTTCCTCAGTTTTCGAAGTTGACAACATAAAAAAACGAAGCAACTCTGTGAGACTTCCTTAAAAATGGAAAGTTGAGTGCAGAGCTGACGGCCTCGTACCATTGCGTTTTGCGATTTTTCCGCTCCATCTGTGTAAAGTGCTGCGCTTGCCACAAAAAAGGCGAGGCCAGGTCATACGAAGTGCTGCACCTGTCACGCAAAGTCATCTTAGCAAACCTAAAGATCTGATGCTCCAAAATGCAACCCCTCTCAAGAAATCAGCCCCGCAACCTCCTAACATCTCTGATGAACATGTCGCTTGTATTGCGATTGCCACGCGAAAATTATCTTTGCAGACCCGCTGCAAATTTCACAAGGCTGCCATCGCCCAAAGTGAGCCAGGTGCATAATCCCTTGCGCCTGCCACGCAAAACCACATCTGAACCTTCAAAAGTGGTCCGAGCATGTGGCGTTCTAGCATTTTGACTTTGAAATGTGCTTCACGCCACAACGGCGTGCACTTTTTCGACATCTCAACTTCCAAAAAGTGCTCTGAACCCGTCAGTTTTTTTACACTTTTGACTTCGAAACGTGCTTCGCGCCACAACGGCGTGCAATTTTTCATCTCTCATCTGGCCAGTTGCAAGTCATTGCAAGAACACAGTGTTTCGCGACTTTCCTACCTTTTCGCGCGCCTGCATCTTCTTTCTTCTGATTCTTTCTCTTTCCTAAAAAAGCGCTAGACCTGCACTTGCAGCCTTTTGCTGCTTGCGATTCCTGAGGCCATGGGAAATTGCCAGTGCAAGGCGGGCATGCTTGTTACTGGATGTATTTATGCATACTTTATACGTACTTTACACGTACTTTATCTATCTTTATCTACTTCAAATAGTTTCAGATAGATTCTTCCTTGACTCAGCAGTTTGCAAATGTGGATGGAAAACCCTCGATCTTTTTGCATTGCTTGAAGGACAAGGACCTACCGCAGCAACGAGAGGCCAAGCCTCTTCATGGATCAGGCTTAGTTAGGTCTTGGGTCTTCTCATGTACGAAGGAAGGCTTGGTCTGAAAGAAAGGTCCCAAGCAACCCACAGGCAACCCACAAGCAACCTCCGTCGTTTTTGCAGGGTAAAGATGCAGGGTTTGTGACCAGAAACGGGAAATGGCACCACTGTTTGAAAAAAAACATCCTATTGTTCAGGGACCTATGCCCCTTGTTCCTTGCATTGCTGGAGTCCTTTTGACCGACTTGTAGAATGACTTTAGACACAGGTTTGATCGGCAATCAGCAGTCCAATAACAGCAGGAATCACTTGATGCCTTTGTTTCATGTTTTGTGCTGATGCTCCTGCAGATTGATGGATCCTGGACTTATGCAGACAAATTGCAACAAATTCTGACAGGCCTTCGAACCGGAGCCTGAAACTGTTGCAGACGACGATGTAGACTTCCCTGAGGCTGACTGGGGAGGATGTGCTAGACATGAGGTGACTGAAGCCTGACAGTCGACGTATGCAGATGATGTTATATAAGTAGATGTAATTGTTGTGTCACAGTCGACAGTCTTCCTGTCTTAGTCTTTCGAAGCACCGTCATGACACTTTGAAAGCAAAGCCGACGTGCACAGGGACTATCACCCACATCAAAGAGCAAGGCGCGGAGCACCGAAAGCTGAGGAAGGGGACACAGGGTCAAGTGAAAGATGAGGAGGGCCATGAGGGTCCAAATAAACTGCAAAGTGAACTCCAAATGAAACCAAGTGAGCCGAAGGAGGACTAGCTGCAGGTCCAAGAGAGAAACTTAGCTGGTTTGAACCCAAAACAAGAATAGGACATACCAAAGAATTGCCAACGATACTTTTCTGCAGGTAGGATGCTACGAGGTATGTCTGACATTCCGACACAATTGCCGGCGGCAGCGTGATAGTCTGTAACGGTCTGTGACAGTATTGGATATCAAACAAGGGATGGTTGGGGGAAAGAAGCAGCGACAGGCAGCCCCCGAAGAGCCTAGCATAGGCAGCGGCGATGAGAAGGTTGAGGTGCTGCCTCCACTTGAAAACCCATCGCAAGTTGCATTGCAATTTGCATCTAGTGACTCAAAATGGCTAAATTGCTTTCGGTGTGACTCACAAAATGTTGACGTCCTTGATCTCGCACTAAGTGAATGACATGACTTGGCACACCATGTTTCAAAGCCACAGTAATTACAATAAGAAAAGGCCTGAAGAATGATTGCGTACTCCTCGCCTCAACCTGTCTAAGCCTCTCACAGGATTGCATCCTAGAGGCATAGTGTGTTGAGTGTGTTCTGCCAGTTTTGTGCGCTGTCAGAGGTGCAAAATGTATGCTTCATCGTGCCATTTCGCAACAGGGAACGGATGTAACAACCACGAACACCACGAACAACCAACATCCGTTTAAAATCCATTTGACTCGTCTGACTGATGGGTGTCCGATTCCAAGAAGGACTTTTGTTTCAAGCGCAGGGAAGTCAAGCCAGTGGGGCAAGCTTCAGTGACGCTGGTGATCTTGCAGCTCTAGTCGACGCAGAGGATACTAGTGTCTGCAACTCAAGCCTGGATCTCAGATACAAATTGATACAAATTGATACAAAGTGATACGAAGGGATACAACGTGATACAACGTGATACGAAGTGAAACAATTGTAACAAAAAAATATCAATTGGGAATCATTCAGGGAAGCACAAGGAGCCAACAGGTGCTGGTGGCGCTTTCTGCTGTGTCGCTTTTGAAGATTTTGAGCTCACGCCCAAGGGCGAGACACAAACAGCAGATAAGCATAGATAAGCCGGCGTGAAATCAGGTGAACATAGGTGAACGAATCAAACCCTTGCATGGATTAAGACCTGATAATGTAAAGCCACACATGGGGCGCTGTGTCGAAGAGGACATACAAAGCGAATCTGCAAAAGCAAAGCAAAACTATGTATATGCAGAGAGGAATATAGATTCCACACAGATTCGAAGGTCCTTTCTGGTCCTTTCTGAGCAAAGAAAGTCAATTTCGAGTGTGCTGCAGTGTGTTGTTTGAGAAGTGCACAAGGTTTTTATTGAGGGAAGACTTGGGTTTGACATTTGGGCCGGATACCATTTATTCTGACGAGAGAACGAATTATTGCTGCAGATAGCAATTTCAATCAATTTGACGCTTGATCCGACATCAGGGTTGAAAGCGGGAATGGCAACGCATAACTGGCAGAACTCAGGATTCATGGCATGTTTTAGATTCAAACCTTTCCATGATCAAAGGTCTCGCGGTAAGTGGAGTTGGGTAAGGTCACCTACGAAAGTTGGATCAGTTGGATTCAAAATATTCTGGACATTCCAACATTCCATGCAAATATGTACATTCCGGGACATTAAATTAATCATTATGTAATTCCGACTGAATCTCTTAGCTTCTTAACTTCTGGACACCGACGGACTGAACCTCTTTGGACACAGTGGGGCACAACGAGGTGTCGGCTCAGAAACTAGTCCGAAGTCTGAAGATACCATCAGCTCGGCGCCAAGAGTCTCAGCAGAAACCATCTGAAAACTCTCTTTCATCAGAAAACATTTCAAGAAACATGTCAAACTTTGTTCACATTTTTGAAAGGATGCAACAAAGGATGTCACTCTTTGAGCCCAAACCAGAAGGAGTAATTGAAAGATCAGGTAGATGACACACCGCTGGCCAAACGAAGGATTTTGAGCAAGTCTGTTGACTCACTTTTTCAGGTAGATCGATTGGTTCAACTAATTCAGTAGGTGTTTTGCTGGTTGATTGATATTCCCGGCCAACCCTCGAAGCTCTGCTTTGTTGCCATTTCATTTGTTGCTTCACATGTCTGCATTCTGTATTAGGCAGAAGAAAGAACCGAATGAAACAAAAGAAACTGAAGATGACCGATACGCACCTTGGCAGAAGTGTGCTTAAAATGGATCAAAGTTCGATAAAGTCCACGTTTGCGTGAATGCATGATAGACTTTATCTTTCTCATTTCTGCTCTTCTGCAGGGATGAAGGATGACTTGTTTTTTCTGTGCCAACGATTTTAAACCTTTTCATGAACAAACAATTGATGCTCCCTCACTATGGAGCTCCAGGATGGGATTTGTGCCTTCAGCAGCGCTGCTTGTGGTACCAGACAACAGAGGCGCTGCTTCCCTTTTGCATCAGCTGACCGGGAGACATGACTAGCGGTGAGCGAATAGTGGCACTACAGGCAAGCTTGCAGACAACTATGACGTGGAAGCGGTGGCACTTGGAAAAGGCGGATTTGCTGTCGGAGACTCTGATTTGGCGCTCAGCTTTGTCTCCGTGGGATTTTTGGGCACCCATGTGACCTGGATGTGTATATAATTTTCAGGAAGTGAGAAAAGCCACGGTGAGAGTCACTGGTGCAAAGCGAGCCGTGAAAATCATCTCCAAGTCTGCGGCTTCACTGCAAAGTAAGGCCAAGTAAGCCAGAACCAGCAGATTTTCTGCCTGACTTTTCTTTTTTGCATCGACCCATGAACTTTGTATGAGCTTTGTTTGTCTTTGGTGAACTCATTGTAGACTCAGGACAAAAACAATCCAGGACTCTTGAAGGCCGAGATACTTGTCTGCATTACTGTATCTCCTGCAAGAACGAAGTCATCGAATTCTAGAAAATTATGCAGTATGTAATGCTGTAACACTGTATATATATATACATACACGATCTGTGGTGTCCGAGGATTGAAGTTATGAAGATGTGTCCAGCTGAGAGACACGCGGTTTGTTTGTTTTGTTTTCTTAAAATGGTTTGCCGTCTCTGCATCTCAGAGCGAGTCGTCTACGAGTTTAAAAACTTGCACTTCCCAATATGCTGTGTTTGCTCCAACTGGCTTTCACTGAATTCCCGTCTTGAAATCCAACACACAGGTTCACACCGTCTCTGAGGTTAGATCACCCGAATGTAGTGACTCTGTTTGAGATTTTCGAAGACTCAGACACACTTTCTCTCGCCGAAGCCCCAGAAAAACTCAAATCAATCCGATTGACTCCGATTCAAGACACTGGATATGATTTTAGGATTTTCAAGATGATCCTGTGCCTGCTTGCTTGTGCTTGCTTGTGCCTCCCAGCTGCTTCGCGCTTTATTGGTAGCCATGTGGTACGTTCTAGTCTCTTCTGCAAGACTCTTGGAGTCAAAAGTCAACATTGAGGTGCTTGAGCTGTGCAGCGGCGGAGAGCTTGAAGGATATGACGGGAAGCCAAGCATTTGACATTTCTCACAGCCGCGTACACGAGGTGTAAGGCTTCATGGGTGTTGAGTCTCCTGATCTTGAGGTAGAAAAGCATGGAAGCCTGAAGGAACCCGAGGCAGTTATTTTCCTGAGAGTTCATACAAAGCATACACCACACTACGTACCCTACCAGACAAAGGTCTCTTGTTCAGGACGTTTGCAGAGTTGTACTTTTGTCATGCCTCTGCTGTGAACAGGCTGCTCTTGCAACAAAGCATGTTCTTTCTGCAATCCGGTATCTACATGGCTGCTTGGCATTTTCAAGTGTTCAAAGTTTGCCATTGATCGGAACTTGTTGCTGCTTTTGTTGTTGGAACAGCTCAAGTCATAGTGCCTCCACTTGCGCTCTTAGTGTCACTGAGCTTCTGAGGCAAAGGTATCGTGCACCGAGACATCAAAGCTCCCAACTGCCTTCTGCTTTTGCCTTGTGGTCTCGACGAGCGCCAGGCAGTCAAAGTCAGCGACCTGTCTAGAACAGTGGAACGGTGGGAACGGTGGGGCAGTCATGAGCAAAGTCAAGCTTTTGGAAGCTGTTCTGTCTGACTTTGCTTTCCGAAGTGCTGGAAGCAAGTATGGGTTGCCGATGTACAATGATGTAAAGCCTTGCATGGCTTTTAAATTTAGGTATTGCAGAGAAACGAGTGTGGGAATGCTGGGATGCTTGACCTTGGAAGAACGCGCCCCCTTGTAAAGCAGTGCGAAGGTGTCGATGCATGAGGTCTGTGGAGTTCCCGCACAAGGAATCACATGGAAAAAAGAGCTCCAAGATGTTTTCCCACCTTTGTACATTGGTGTAGAATGTGTAGATGCGTAGTCCACAACTTTCTTCTCACCAACGAAGCAATGTGTCACTTCAGGATCCCATCTCTTCTGCCTCGTATCTTTGTTTGTTTAGCCAGCAAACACCCCATAGCACCTGTCTGTTTTGCTACAGCAAGTCATGCTAGCAAGATGTCACTGGGTGGTTGCCCCGAAACAAAGTTCATGCAGAGCTTTGCAAATCACAGGCCATGTGGCAATGCCACGGGACTGAAACAGGTGCCGTATTTGCCAGGTATTCAGAAGGCATTCGCCGGGCATTCATTCACTTTCATCATCTTTCATCCTTGTTTGTCTGTCTGTCCTTTGTCTCTTACAGCTCCCCATTCCAGCGCCAAAACAGTGAGCTGCTTCCATTGTGTGCGCCCTCTGTGGATCGGCATGTCTTCGGCCAGCAAGACATTTCTGAAAGGGAAACACATGGGGAAGCTGTTGCTGTGAGCCGTGCTGACTCCAAATTTGGTATCGTGCCTGTATACAGTATACAGGCTCTAGCGAGCATGATATTAAACTTTCATGCAAGCCGCAGACCTTCGAACACCCAAGACTTTTTTGACTTTTTGAAGGAACTTTCCAATCTTTCCAGAACTTGTGCCTCATGTGTCGGACGACTGTGACTGAGTGCCAACCGTTGCCAACCAGTCACTGAAGCTGAGAAGTGGTGCTTTGTCTAAGTCAGAATCCAGGCTGGACATGTTTCAGGATGTTTAAAAAAAATAGGATATTCTCTTCCCAGTCTAGATAGTCTAGAAGGCACTGAAGAAGTGTACTTTGGAACAGCAAAAGCGCATTTTTAGAGCCAAAGCTCCAGCTGAAACTGTCCTGGTTCTGGATTTCAATGAATTCTTGGTGCAGAAATTTCATCTGCACCAAACACTTTGAATAACTACAGTATGTTGAAATATATTGAAATAGGACTGAAAAGACCTGATTCTTTGGAGCTTCAAAATTGGCTTTCCTGTCCAAGGCGACTATGGCTTATCCTGCCCATTCAAGAAAGGTGTGCCTCTTTCGCAAAGGCTTGGCCACCTTGGAATCCCAACAAGTTTCCAAAAAGTTTCCCGGCGATTCTGGCACTTGGAGAAGGGGGCACTGCCGGGCGTTTCCAAAGTTCCGACAGGTGTGGAACGCCAAGTCACATGGCTCCAGAGGCAAGTGATCGGCAGCGCTGAAGTGCTCAAAAGTGCTGTAGGTTTTGATTTTGTTTCCACTTCCTTCTTGTGCCCAGTATTGACAGCCTTGGTTCACAGGTGTTCACGAAGAATTACACAGAGTGCTACGCCAAGCACTGCAACCACAGAACGGCTAAGTCAGTGCAGCTGTTTATGAATTCAAAGCTGTGACGTTTTCTTGCAAACAAAGATCAAACAAATGGTGGGTGACATGCTGTGCTGATTGCCAACATGCCAAAAGGTCTTGCGATATTTTCAGCGTTGGTGTTATGCTCTACTGGCTCATGATGCTTGGCAGCGTTCGTGATTGTCATTGTCTATTCAGTCTTGTTGTTTGACTTGATTATTTCTGAACCAATCTTCTCATGAAATCATCTTCAACAAGCGAGAAAACTCCGACTCAGACACCAAAGGGCCGAATCAGACACCACGAATCAGATACCACGAATCAGCGAGCGGATTTCCAGCATGGGGTGTTGGTGGGTGGGTGGGTGGGGAACTATTAACGTTCCTTGCTTCCCGGTTCTGGTTCCCTTTTTCGCGTTTCAGTGTTCTTGGCCCCCTCCCGATTCTGGTTCCTGACTTGTCTGTGTTGGTTCTGATTCCTGGTTCCCGATTCGGCTGCCGCCCTTCAATAAGCAACTGCCAGTGGCACGTTTTGAACATTTTGGCACAGTCAGATTTCAATCAAGGTCGAGACGTTTGCCTTTTGGACAGGCCTCAGCTGTTCAGAATATGTCTAACATTTTTTTTGTGGCGCGGCAACTTGTTTGGCAGCTTGCGAATTTTTGCAGCTTGTGATGTTCGAAAAGTTATGTAGACATATGATTACAATTGATTACATGCGAACAAGATGAACATGTCACGTCCAACGGCGTTTTAAGGTGTTTGTATGTCATGTGTATGTCATGTGTTTGTAGAATTTTGTAGAAGTGTCGGTGTGATCTGGAAAGGGATGATCGGCTGATCGCTTGAAAGGCTGGGCTTTCGGAAGAGAACTCAAAATCTCGGCTTCAATTTTCATCCGCTGTCCCTTGGCCGAAAGCAACAACAGATAACCACAGTCCATCAATGTCCATCATGTTTATTGGTTTGTTTAGTTTGTTTACAGTTTGTTTATTGATTTGTCCACAGCAAAATTGCTGGCTTTTGCTTGCCCGCCTCATAGTCTGAACTCAAAATTGAAAACATGCTCAACATTGATTATATATATAAGAAAATTATGAAAACTGGTCAAAGGATGTAGAGTCAAAGGCATAAACCGTTTTCGTCTCGTGTCACTCTGAGTCACTCGTGCCTGTTTTTTTCGATGTTTTTCTACTCTGACACTTCGAGGCGTGGGTGAATGCTGGCCAGGACTCCTTGCACGTTTCTTCGTGCAGTGCTTTGCACCTCACTGTGTTTTGCAGGTTGTAACGGTGAACATATGCTAAATCATGTGTTGTATATTATTGTTGTATATTGTTGTAATTATTGTATGTCTATTGTATGTCTATATACAAAATATATGATATATAATAATACATAATATACATATATTATGTAAATTATAGATTTATTACATAGAATATTTTATATATTATATATGTAATTTAAAAAACATATATATTTTTTATATTATATTATTATATATATATATATTCTATATATCATATAGATATATATCATATATATATATTATATTATGTAAATATTATGTATATTATATCTATATATATTATTATATAAATAATATATAATATATATTATACATTATATATAATATATCATATATATTGTATATATTATATTATATATATATTATATATATTATATATACTATATATATTATATGTATTATATATATTATATATATTATATATATTATATATATTATATATATTATATATTATATATATTATATACTATATATATTATATATACTATATATATTATATATATATTATATATATATTATATTATATATATATTATATTATATATATTATATATATTATATATATTATATATTATATATATTATATATATTATATATATTATATAAATTATATATATTATATATATATTATATATATATATATTATGTTATATATATTTTATATATTATATATATTATATATATTATATATATCATATATGTTATATATGTTATATATATATTATATATATTATATATATATTATATATTATATATATTATATATATATTATATATATATATTATATTATATATATTATATATGTTATATATATTATATATATTATATATATATTATATATATAATATATATATATATATAATATTATATATATTATATATGTTATATATATTATATATATATATTATTTATATATATATAATATATATATTATTTATATATATTATATATATATATATATATTATATATTATATATTATATATATATCATGGATTATATATATATTATATATATTATACATTATGTATTATATATATTATATATGTTATATATATTATATATATTATATATATTATATATATATTGTTGTTGTATATTGTTGTATATCCTTGTATATTGTTGTGTATTGTTGTATATTGTTGTATGTATGTTGCTGTATGGTGCTGTATTGTGTTGTGCCAGTATTGCGCTGGCATTCGTTCTTGTTTTTGCACTCCTACTATTGCTGTGCGTTGGAGTAGTTTTGCTTCTGCCCATACAGTCACTTGCAGGATGTTGTGAACATGGTTTCGGCCATGTTGCACAAAGACCTCAACCACCGACCAGATTGCGTAAAGGTGCCTGGCATGGTGCAGAATGGTGCCGCATGGTGCCTCGTTTGGCTGGCTCTGGGATGTCAAATCCCATACGTAGATAGAGAGATTGCATCAGACTGTATCCGACCGCATGGAAGGCCCTGCAACATCAGTTCATCATCAAGAACGCACCGAAGCTACCAGTAGGCATCATTGTTGGTGGCCCAGCTTCTGTCGCTGAAGAATTTGCTCAGACAATCCAGATTGTGTCCTTTGATGAGGAAGAGAAGCACATTGAGGGGCTCAAGAACTACAGAGGGCTGAACAAATTCAAGAGAGCATGTTTGAATATGAACCTTGATTCAAATGGGCCAAAAAAGTTGTCCAAGACTTGTGTGGAAAAAATTCTCGGTGGTTTCAGCGGTTGCAATTGTTCTTTCAGAAGCAACAGCCTGAACGAACAGTCTGAAAGGCAATCTTAGGTATGGTCCGTTTTGCCCAACACGGCCAGTTGGCAAAGACCCTACTCGACCTCTACTGGGTCACCCTCTCTTCTGGATACGGACCATCACACAAAAACTTCACTTCTTCATAGAGCTGACAGTGTACCTGTGTGAAACGTGGACAGCTCAACAACAACCAAACCTTTAAACTGGAAATGAATCAAGTGCCCACTTAAACCTTACCACTGCAAAAGATCTGTCCAATTTTATTGCAGCTCAAGCATGCTCGGTAGGAAGATTGCATATATGGTAAGTGTCACGTATGAGCATAGCTTTTCATGTCGGCTTTCATCTTTGTTCTTTGCAAGGGCCTCGTTGCATTTGGGTTCGTCGCTGTTTGGGGAACAAGTTATTCAGCAGGGATGACGTTTACTGTACATACGACAGGCATGCCTTACCCATCATAGATGTTATTCCAACGATATCTACATATACATGAAGATTTATAAATGTATATGTATTGGAATATTGGTGTGAAAGAGACTGCAAACTTGCTTGTGTATATATATATATATATATTATATACATACATACATACATACATACATACATACATACATACATACATACATATATATATATACATACATATATATATATATAGTAGTATATTTATATACACATGTTCGGTTTATTTTTTCTTTCTCCCTCTCACCAGGGAGAACACTACCATGGGAAGGAAGCATTCCACGGAAAGTGCAGAAGGAAAAATCCCCTGAGAAGCTGCAGTATTTTGTAGAAAGATAGCACAGCTGTAAAAATGGAAGCCGCGGAAGATGTAAGAACCATGAAAGAAAGTCGTACGTTTCCTTGAGCAAGTGCAGCTTTGGAGGCAGATTCAGCTTTCCTTGAAAAGCACTTGTCTTCAAACAAATTGCAGTGTTTGTGCGAGATATGCAACCTATTGCAACATATTGCATGTATTAACTTTACCTGGGCCGATGCCTTGAACAAAGCAGCATCCAGCGTCAAAAGGTGCAGCATTCTCTTCCCAAACAACGCCAAAAGCCAACTCAGTCCCGGCAATCTTGAGGGACTTATGACTTGTTTTTCTTGCTTTGCCGAGGTAAATTGTACATAATTGTACTCTGAATGCACGAAAGCCTTGAGTGTTCCAAAATCACAGAAAGATACATAAAGCCTCCGAACATGGGAGATGTATGATACTATATAGCATATATTGGTATCAAGTTTTTGTGCTTCTGGACTCTTGGAACTTCAGCAGTTGCTTGGAAGTTTGACAGCAGCAGCGGTGTACTCAGCATAACCGTGGGTTTTTTTGGTCCTTGTGTTCGTTCAATGTCTCCCATTTGACTCATTTCTGCACATGGCAAAGTGCAGTGGGTTCTAATTGCAATGGGGATTTGTTTTGCAGTCTTGCTGAGTTTTGCTGTGAGCTGGAAAGGTGTTTTCATAGCAAGAGAGGGTGTTCGGGTGCAAGCATTTCCCGACATTTCCCGTGTATCACTTTGGCTGGATGGCTGTGCCACGGGAAGGGATCAAGCAGGTATTCGTCGTCTAGATGTGCCATATACAAGGAAAGATACAACCAAATTATTTCCTTCGCCAAAACAGGGTAGAAAACCGAAGCAGGGCCTATTGAAAAAGAAGTCTTCAAAGATGATGGTGTTGTTTGGCTCTCATATGTTTGGACAAATCAACAACCTAAGGACAGCTTGCATGCTTGGGGAGGCTGACGTTGGACCAAGCAGACAGTTGTTTCTTGAGCCTTGGTGGAAGCAAACAAAAAAAGCACGGGTAATACTGTCACGATTGTTGCCTTGAGGCCTTAGCAGTGACACCTCGAGGCAGTAACAAGTGTCAGCTGCACCGCGCTGCACTAAGGCGCTCGATGAAGACTGCAACGGTCAAGTCTCGATGTCCGAGTTGGTTGCTCTTGCAAAGGCAGGGTGATGCTTCTAAATCATCCTGGAATGGAAGCGTACCCATCATCGTCAAGTAGCACCATGGGAGTAAAGCAAGTCAGAAAGTCGGCAATGCATCATTCTTGAAGCTCCTGCTTTCGCTCCATGTGGCTGGTGCCTTTGACTTTGCTGTATGATCAGAAATCAGCATCAGCAGTGCAACTCTGCCAAAATCATTTTCATTATTAACCAAGCTAGCAGCTAGAAGTTCCTGGAACAATCCACAACAGTTCTGGGGCTGGCAATAATTGAGAAAGTTTTGGCTGAAACCAGTCATAGCGCAGATATCAGTTAGGCTGGATAGAAGCCGTCACAGACTCTTGTCATGCCTGCTGTGTTCTTGTGCTTGGCCTTATTCTCTGAGCTCATGGGTGCAATCATGTACAACATTAAATATTAAGATCTATTTGAATCTAGGCAGCAGGGTTCACTTTCTCTTTGACAAGAAAGAAGACATTTCACCTGGACGAGCAAGAGGTGATGAAGTCAGGTTAAGGGTTCATAGTAGGTTTGATGTTGCATTTTGCGACACTTTTGTACACCTTTGACGTTTTTTTTCTAGGTGTCCTTGCACAGTGCAGAGCACAACAGCAAGGGCACTTGCTCACCCTGATGAACCAGACCAAACTTTTGCTGCACCTGTCCATTGTTGTTTGATTGTTGTAGTCTTCAATGCAAATCAGGCTGCAGCATCTGAAGGCAAAGGAACAAAGGCGCTGGGTTTCCGGGTTTAGCGGTTTGAAGCACTGAAGCTCAACTTCGATGTTCAAGGTCTCTTGATGTCTCATCCTTGTGCTTTGCTTGCTTCGGACAGCTGCTGCTGCAGTCTCTCAAAAAAAGAGATGCCTTGAAGATCTTCCAAGCAGACGGAGTTGAGGATGCCATCCAGGACCCTTTGCCAGCAGAAGCCAATGCGGAGCTGTAGCCGTCAAGACTTTGTATTCTCGCAGGATGCCTTTCTTGAATCCTTAGTGGCTCCTTAGTGACTCCTTAGTGAGTCCTCTGTGACTCCTTAGTGACTAGTGACTCCTTAGCGACTCCTTAGCGACTCCTTAGTGACTCCTTAGTGACTCCTTGTGAATCCTTGCCTACCATTCTTCTGAGCTGTCTCTGTCTTTTTACTATTACTACCATTTACTACCACTGGTATGGCATTTGCACTTGGTTTGCTTCAACCTTGGACCGTGTGACACAAATCACTCACTATTCGTTTTGTCACTGATATCGGGTCCTGTCTTGGCGATTGTTCAGATCTTGAAATATGGAGGTAAAGTGCAGTGTTTAAAGGATAAAGGGTCCCACTGATTATATCTTCTTCAAGAGCAGAGTAGGGCAAGCCATGCAGTCTTGCAGCGTCTTGCACCAGGTTGGTTTCATTTTACATCGCTTTGGCTTTGGGACATTGCTGGCTTCTCTCCGCAGCTGCAGGACTTTTCCTTCACTGAGTTTGTTGCTGCGACCTTCAATCGCAAGAAATGTCTTACAGAGAAGGTTGGCCGTGTGATTTTCAATAGCATCTTGGCTGTCAACTTCCTTGAGGAAAACAAAGCTTCTCAGAGTTTGATACACACTGTTGCCTTTGAACTGCTGTGTTTTCTACATGTAAAGAGAACATTTTGAGCTCGTGAGCTAAGGTTTTGACAAAAACATGGATGGAAGCATACAACTGAGTGCCTGGGCAGTGAAGTGAGAACAATCAGAAGGGGCATCTCAAATTCACGCGACCGAATCCGAGACTGGAGCAAATCAGCCTGGTATTCATTACGCTTGCCAAAATGGAGCCGACAAAACCAGCTGACATGTGATAATTGTTTTCACTGCATTGTCCCGTCTGCGTGAGGTGAGTTGGCAGAAGGCGAAGTTTCCCATGCCAGATATGTCGCAGAGAACTCTTGTAGAAAGCACAAACTGACTCTGCATCGATTGCATTCGATTGCACCAAGTTTTTGCAGCTACATCGCTGGACAGTGACAGTTGCAGTGTCGTGGTGGTTCTCATTTACTAAAATTTCGTTCCCTGGGCTTCAGTCGAACGTTTAACCCTGCAAGGCCGTCTGCTGGGTCACCTCCAAGCTACCGAGTTGGTCCAGCCCTCAAAGGTCAAGGATGCCACGGACAATCGCAAGTGATCAAGCGATGTAAGTGGACTAAGTGGACCGGTTGGCTTGCGGAAAGAGAATTTAAGTGGAAGGGCAGGCCTGAGTCCAACACAGTGATTTTTCACTCGAACCCCCCCCCCAAGCTCCCGGGGCATTTTGAAGCGGTCTTGGAAGCAGACGGTCGCAGGCTCAAATCCTGCCAGGTCTCTAGGCAATCTGTATTCAGCATATCAAAATCCCACAAAATCCCATCATTTTCCAAGCTCATATGAGCCTTAGCTTTCGTTTACCCCCCCGTGGGCCTCAAGTCTTGAATTGCCTGAAGTACTGGTATCAAAAATTTTACTCCAAGACTTTCGCTCCGCAGGTTCAGACCTTGAAAGACCTTGATCTCAATGGTGATGCAGAGATTGATTTCAAGGAGTTCATGGCGATGTGTCGCGAATGAGAGACTTTAGAGGGGACGTGAGTCTGTTTTTTTTGCGCCTTTTCAGTAGATTTTCTTCCAACCAGCCCTGAGTCATAGCCATCTCAAGGATCACGTCAATGAAGATAAAAAGATTAAAAAGCTTGTCGCAAAGGATCAGCAGGAAAAGAGATTGCCAAGTGAGTGAAGTCATCACATTCAGATAACTTTAGAGGTCTTTTTGGTGTAGTTCAATGTCGCCATACACATTTCGTCAAACTTCCAAAGAAACCTCTGCTGCTGACTTTGGAGCTGTGTTTGAACTGACTGACCATTTCAAGCACCTAAAGGGTGCTTTGCGGCCCTCGCGGCCCTCGTGGCGCTCATGGCTCTCCCCTTGGCCCCAAGGGCTGGGAACAAAGTCACCCGAGAAGTGCCTCAGTGTCGAGGAAATCAAACAGCTCAAGTGCCGCTCGAGCAGCTGAACTTTCTTGAAATATCTTGAAATCAACTGCTTTCAAATTGCTTTACTTTCTTGCAATGTGCATCTTTCTTGCCACCGAGGGATTACTGACTATAAAAGATTAACTCATTGATCCATAGGTCTCTACCGAAGGTCGCAGCCAACTGGAGGGTATTCAAAAATGCTTAGGTCCTGAACTCATTTTTTTTAAGCGTGCAGCGCAAGAAGAGTATACAGTATACTAGCTATTCAATGTTCGGGTTCCAATAACGTTGTGCTTCAAGGTATTTTTTGAGTTCAACCCCAATAAAACATCAAAGGGTTTCAAGAGCAAGCAGCATCACACCGCCCTCATAAAGAACGCCAAATGCTACTGCCTCTTTTGGGGTGAGACCTGTGACTCACACTCCCAGCACACTAAATCAGAGACAAGTTAAGTTTCAATGACCTCAAAACTAGATAAGACATGAAAAGACTAGTCCGCCATCAGTACCTCAGGCTCAAGGCTTCTTCGTATGTGACAAAGCCAAAAACCATCAACAACCATCAAAAACCGCTTAAGATGCGATGACATCGCTCTTCTTACCGACCATATGGATTGTCCGTCGTATGGTAATTGACCGAGTGCCGCTGTTTGGGAACGTAGGCTCTATATTATAACCAATAGGGTCAAGCGCAAATGCTTGTAAGAGTACCAAAGACCCCATGCTAAGCGAAGACACCTATTGAGCACTGCTGTAGTTCTCAGAAGTACATATTCTATTACTTTCTATTCAATGTAAGTGAACATGTCTCTTCTCCAGTTTTTTCGGGCCGTCAAGACTTGGATGTAAGAAGTTATAAGCTTCCGACATGCTAATTTCGTGCATGGGTTGAGTCAAAGTCTTGGGATCCCATTGTTTGCCGTTTTTTGATTTTTTGGCATGCGAAAAACAAATTTGACAAACAAATCTCATCCAATCTCCAGCATCACTTCATGTATTTCGCATGGTGACCTGATGTGACCTGCATGACCTGGACACATTTGGACACCCTGATTTCCTGAAAGGTGATGTGGAGGATGGTGGGCCTCATCGAGGCACACAAGCAGCGGGTGCCTTTGATGCCTCTGATGCCTCTGATGCCTCTGATGCCTCTGATGCCTTTGATGCCTCTGATGCCTCTGATGCCTCTGATGCCTCTGATGCCTCTGATGCCTCTGATGCCTCTGATGCCTCTGATGCCTCTGATGCCTCTGATGCCTCTGATGCCTCTGATGCCTCTGATGCCTCTGATGCCTCTGATGCCTCTGATGCCTCTGATCTCTGATGCCTTTGATGCCTCTGATGCCTCTGATGCCTCTGATGCTTCTGATGCCTCTGATGCCTCTGATGCCTCTGATGCCTCTGATGCCTCTGATGCCTCTGATGCCTCTGATGCCTCTGATGCCTCTGCTGCCTCTGATGCCTCTGCTGCCTCTGCTGCCTCTGCTGCCTCTGCTGCCTCTGATGCCTCTGATGCCTCTGATGCCTCTGATGCCTCTGATGCCTCTGATGCCTCTGATGCCTCTGATGCCTCTGATGCCTCTGTGATGCCTCTGTGATGCCTCTGATGCCTCTGTGATGCCTCTGATGCCTCTGATGCCTCTGATGCCTCTGTGATGCCTCTGTGATGCCTCTGAGATGCCTCTGTGATGCCTCTGAGATGCCTCTGAGATGCCTCTGAGATGCCTCTGAGATGCCTCTGAGATGCCTCTGAGATGCCTCTGAGATGCCTCTGAGATGCCTCTGAGATGCCTCTGAGATGCCTCTGAGATGCCTCTGAGATGCCTCTGTGATGCCTCTGTGATGCCTCTGTGATGCCTCTGTGATGCCTCTGTGATGCCTCTGTGATGCCTCTGTGATGCCTCTGTGATGCCTCTGTGATGCCTCTGTGATGCCTCTGTGATGCCTCTGTGATGCCTCTGTGATGCCTCTGTGATGCCTCTCTGATGCCTCTGTGATGCCTCTGATGCCTCTGTGATGCCTCTGATGCCTCTGATGCCTCTGCTGCCTCTGATGCCTCTGCTGCCTCTGCTGCCTCTGCTGCCTCTGCTGCCTCTGCTGCCTCTGCTGCCTCTGCTGCCTCTGCTGCCTCTGCTGCCTCTGCTGCCTCTGCTGCTTCTGATGCCTCTGATGCCTCTGATGCCTCTGATGCCTCTGTGATGCCTCTGTGATGCCTCTGTGATGCCTCTGTGATGCCTCTGTGATGCCTCTGTGATGCCTCTGTGATGCCTCTGTGATGCCTCTGTGATGCCTCTGAGATGCCTCTGAGATGCCTCTGCCTCTGATGCCTCTGTGATGCCTCTGTGATGCCTCTGTGATGCCTCTGTGATGCCTCTGTGATGCCTCTGTGATGCCTCTGTGATGCCTCTGAGATGCCTCTGAGATGCCTCTGTGATGCCTCTGAGATGCCTCTGAGATGCCTCTGAGATGCCTCTGAGATGCCTCTGAGATGCCTCTGAGATGCCTCTGAGATGCCTCTGAGATGCCTCTGAGATGCCTCTGAGATGCCTCTGAGATGCCTCTGAGATGCCTCTGAGATGCCTCTGTGATGCCTCTGTGATGTGCCTCTGTGAGGCCTCTGTGATGCCCTCTGTGGAATGCCTCTGTGATCCTCTGTGATGCCTCTGTGATGCCCTCTGTGAATGCCTCTGGATGTCCTCTGTGATGCCCCTGATGCCTCTGATGCCTCGGTGGAATGCCCCTGATCCTCTCTGATGCCTCTGATAACCATCTGATGCCCTCTGATGCCCTCCTGATGCTCTATGCCGTGATGCCTCTGTGCTCTGATGCCTCTGATGCCTCTGATGCCCTCTGATGCTCGATGCCTGGGGCCTGTGCCTTGATGCCTCTGAATGCCTCTTCTGATGGCCTCTGTGGCCTCTGAATGCCTCTGATGCCTTCTGGTGTCCTCGAGATGCCTCTGATGCACTCTGAATGCCTCTGGGTGCCTCTGATGCCTCTGATGCCTCTGATGTCCTCTGATGCCTCTGATGCCTGCCTCTGTGCTCTGATTCCTCTTGTGCCTCTGATGCCTCTGTGCTCTGATGCCTCTGGTGCCCTCTGGTGCCTCTGATGCCTCTGATGCCTCTGATGCCTCTGATGCCTCTGATGCCTCTGGTGCCTCTGATGCCTCTGATGCCTCTGATGCCTCTGATGCCTCTGATGCCTCTGGTGCCTCTGATGCCTTTGATGCCTCTGATGCCTCTGATGCCTCTGATGCCTCTGATGCCTCTGATGCCTTTGATGCCTCTGGTGCCTCTGATGCCTTTGATGCCTCTGGTGCCTCTGATGCCTCTGATGCCTCTGATGCCTCTGATGCCTCTGATGCCTCTGATGCCTCTGATGCCTCTGATGCCTCTGGTGCCTCTGATGCCTCTGATGCCCATCTGGTGCCTCTGATGCCTCCTGATGCCTCTGAGCCTCTGATGCCTCGATGCCGCTGGTGCCTCTATGCCTCTGGGTTCCTCTGGTGCCTCTGATGCCTCTGAATGCCTCTGATGCCTCTGATGCCTCTGTGCCTCTGATGCCTCTGGTTGCCCTCTGGTGCCTCTGATGCCTTTGATTCTCTGATTTGCCTCTGATTCCTTGATGCCTCTGATGCTCTGGTGCCCCTCTGATGCCTCCCCCCCTGGTTGGGGTGTGGGGCCGTCTGGTTCCGCTGTGCCCCTCTGATGCCTCTGATGCCTCTGATGCCTCTGATGCCTCTGATGCCTCTGATGACTCTGATGCCTCTGATGCCTCTGATGCCTCTGATGCCTCTGATGCCTCTGATGCCTCTGATGCCTCTGATGCCTCTGATGCCTCTGATGCCTCTGATGCCTCTGATGCCTCTGATGCCTCTGATGCCTCTGCTGCCTCTGATGCCTCTGATGCCTCTGATGCCTCTGATGCCTCTGATGCCTCTGATGCCTCTGATGCCTCTGATGCCTTTGATGCCTTTGATGCCTCTGATGCCTCTGATGCCTCTGATGCCTCTGATGCCTCTGATGCCTCTGATGCCTCTGATGCCTCTGATGCCTTTGATGCCTTTGATGCCTTTGATGCCTTTGATGCCTTTGATGCCTTTGATGCCTTTGATGCCTTTGATGCCTTTGATGCCTTTGTACTTTACTTATAGATCTTATAGAATCATAGAAGATTCATGCATTCCTCAAATATCACAGAATAGGGCGGCGATGCAGTGTATGTTCAAAATAGGCTCACGGTCACAGCTGTGACTACCTGTTTGGCCAGGACAAGAACATCTGAACCTTTTGTCTACTGTAGTCCACTGTAGTGACTTTCGATCTTCTCTCTGTATTTTCTGTTACTCCGCGGCAATTTCCTGTCAGGCTTTCTGGCCTCCCTCTCGCTTTTTAGCAATGCTGGAGGCTTAGAAAATTAAATGCAGTCTTAACTTTCAACAGCTGACAAACCTGCTGTCATTCCGGCAGCTGACCTGAAAGAGAATTCAGAATGACTGGCGGGTTCGAAGCAGGCTTAAAATTATGTCAGCGACCTGCTTCTGAACAGCGTGCTTCTGTTCCTTTGCTTTTCTACGTCGATGCCCACACGTGGCACGCATTCTAGTAGCGCGAGCAATGAAGCACAGACCCTGCTCTTCTGCATATTGGACTATGAGTACATCTTGGATACGCAATTGTACACAGCATCCCAGCAATCTAGCCTGTCCGGTCATCCTGCCATTTGTTGTTCGTCTCACACCCCAGAGAACTTGCCAAAAAAGCATGGACGAGTCAATCCTGCAGGACAGAATGGTGCAGCATGAGTAATAGCCTAGCCAGTAGGAGTGGGTTGTCTTAAAAGTGCTTATGGGATTCCATGAGATCCACTTGGTGCCCTGCTTGACATTGGGTGCCCGATTGCAGCAGGATGGGGAAGCATCCCAAAGCTAACTGGTTTGGTATGCCTGCACTGACAGAGATAGCGATCCCAGGTCAGAAGCCGTGATGCACTTTGAAAGCTTTGTGCGACCTCAGGCTGCAGATGTGGGGAGATGTTCTGAGTTCTGATCAAGATTGCGTTGGTTCATTTTGTTTGCTGCTTGTGACTGGGAACTCATTCTTGGAAACTTTGGAACTTGGCAACATTCAGGCTGACCTCCGGATTGAGGCTCTGGGCATCTCTGGACATTTTTACATTCTTACGACACCTCAAAGGATGCGATTCAATGATTGCAATCAATCGCATTCAACTTGGCATGCTTCAAGTAGGGCTGGCTGCCTAGGTTGTTTGTGTTTCCTTTTAGTTTTGCCATCAATTCAACACTCATTACCAGGCGGACAATTTGGATATGTTCAACAACAACTTCCCCTACCGGCGCACTGGAAAGGGACTGCGAGTGATTTTTCCCGAGGCGCGTGGCAACATATTTGTCTGCACTGCTTTCCCTGATTTCAATCCATCCTGCATCTGATTCGCAGTACAGAATCTTACAGATAAAGTACGGTGGAGGCAGCAACTGCTCCATGTTTGATTTGCATTCGGATTTCCCGCACGGCAGGAGAGAAAGAAGGACTACTCTATTGGTATTGGAAAGACATGGAAAGACACAAGTAAAAAGCACTTTCATCCCTCCACCCGCCTCACGCAAACCGCCTTTCTTTGACCATTTGACGTGAAGCCGCGCATGCAACACATTGCTGTGCGAGAGATCTTCGAGTCTGGACTGCCATGTGTACTGCCCAAACCCCAAACACTATGCAAACACACTGCCCAATCTGACCATCACTGCTCCACTCTCCCCAGCCCAGCACTTTGGAAGAATCTCCTTGTCAAATTTATCCCAGCTGCAACGCGGAGCCTAATGTAGCATAGAAGTTTCTTTAAGAACAGAACGCGGACGTTGCAAGAATCCATCTTTGGCCCTCTTGAAACATCTTGATACAATGGCTGGTGATAATGCATTCTTGGCCACAACACACTGGCAGGAAAGTCCCTACTGGATCTGCACTATTCGTATGGGTGAATTCATTGGGAGTAATTCGTCAGGATTCCGTTAGACTCCGTTAGAACGAAAGATCGTCTGCTCTTCGACAATGCATCAGTTTTCGAAGCGTGGTTCTGCTGTAACATGTTTCCACTAGGGCACTAGGGAATGGCACATGATGGCACGTTTGACAGACTCGCAGTAAGTGTATGGAATTGCTTATGCGATTTCTTGAGATCTCAATCTAAGTGTTCCATTCTGAATGGTACAGCAATACCGGAATACAGCAACACCGTTATACCATCCGCTTCTCTTTGAAGACAAGAAGATCTGACAGCATGTCTCCCGCATCTCGCTTGATATGGAGTAAAGCCACCTGTTGACAATTCTGTTGACAAGGTGCTCCGGCCATATGTGACCAAGGACTTGCTTGCTTCTGACTTAGTTCTGACTTAGTTCTGACTTAATTCTGACTTAGTTCTGACTTAGTTGGATTGCTCGGTCGAGATGGTGATGGGAAAGAACCAAGGTTGAATCTCTGGAGGATGGCATGCCGTTGCAAGCTGTTCTCGGGCAGGCCCACTTTCTATTTGAACTGCGTTGCTCGCAGTTACACTGTGCTGACTTCAAACGTATCCGGGATATCCTGATATCCATGTCAATTGTGTTCAGAGGCAAGCCGTGCCAACTCCGCAAGCCGGGACTGCGCAAGACTCAATTAGAGAAAGAAGTTGCAACGCATGCCAAGTCAGTCTATTCAGATCTATTCTGTAGCATAGAATTACTGTAGACTTCGTTAAACGTGTCGCGATTGGAACAAGCAGTGGCATTGCTCACAACATGCACGGAGACAACTGGACATCACACTTATGCAGTGCATTTCAATGTGACGTGACATACATATGTTTGTGTATGTATCTATATACCAAACCAAACCTATATATATAATTAATCCTAATCCTAATCCACTCCCAATCCAAATCCCAATACAAATCTTAAACTCATCTTGTCTGTATCTAGTCCATCTACATATCTATATCACACATGTCACATATACGTGTATATATATAGAGTAGATAGATATTCTCATGTAGTCGAACAGTGGAAAGAAAGTCTCACAGCAACAAAACAGCAACTTAATTCCTGTAGCACGACACTATGTAATGAAATTATTTTGTAGATTCAATAGCATTGGGATATAACAATGCAATGCTGAGATTTTATGCAACACAAGTATTTGCAAGCATATTGCATGATGTATGGGAGTTAGTTGTGCGAATATTTGCAGCTTGCATCCCTATTCCGATGACAGCACTGGTGGAAGAAAATACAAACACACCTACATTGCGGATTGAAGTGCTGGGTGAAGCACCTGTTTATTCTTTGAACATGCAACGCGTATCCAAAAAAAAGTAATAACGCGGAACTCAGTTCCATCATTTTTTCGTCGAGGTTCGGTCGGGCAAAGCACGTTTTGGCAAACCAAGCTCATTTAGGGATCAAGTTTGCGCCGCTCCACAGACAAACCACTCAAAGCCAACGGCTTGATTTGCCAGATGGCTTTTGACTTGTTATGACTCATATTTATTTGAATTCTATTTTGTATATTTTGTGGTTTGTAGGGCCACGCAATGACCACTGAGAGTGCAAGCAATTCATTGATTCCACTGTTTGTGTTTGAACACGAATCATAGATGGACCCACACATTGAAAACTATTGACCACGCTGGGCATGTTCCAACCTGGATCTGCGAGTTGATCCTTTGAAAGCAGATCAAGGCAAAGCAGCCCCAGCAACGGCAGTTGAGCTTCGGGAAGAGGCAAAACCTCAAAGGGTCCAGAGCGGCGGCTTCAGCAGTTTCTTTCCAAAGCCTTCCAAGATCTTCTCAGA
>CAMXCT020001008.1:55915-71994 GCA_947184155.2 Cladocopium goreaui
GATGCCTCTGCTGCCTCTGATGCCTCTGATGCCTCTGATGCCTCTGATGCCTCTGATGCCTCTGATGCCTCTGATGCCTCTGATGCCTTTGATGCCTTTGATGCCTTTGATGCCTTTGATGCCTTTGATGCCTTTGATGCCTTTGATGCCTTTGATTGCCTCTGGTGCCTCTGGTGCCTCTGGTGCCTCTGGTGCCTCTGGTGCCTCTGGTGCCTCTGATGCCTCTGATGCCTCTGATGCCTCTGATGCCTCTGATGCCTCTGATGCCTCTGATGCCTCTGATGCCTCTGATGCCTCTGAGATGCCTCTGAGATGCCTCTGTGATGCCTCTGAGATGCCTCTGTGATGCCTCTGTGATGCCTCTGTGATGCCTCTGTGATGCCTCTGTGATGCCTCTGTGATGCCTCTGTGATGCCTCTGTGATGCCTCTGTGATGCCTCTGTGATGCCTCTGTGATGCCTCTGTGATGCCTCTGTGATGCCTCTGTGATGCCTCTCTGATGCCTCTGTGATGCCTCTGATGCCTCTGTGATGCCTCTGATGCCTCTGATGCCTCTGATGCCTCTGATGCCTCTGATGCCTCTGATGCCTCTGCTGCCTCTGCTGCCTCTGCTGCCTCTGCTGCCTCTGCTGCCTCTGATGCCTCTGCTGCCTCTGCTGCCTCTGCTGCCTCTGCTGCCTCTGCTGCCTCTGCTGCTTCTGATGCCTCTGATGCCTCTGATGCCTCTGATGCCTCTGTGATGCCTCTGATGCCTCTGTGATGCCTCTGTGATGCCTCTGTGATGCCTCTGTGATGCCTCTGTGATGCCTCTGTGATGCCTCTGTGATGCCTCTGTGATGCCTCTGTGATGCCTCTGTGATGCCTCTGTGATGCCTCTGTGATGCCTCTGAGATGCCTCTGAGATGCCTCTGAGATGCCTCTGAGATGCCTCTGAGATGCCTCTGAGATGCCTCTGAGATGCCTCTGAGATGCCTCTGAGATGCCTCTGAGATGCCTCTGAGATGCCTCTGAGATGCCTCTGAGATGCCTCTGAGATGCCTCTGTGATGCCTCTGTGATGCCTCTGTGATGCCTCTGTGATGCCTCTGTGATGCCTCTGTGATGCCTCTGTGATGCCTCTGTGATGCCTCTGTGATGCCTCTGTGATGCCTCTGTGATGCCTCTGTGATGCCTCTGTGATGCCTCTGATGCCTCTGATGCCGCTGATGCCTTTGATGCCTCTGATGCCTCTGATGCCTCTGATGCCTCTGATGCCTCTGATGCCTCTGATGCCTCTGATGCCTCTGATCTCTGATGCCTTTGATGCCTCTGATGCCTCTGATGCCTCTGATGCTTCTGATGCCTCTGATGCCTCTGATGCTTCTGATGCCTCTGATGCCTCTGATGCCTCTGATCTCTGATGCCTTTGATGCCTTTGATGCCTTTGATGCCTCTGATGCCTCTGCTGCCTCTGCTGCCTCTGCTGCCTCTGATGCCTTTGATGCCTCTGATGCCTCTGATGCCTCTGATGCCTCTGATGCCTCTGATGCCTCTGATGCCTCTGATGCCTTTGATGCCTCTGATGCCTCTGATGCCTCTGATGCCTCTGATGCCTCTGATGCCTCTGATGCCTCTGATGCCTCTGATGCCTCTGATGCCTCTGGTGCCTCTGGTGCCTCTGATGCCTCTGATGCCTCTGATGCCTCTGATGCCTCTGATGCCTCTGATGCCTTTGATGCCTCTGATGCCTCTGATGCCTCTGATGCCTCTGATGCCTCTGATGCCTCTGATGCCTCTGATGCCTCTGATGCCGCTGATGCCTCTGATGCCTCTGATGCCTCTGATGCCGCTGATGCCTTTGATGCCTCTGATGCCTCTGATGCCTCTGATGCCTCTGATGCCTCTGATGCCTCTGATGCCTCTGATGCCTCTGATGCCTCTGATCTCTGATGCCTTTGATGCCTTTGATGCCTTTGATGCCTCTGATGCCTCTGCTGCCTCTGCTGCCTCTGCTGCCTCTGATGCCTTTGATGCCTCTGATGCCTCTGATGCCTCTGATGCCTCTGATGCCTCTGATGCCTCTGATGCCTCTGATGCCTCTGATGCCTCTGATGCCTCTGATGCCTCTGATGCCGCTGATGCCTCTGATGCCTCTGATGCCTCTGATGCCGCTGATGCCTTTGATGCCTCTGATGCCTCTGATGCCTCTGATGCCTCTGATGCCTCTGATGCCTCTGATGCCTCTGATGCCTCTGATGCCTCTGATCTCTGATGCCTTTGATGCCTCTGATGCCTCTGATGCCTCTGATGCTTCTGATGCCTCTGATGCCTCTGATGCTTCTGATGCCTCTGATGCCTCTGATGCCTCTGATCTCTGATGCCTTTGATGCCTTTGATGCCTTTGATGCCTCTGATGCCTCTGCTGCCTCTGCTGCCTCTGCTGCCTCTGATGCCTTTGATGCCTCTGATGCCTCTGATGCCTCTGATGCCTCTGATGCCTCTGATGCCTCTGATGCCTCTGATGCCTCTGATGCCTTTGATGCCTCTGATGCCTCTGATGCCTCTGATGCCTCTGATGCCTCTGATGCCTCTGATGCCTCTGATGCCTCTGATGCCTCTGATGCCTCTGATGCCTCTGATGCCTCTGATGCCTCTGATGCCTCTGATGCCTTTGATGCCTCTGATGCCTTTGATGCCTTTGATGCCTTTGATGCCTTTGATGCCTTTGATGCCTTTGATGCCTTTGATGCCTTTGATGCCTTTGTACTTTACTTATAGATCTTATAGAATCATAGAAGATTCATGCATTCCTCAAATATCACAGAATAGGGCGGCGATGCAGTGTATGTTCAAAATAGGCTCACGGTCACAGCTGTGACTACCTGTTTGGCCAGGACAAGAACATCTGAACCTTTTGTCTACTGTAGTCCACTGTAGTGACTTTCGATCTTCTCTCTGTATTTTCTGTTACTCCGCGGCAATTTCCTGTCAGGCTTTCTGGCCTCCCTCTCGCTTTTTAGCAATGCTGGAGGCTTAGAAAATTAAATGCAGTCTTAACTTTCAACAGCTGACAAACCTGCTGTCATTCCGGCAGCTGACCTGAAAGAGAATTCAGAATGACTGGCGGGTTCGAAGCAGGCTTAAAATTATGTCAGCGACCTGCTTCTGAACAGCGTGCTTCTGTTTCTTTGCTTTTCTACGTCGATGCCCACACGTGGCACGCATTCTAGTAGCGCGAGCAATGAAGCACAGACCCTGCTCTTCTGCATATTGGACTATGAGTACATCTTGGATACGCAATTGTACACAGCATCCCAGCAATCTAGCCTGTCCGGTCATCCTGCCATTTGTTGTTCGTCTCACACCCCAGAGAACTTGCCAAAAAAGCATGGACGAGTCAATCCTGCAGGACAGAATGGTGCAGCATGAGTAATAGCCTAGCCAGTAGGAGTGGGTTGTCTTAAAAGTGCTTATGGGATTCCATGAGATCCACTTGGTGCCCTGCTTGACATTGGGTGCCCGATTGCAGCAGGATGGGGAAGCATCCCAAAGCTAACTGGTTTGGTATGCCTGCACTGACAGAGATAGCGATCCCAGGTCAGAAGCCGTGATGCACTTTGAAAGCTTTGTGCGACCTCAGGCTGCAGATGTGGGGAGATGTTCTGAGTTCTGATCAAGATTGCGTTGGTTCATTTTGTTTGCTGCTTGTGACTGGGAACTCATTCTTGGAAACTTTGGAACTTGGCAACATTCAGGCTGACCTCCGGATTGAGGCTCTGGGCATCTCTGGACATTTTTACATTCTTACGACACCTCAAAGGATGCGATTCAATGATTGCAATCAATCGCATTCAACTTGGCATGCTTCAAGTAGGGCTGGCTGCCTAGGTTGTTTGTGTTTCCTTTTAGTTTTGCCATCAATTCAACACTCATTACCAGGCGGACAATTTGGATATGTTCAACAACAACTTCCCCTACCGGCGCACTGGAAAGGGACTGCGAGTGATTTTTCCCGAGGCGCGTGGCAACATATTTGTCTGCACTGCTTTCCCTGATTTCAATCCATCCTGCATCTGATTCGCAGTACAGAATCTTACAGATAAAGTACGGTGGAGGCAGCAACTGCTCCATGTTTGATTTGCATTCGGATTTCCCGCACGGCAGGAGAGAAAGAAGGACTACTCTATTGGTATTGGAAAGACATGGAAAGACACAAGTAAAAAGCACTTTCATCCCTCCACCCGCCTCACGCAAACCGCCTTTCTTTGACCATTTGACGTGAAGCCGCGCATGCAACACATTGCTGTGCGAGAGATCTTCGAGTCTGGACTGCCATGTGTACTGCCCAAACCCCAAACACTATGCAAACACACTGCCCAATCTGACCATCACTGCTCCACTCTCCCCAGCCCAGCACTTTGGAAGAATCTCCTTGTCAAATTTATCCCAGCTGCAACGCGGAGCCTAATGTAGCATAGAAGTTTCTTTAAGAACAGAACGCGGACGTTGCAAGAATCCATCTTTGGCCCTCTTGAAACATCTTGATACAATGGCTGGTGATAATGCATTCTTGGCCACAACACACTGGCAGGAAAGTCCCTACTGGATCTGCACTATTCGTATGGGTGAATTCATTGGGAGTAATTCGTCAGGATTCCGTTAGACTCCGTTAGAACGAAAGATCGTCTGCTCTTCGACAATGCATCAGTTTTCGAAGCGTGGTTCTGCTGTAACATGTTTCCACTAGGGCACTAGGGAATGGCACATGATGGCACGTTTGACAGACTCGCAGTAAGTGTATGGAATTGCTTATGCGATTTCTTGAGATCTCAATCTAAGTGTTCCATTCTGAATGGTACAGCAATACCGGAATACAGCAACACCGTTATACCATCCGCTTCTCTTTGAAGACAAGAAGATCTGACAGCATGTCTCCCGCATCTCGCTTGATATGGAGTAAAGCCACCTGTTGACAATTCTGTTGACAAGGTGCTCCGGCCATATGTGACCAAGGACTTGCTTGCTTCTGACTTAGTTCTGACTTAGTTCTGACTTAATTCTGACTTAGTTCTGACTTAGTTGGATTGCTCGGTCGAGATGGTGATGGGAAAGAACCAAGGTTGAATCTCTGGAGGATGGCATGCCGTTGCAAGCTGTTCTCGGGCAGGCCCACTTTCTATTTGAACTGCGTTGCTCGCAGTTACACTGTGCTGACTTCAAACGTATCCGGGATATCCTGATATCCATGTCAATTGTGTTCAGAGGCAAGCCGTGCCAACTCCGCAAGCCGGGACTGCGCAAGACTCAATTAGAGAAAGAAGTTGCAACGCATGCCAAGTCAGTCTATTCAGATCTATTCTGTAGCATAGAATTACTGTAGACTTCGTTAAACGTGTCGCGATTGGAACAAGCAGTGGCATTGCTCACAACATGCACGGAGACAACTGGACATCACACTTATGCAGTGCATTTCAATGTGACGTGACATACATATGTTTGTGTATGTATCTATATACCAAACCAAACCTATATATATAATTAATCCTAATCCTAATCCACTCCCAATCCAAATCCCAATACAAATCTTAAACTCATCTTGTCTGTATCTAGTCCATCTACATATCTATATCACACATGTCACATATACGTGTATATATATATATATAGAGTAGATAGATATTCTCATGTAGTCGAACAGTGGAAAGAAAGTCTCACAGCAACAAAACAGCAACTTAATTCCTGTAGCACGACACTATGTAATGAAATTATTTTGTAGATTCAATAGCATTGGGATATAACAATGCAATGCTGAGATTTTATGCAACACAAGTATTTGCAAGCATATTGCATGATGTATGGGAGTTAGTTGTGCGAATATTTGCAGCTTGCATCCCTATTCCGATGACAGCACTGGTGGAAGAAAATACAAACACACCTACATTGCGGATTGAAGTGCTGGGTGAAGCACCTGTTTATTCTTTGAACATGCAACGCGTATCCAAAAAAAAGTAATAACGCGGAACTCAGTTCCATCATTTTTTCGTCGAGGTTCGGTCGGGCAAAGCACGTTTTGGCAAACCAAGCTCATTTAGGGATCAAGTTTGCGCCGCTCCACAGACAAACCACTCAAAGCCAACTGCTTGATTTGCCAGATGGCTTTTGACTTGTTATGACTCATATTTATTTGAATTCTATTTTGTATATTTTGTGGTTTGTAGGGCCACGCAATGACCACTGAGAGTGCAAGCAATTCATTGATTCCACTGTTTGTGTTTGAACACGAATCATAGATGGACCCACACATTGAAAACTATTGACCACGCTGGGCATGTTCCAACCTGGATCTGCGAGTTGATCCTTTGAAAGCAGATCAAGGCAAAGCAGCCCCAGCAACGGCAGTTGAGCTTCGGGAAGAGGCAAAACCTCAAAGGGTCCAGAGCGGCGGCTTCAGCAGTTTCTTTCCAAAGCCTTCCAAGATCTTCTCAGACCTTCCAAGATCTTCCAAAATCTTCAAGTACTTCAAGTGCAGTAGACTTCAGTAGATGCAAGGTACCTGTTTACTTTACGTACACACAGTGTCAACCCGTGGCTGAAGACTTTCTCTGTCAGGTTGGAGGTCTGTGTATGGACGCGTGTATTGCTTAGAAGAACCCAGGTCCAACAAGTCTGAGAAGGTCACCTTGGACAAGCCTTGGACATGTTCATTCCTTGTTGGCTATGCCAATTTTCCATAATTTTCCAATGTCAGATGTTTCAGGTTTCTGAAAATGCTCTTTGCAGACAATTTCATCCATGCAGTTGGCCCGGCTGGTTTTTCAAACGAATGGTTGAGCTCAAATTTGAAATGCAGCATGCATCACAGCAACATGCATCGCTAGGATCTTCATCCTGGCAACATCCACTTTAACAGGCGGCAAGTTAGAGTTTACGGCTCAGAAGATTCAGTCTTCTCACTCTAGCTCTAGCTTCTTCGTATTGAATTAGTCCATTGCTATTCCTCATCTTTGTTGGCCTTCATGCTTTAGTGTGACAAGAAGAACAGTATCGAGGGCAATGAGAGATCTTTGTTGGACTCAATCTGAAAATCTCCAGCTCCAACATGCTTCAAGTGACTCTACAGCCTGTCGCAGAATGCTGTAGGACAGTGGCCCAATGCAATCTGAACTTGCGCAAACCCTAAGTCTTGTGGATGCAGTGGCACAGTGGCACAATGGCGCAACTGCAACAGACATCTTACTGTAGTATCATTGAGTATGTTTGAAAATCTCCCATCTCTGAACATCTCGGCACGCTTTATCAAAACTATTGAGGTGATTTTTGATGCTGGTCTTGCTGTACAGATGTCTCCGAAGGCCATTTGTAGGAGAATTTGTGACGCAGAAGTCGCGACGATGTTCAATTTTTCCTGCAAGGACCGGCGGAATTTTGTTGATGTCTTCTACGCTCAAAGCTCAGTGGCAGATCCAAAGGTCTTTTCAGCATGTTTCAGCATGGCGAAATGTGATATGAAGCAAATCGCCTTTGCTAAGGCCCTCACGACAAATGATGGGAAGAGGGCTGCTCAATTGATGGTCCGCCAAATGTGTAGTTTCTCCGTACAGTTTCCATGGAGCACTAAGCCAAAACAAGTATCCTTGTCCAGGGTGCTTGAATGGGTGTTAGTCTCCAAACGCATTGGTTGGGGATGTGAGTTTGCAAAGCACGGAACAGACATGATGCAAATACAACGGTTTCCGCATTGGCATGCTGGGCCTATGCCCTTCTATGCTCTTTTCCTTTATATAGGGAAAAGACACAGCCATCAATCCTAGGTTTCGATTGTTAATCTCCAGTTGGCACCTGCTTCTGAATGCCAGATGCAAGACCCCCACAGATGAAGCATATGAGCAGCATATGCATATGTGACATGTTTGATCGGCATGTAACTATATATTGAGTACATTCAGTTTATGTACATATTATAATACATGTATGTAGTAGATATTCTTTTGTAGTTTTCCATTTTCTCGTTGGTAGAAAACCCGTGTTCTTTTGGAACATGCCGCTTGTTTCGCAGTAGCCACAGTTCACAAAAACATGTCTCCCTGACATTGCTTCTGTGATCAAGACCGAGACCGGATCTTTCGTTCATGGTGCTCATGGAGCTGCAGCAGCAAACCTAGACGCAATATTGATATAGCATGATAGAACTACAACCCGCATAGACCGCCTAGACCCAGATAGAAAAGGTTTTTAGAGTGCTTTTTTCTGCTGTGTGAATTGGTCGCGGAAATAGCGGAACGGCACCCTGCACAGCATCCTGAATCCTGCACAGCCCTGCACAGCACCTTGCACCCTGGACAGCACCTTGGACAGCACCCTGCACAGCACCTTTGCGAAACGTCGCCACCACACTCTGGACAGCATCAAGCTTCGCAACCGTACCAGCTTGCACAACACCCTGTAGAGCAGGAAGCTGAAAAGTTTGCCACTGAAGACCTCACCTATAAGAAGTACGAACCGGTATAGCTTGCCAGCTATCTGGGGAAATATGTAAGTCGTTGTCCCTTCAGGTAGTAAATTTAATCGATTCCAAATCTTTCGTTTCGTAGTGGGGTTGTGATCGAGCACTTGTTTCTCTCGACCTTTTGTCCCAACGCCCCTAGTATTCTGAACAATTTCCTTTCTGAAACGCACAGGCCAATTGAGGCGGCTTTGTTTTGCAAGCACTAGTCACCATCTTGATGCAACTTGTTTGTTGGTTTGACCCTTTCTTTGGGCAGGAAACCATTTGCACCTTTGAAAGGCACCATGCGATAGAATCCCAACAGTCAACATTGTTTCTTTGTAAAGAACGCAGTCTTCCGTGTACAATCCTCACTGCCTGAATTGAATCCACATTCCTGGCTAAAAAGATTGTCTTCTTGATTCTGAAAGGATTCCTGTATTTTTGACGAACATTCCGTTTCTTTCCAGGCAACCCATGTTTAAAGTTTAAAGCATTCACTGTTTTCAAGTAGCTGGCTAGGTACACGATCTTTGTTTGCCCATGGGTGATTCAACAGTTGTGAACTCTCAGATGTTGTTCAAAATACGAGTCCCACTGTGATTTGAGGAAAGAAATCATTTGTCGTCGCTCTTCCAGAGGGAAAGACCTACCATCTCGTAATTCTACCATGCTTTGTACTCAAGAACATTGACATTGGTACTCCCCAAACTACTTAGACATGAACATCCAAGTGTGTTTTCTATCGTTTCTTTTGCGGCGGCTTCTCCAACTGCAAGAACCCTAGCGTCGGGATTTTATGTAAGCTTTGGCGTCACGTGCATGTGCAAGCACAAGGCGGGAAATCTCAAACCTATAGTGCCAAGTCTCTCACGTAGCATCAAGCGTGTGCAGGTGCAGGCGAATGCGAAGACACCCCCCCAACCACCATCTCTAACGTGTTGGCATCACGTGCGTGTGCTAGTGCAAGGCAGCGCCCCCTCCCACCACCATCCCACCCTAACCCACCCCCAGCAAAAACGTCCAAAATGTGCCAATAACACACAGTGTGAACACACAGGCAAATAAAGACCGTGGTCCAACAACATCCAGTAAAACCTTTTGAACGTTCCGTTTCAAAACAAGGCATGCTTGCAAAGGACAGCCCTGCATCTCAAATTCAGCTCTTTCTGCAGGCACACCGTTTTTGCCTCAAAGGCATCCTCTCTTGTTTAAATGCATTTTAAAACATGCGTTTCTTATCATATCCATTTTTTTCTTCTTCGTGTAACCCACTCTGCTGAAACTGTTCCTCTCTCTGAAGGCAGCCCCATTTTCCCATACTGGTCCAGTCGAGTTTTTCTCGCTTGCTCTATCATACAGGCTCCTTGGTCAACTATGTCACACGTTTGTATAACAAATCGACTGAATACATTCGATTTTTTCTTCTCCTGCATCTCCACGCCACTCCCTTTGAAAACAAGGGACTTCATTCATCTTCATTCCAAATGCGCACAGACACACGCACACTTTGCCGAAAATGCATTTTATCTATGCTGCAATCGGATTCTTTTTTTAAATAAACGTATTAAAACATCTTGCAAACCGCCTCATATTTCTGAGCGGGTTGTACACACTGCAAAGTCTGCTTGCTCCAGCTTGAATGTTTTTTTGGCGTGACATGAACAGGTAGAGCGCACGCCTGGTGATCGTTCTTTAGTGCGTATCTCCTCTGCAAGATGGATGAAGAGTAGAGCCTGATTGATTTGATTGCGAGATGCACATTTTGAACCGCTTTGTAGGTAACGAAGATGAATTTGTGGTCTCGAGCATAGTTTCAGCAAGTTTCAGCATGGGGCTTTTCTGTAAGTTTGTGAGACACAGACTTCAAACCTAGCCTAGGCCAGTGTTGGCCAGCTGGTGAATGAAGTGTGTGATATGGGCTTCTCTCTCGGGAAGGTGTGGCGCAGATATTTGGTAGATTTGGGCAGATTGAAAAAATACGAAAACGATCGAAAAAGTCGTGTTTCTTTACAGGTTCGGCTGGGCGAATGCTTTGGACGAATGCTGTCGCTACTTGGAAACAAGTGCTGGGCGGAGCAGAATATGTTCTTTAGATTACAAAAAATCAAAAAGCACCCCCGGAGAATGCTGAGGTTAGCATGCGATCACCGGGTGAAGCTTGAAACCAGCTTTGTGACTGTGGCGATCGATCCTCAGTATCCACAGCTTCAATTCTTTCGAAGCATCTTGGTGCCAGTGCCGATTCAGTGGGTTGTGTGTGTGTGTGAATTGACTACGTAGAATCTTCCTGAAATGGTTTCAACCCTCCCTACAAGAGAGGAGAGTAAAGGGAGATGCAATGACTGCACACTGCATCAGATTGCGCGACAAACGGCTGTCCAACGGAGGGCACTGCATACAAGCAAGGGACATGCCTGATGCAAGGATGAAAAATGATGAAACATGATGAAACATGATGAAAAATTACACCGGCATAGATCCCAGATAGAAAAGGTTGGAACTGATGGTTCCCAACGTGGGAACCAAAGGTTACCATGGCAAGGAACTGCCGGTTCCCAGACCTTGAAACTTAATGAAACTTACGGTTCCCAACCTGGGAACCAGAGGTTACCATTGCAAGGAATTGCCGGTTCCCAGAAGTTAGAATTTATGTTTTCGAAGCTAAGCAACTATCATTGTAAGGAACTACAGATTCCCAAAGTTTGAAACTCATGGTTCCAAACCTGAAAAAGCATACGGTACCAGTGGAAGGATCTGTTGATTCCAAAAAATTAGAACTTATGGTTCTTAATGTTGTTTTGTTTTGTTTACTGAGGTGGTAACAGAACCTTTTGTTTTGCTTAATGGACCGGTAGCGGAATGTTTGCGTTCGGCTGCTGGGCCGGCATAAAAATGTTTTTGCACGAAAAAGGTGCATGTCAAAATGATATGAAAACAGTTTCTTTACAATTTTATGGTTTTGCTTAATGGACCGGTACCGGAATGTTTGCGTTTGGTTCATGGCAAGGAACTGCCGGTTCCCGGTTCCCAAAGGTTGGAACTCACTGTTGCCAACGTGGGAACCACAGGTTACCATTGCAAGGAACTGCCGGTTCCCATAAGTTAGAAGTCATGGTTCCCACAATGGGAACCAGAGGTTACCATTGCAAGCAACTGCCGGTTCCCAGAGGTTGGAACTCATGCTTCCCAACCTGGGAACCATAGGTTACCATTGCAAAGAACTTCCAATTCCTAAAGGTTGGAACTGACGGTTCCCAACGTGGGAACCAAAGGTTACCATGGCAAGGAACTGCCGGTTCCCAGACCTTGAAACTTACGGTTCCCAACCTGGGAACCAGAGGTTACCATTGCAAGGAATTGCCAGTGCCCAGAAGTTAGAATTTATGTTTTCGAAGCTAAGCGGCTATCATTGTAAGGAACTGCGGGTTCCCAAAGTTTGAAACTCATGGTTCCAAGCCTGAAAAAGTAACGGTACCAGTGGAAGGATCTGTTGATGGCAAAAAGTTAGAACTTATGGTTCTTAATGTTGTTTTGTTTTGTTTACTGAGCCGGTAGCACAACCTTTTGTTTTGCTTAATGGACCGGTAGCGGAATGTTTGCGTTTGGTTCATGGCAAGGAACTGCCGGTTTCCAAAGGTTGGAACTCACGGTTGCCAACGTGGAAACCACAGGTTACCATTGCAAGGAACTGCCGGTTCCCAGAGGTTGGAACTCCTGGTTCCCAACCTGGGAACCATGGGTTTCCATTGCAAGCAACTGCCGGTTACCAGAGGTTGGAACTCATGCTTCCCAACCTGGGAACCATAGGTTACCATTGCAAAGAACTTCCGGTTCCTAAAGGTTGGAACTGACGGTTCCCAACGTGGGAATCAAAGGATACCATGGCAAGGAACTGCCAGTTCCCAGACCTTGAAACTTACGGTTCCCAACCTGAGAACCAGAGGTTACCATTGCAAGGAATTGCCGGTTCCCAGAAGTTAGAATTTATGTTTTCGAAGCTAAGCAACTATCATTGTAAGGAATTGCCGGTTGCGAAAGCTTGAAACTCATGGTTCCATGCCGGTTGCCAGCAATTAGAATTGATGTTTTCGAAGCTAAGCGGCTTTCATTGTAAGGAACTGCGGGTATCCAAAGCTTGAAACTCATGGTTCCAAGCCTGAAAAAGTAACGTTACCAGTGGAAGGATCTGTTGATTCCAAAAAGTTAGAACTCATGGTTCTTAATGTTGTTTTGTTTTGTTTACTGAGCCGGTAACAGAACCTTTTGTTTTGCTTAATGGACCGGTAGCGGAATGTTTGCGTTCGGCTGCTGGGCCGGCAAAAAAAAGTTTTTGCACGAAAAAGGTGCATGTCAAAATGATATGAAAACAGTTTCTTTACAATTTTATGGTTTTGCCTAATGGACCGGTAAAGAACGCTTTGTTTTGCTTAATGGACCGGTACCGGAATGTTTGCGTTTGGTTCATGGCAAGGAACTGCCGGTTCCCAAAGGTTGGAACTCACTGTTGCCAACGTGGGAACCATAGGTTACCATTGCAAAGAACTTCCAGTTCCTAAAGGTTGGAACTGATGGTTCCCAACGTGGGAACCAAAGCACAGCACGCTGCACAGCACTCTGCACAGCACCCTGCACAGCACCCTGCACAGCACCTTTCACAGCACCCTTCACAGCACCCTGCACAGCACCTTTGCGAGACTTCGCCACCGCAGTCTGGAGCCCTGCACAGCACCCTGCACAGCACCCTGCACAGCACCTTTGCCAGACTTCGCCACCGCACTCTGGACAACACCTTGCACAGCACCCTCCACAGCACCCTGCACAGCAGCACCCTCTGCACCCTGCACAGCACCCTGCACAGCACCCTGCACAGCACCTTTGCCGTGCACAGCACCCTGCACAGCACCCTGCACAGCACCCTGCACAATACTCTGCACAGCACCCTGCACAACACCCTGCACAGCAC
The DNA here is from genome assembly GCA_947184155.2 of Cladocopium goreaui. Taxonomy (NCBI): domain Eukaryota; class Dinophyceae; order Suessiales; family Symbiodiniaceae; genus Cladocopium; species Cladocopium goreaui. Next base: position 69,345 of record CAMXCT020001008.1, read on the forward strand.
CTTTGCCAGACTTCGCCACTGCAGTCTGAACAGCACTGTGCACAGCACCCTGCACAGCACCTTTGCCAGACTTCGCCACCGCAGTCTGGACAGCACCCTGCACAGCACCCTGCACAGCACCCTGCACAGCACCCTGCACAGCACCCTGCACAGCACCTTTGCCAGACTTCGCCACCGCACTCTGGACAACACCCTGCACAGCATCCTGCACAGCACCGCAGTCTGGACAGCATTTTGCACAGCACCCTGCACAGTACCCTCCACAGCACCCTGCACAGCACCTTTGCAAGACTTCGCCACCGCAGTCTGGACAGCACCCTGCACAGCACCCTGCACAGCACCCTGCACAACCCTGCGCAGCACCTTTGCCAGACTTCGCCACCGCAGTCTGGACAACACCCTGCAGAGCACCCTGCACAGCACCCTGCACAGCGCCTTTGCCAGACTTCGCCACCGCACTCTGGACAACACCCTGCAGAGCACCCTGCACAGCACCCTGCACAGCACCTTTGCCAGACTTCGCCACCGCAGTCTGGACAGCACCATGCACAGCACCCTGCACAGCACCTTTGCCAGACTCCGCCACCGCAGTCTGGACAGCACCTTGCACAGCACCCTGCACAACACCTTTGCCAGACTTCGCGCCTTTGCCAGACTTCGCCACCTTCCAGTCTGCAGGACAGCATCCTGCACAGCACCCTGCACAGCACCTTTGCCAGACTTCGCCACCGCAGTCTGGACAGCACCCTGCACAGCACCCTGCACAGCACCCTGCACAGCACCCTGCACAGCACCTTCGCCAGACTTCGCCACCGCAGTCTGGACAGCACTCTGCACAGCACCTTGCACAGCACCCTGCACAGCACCTTCGCCAGACTTCGCCACCGCAGTCTGGACAGCACTCTGCACAGCACCCTGCACAGCACCCGGCACAGCACCCTGCACAGCACCCTGCTCAAAAGTTCGCCACCGAAGACCGCACCTTTGAGAAGTAAGAACCCCTATAGCTTGCCAGCTATCTGGGGAAAAATGATGAAAAGACTAGAAAAAGGAAGATCAGGAAGATCAGGAAGATCTTGACCAAATCGAGAATCTCGAGACCGAATCTGGACCAACGACGGATAGGAACAGTCTAGGTCAAGGCAGAGCCAACAAGAAGATACAAGAAGTACTTTTAAGAAGTACTTTAAGCATCTTTAAGCATCTTTAAGCTTGATTGCAATAGCAGTCTCTCGAGAATTTGCTGCTTGACCTGACCCTTTACAGCCAATCCTTTTCCAATTCTTTTACCGTATATTCAGTATATATATTCCTTTCATTCTTCCTCGGATTTTGCCTCGTTTCTTTCCTCGTTTCTTTCGTCCGCCTTTGATCCTGGTCCTAAAGCAGATTGCAACAACTTGCGCGCTGTGTGCACAAAGTGCCAGCAAAACAGCTCGGCAAGCACTGCTCCCAATCAGTGCTGCACCGGCTCAGGACAAGCATCATTGTCCTCGAGGTGTTTTCATTTTGATTCGCATTTGGTTCTTAGTCTTACTTGTATCATTTTGTATCATTTTGTATCATGTCCTATCATTGCGTATCACTTTTGGTCATTTTGGTCATTTCCCCTCATCTATTCTTCGAGAACAAAAGGGTTCAGGCTCGCCTTGGCAGGGCGTTGGTCGTCAGCTCAATCCAATTGCAGACTTGGCAGCGGCTGCAAGGTCGGGTCATACTTGTTTCGGAAATATGTGCGCGTTCTTTTAACAAAGATGTGGATGACAGCGCCTTCACAAAGTGATTTGTCAGGCCAATGCTTGCAGAAGCTGTTGCAAATGTGTGGCGCAGCAGCTGACAGTTTCAAAGCTGTGCAAAAGACTGCTGCTCTTTTCGCTTTTGATGGGCTGGTGCAACTTCCATGCAAGTCTATACCCTTTCATCCCCTTGATACAGCAACATATCTTTTTGTTCCTTTTCCTTTTTGCTTTTGTTCTCTTGTTTCCACTGTCTTTTTGTCTTCAAGGTCGCATTCCCCAACTTTCCGGGGTTTGTGACACTTACCATATCTTATCATTCGATTGGGACCATGCAAATAGAAGATACATGTTGCATGAGAAGCCCATGGGGTGAGGAAGTGTACAGCAGCCAATAGCCACGGCCAATCACGGTTAGATAGAAGTTCGGATGTGTAGCGGCACCTGACTGAATTTGTGAAGATTGCTCATCGCATTGTGTGCCATGGTGCCTTTCTTTGCTTTTGGGTATGCTCGGGCTCACACACTAGCGTTTTAAAATGCAATACTTGATGTAGATGTAGGTGATGTAAATGCAGAAAATTCAACCAGTTGAAGTTGGCAGCAGTTCTTTGGAAATTAAAGGACCGGATAACCCCACAAGTCAACTTCTTCCAACAAGCAACAAAAGAAAGGCAAAGACGGCATGGGGTAAGCAAGAAAGAGAAAAGAGATGGTGAAGGATTGGTGTGGAGTAAGTTATGTGTGGACGAGTATGTGTGAGTAAGTTGTGTATGGATGAGTTGTGTTTGTGGGTGAGGTGTGTGGGTGTGTGCGTGTGTGTGTGTGTGCGAGTATGTGTGTGTGTGGTGTGCGGCCACGATCAAAGATGCCCCACGCAACGTGCCGCGGCGTCACAGGCGCCCAAGCCCGTC
>CAMXCT020001008.1:72094-87094 GCA_947184155.2 Cladocopium goreaui
CCAAGCGCGCCACCCAATGCCATCTGTCCCACGCCTGCCACGCAAAACGACAGTAGATGTGAGTTTGTGCCACGCCTGCCACGTGAAACGAAGGTGGATGTGAGTTTGTGACGGTGGATGTGAGTTTGTGTGGTGACAAAGTATGTGTTGACAAAGTGTTTGTTGAGAAAGTGTGTGGTGACAAAGTATGTGTTGACAAAATGTTTGTTGAGAAAGTGTGTGGTGACAAAGTGTCTGTGGACAAAGTGTGTGGTGACAAAGTATGTGTTGACAAAGTGTTTGTTGAGAAAGTGTGTGGTGACAAAGTGTGTGTGGACAAAGTGTGTGTGGACAAAGTGTGTGGTGACAAAGTATGTGTTGACAAAGTGTTTGTTGAGAAAATGTATGTTGAGAAAATGTATGTTGATAAAGTGTTTGTTGATAAAGTGTATGTTGAATGTATGTTGAGAAAAAATGTATGTTGATAAAGTGTTTGTTGATAAAGTGTATGTTGATAAAGTGTTTGTTGATAAAGTGTGTGTTGGACAAAGTGTGTGGTGATAAAAAAGTGTGTGTTGAGAAAGTGTTTGTTGACAAAGTGTTTGTTGACAAAGTGTATGGTGACAAAAAGTGTGGAGGAGGGCGGAGGAGGAGAAGAAGGCGGCGGAGGAGGAGCCCGGGATACAGAATCAAAAACAAGAACCCCACACAAAGATGTGGGGAAAAACCATTCGCAGGAACTTTGGGGAAAAAGAGAGAGGAATCATGTAAACGCATTAATTACAGTAATATAATTGAATCATATTAAAAACACATAGATCGCATTTTTGCCAAATGCATGTGCCTCTTACATTGTGATTTATGCGGCCGTGCCCGCGTGCCTCGCCGCTCAGCATCCCTTAGGTGACAAACTTGTATGGTGCTCAAAAGACGGAGAAGTGCTAACAACCAAATGTTGTGCTGCCAGCCAGAAAAAAGTTGAACTTGGCCGATAACAGTTTACACAGCCTTTGGGTGCAGTTCTTTCTTGGAGTTGATTTGCCATAATTCTGCCGTGTTTTCATTCACATGATAAGCCATGTGTGTTCATTGAGTATGTGTGCCTCAGAGCTTGCTTCTCTTTCTTCGTGTTGATTTTGGGGTTTTGTAATATCCTCGGAATCGTGTGAAAGATTCAGAGCAACGGGAATGGCCCTTCCGCGATCTTGTTTAGGTCAAAGAATCCCTGGGACTGACATGTGGTCAAGGGATTATTCATACATAAAGTTTCTCATCAAACAGAACCCACCCCAAGCTGAGTATTTCCTGATTTTGCCCCACAAGCATCAACTTGACATAACTTGACAACTCGTTTCATCATTTTCTGCTTTGGGATGATTCATTTTCTTTTTGGATGTTTTTTTGACATTTCGCTGGCGTAGTTGATGGTGCTCTGATATGGCCTCGGTGTTGGCGGAATATGTCACCTATAGTGGCATTGTCCTTGAGCTCCATATCGCTGACGCCTCCGCACAATCAACATTTGAGCGTGCGTTTTCAGTTTCCAGGTATCGTGCAACTTTTGATGTGCTGGGACCTTTGCTTGTCGGTTTAGATTTCGAATGGAAACCGGACAAAGCAGGTCAGAACAATCCTATATCTTTAATGCAATTCGCTTGTTGGGATACGGTGCTGCTTCTGCGCGTGCCAAATTGTTCAGAGCTGCCACCATGGCTCACCCAATTTCTCGAATCCGGCGATGACGTTGTAAAGGTTACAGCTAGCTTTGGTGTTGCTGACAAGCGAAAACTGCAGAGGAGCTTCAACTGGGATTTCGATGCCAAGGCAGTCCATACCTCCTATTGGGATATAGCAGAGCTGGCAGCAGCCCGAGAGATCCCACAAGGGATGCTGAAAATGGCGCACCACTTTGAGATTCCTTTCCAAAAACGAAAGGACGTTGGTGCATCGGACTGGGAAAGCGCCGGTCATAAAGGTTTGACTGCAGAACAAAGAGAATATGCTGCAAACGATGCGTTTTTTCAGTTATATCTTTTGGGGCGGCTATTACAAGTGCCACCCCTGCCTGAGAAAAAGCTTTTGGATTCTTGGGATGCAATCAGTCAGAAGATGGAGGTGAGTCTAAAACGTGTTGACAATGCTGAATACTACAACAAGTTCATGGCCCTTCGGGATGTTATCAGGGATGCAGTTGACGTGCTGAGCAGAGCTTTGGGATCTGATGGTTGTACCAACATTAACGAATTAAAGCAATTCAAGTCAGTACAAGCAGCATTGAAGTCAATGGCGCCAGTCCAACTGAATGCTCATTTCCTCAGACAAAACAGCGACGTATTTGTGTGCTTTTTCCGAGACGGCACTTTGCGGGTCCGGCTCCAATCATCTGAAAGTGATGAAGATGTGGACGGGACAGAGACGGCTGAGCAGGACGATGCCACATTCCTTGAGAAGGTGCAGGAATCGCTTGCCGCTTATCGGCATCCCACAGGGAAAAAGAGGAAACTGGGTGAACCTCTTTGGGTTCCTGCTCGTGCAATTCTAACGCGAGCACAAGTCGAAAGGTTTGAAAAAAGCCCAGAGAACTCCTCGATAGAGACCAGTTACGACTCAGAAGACGGAATGCTTCTTCGCCTTGCCCGGCATCCCCGCGCACCAGATGACCTTGAATACATGGACGAACATATTTCCAAACTCAGTCGCAATCTGGACATTGACGTAGAAGATGCGAAGCAAAGACTGAAAAGCGATGAAAAATTCATGCAGTTCTGGAGCTTAATTCGAAGTGTGGAAGTGAATTCAGAAGAAGAGCGAGCCATCTCGCGAAACCTTGGCGCCAGAACTCAAATACTTGCTGATGCCCACCACCTCGCTAAGCGATTGTCAAGTGAAGTCTCTTGGATGCAATGATGTGAAATCCAGGGGCGTCCCTACGACCCACCTAGGATCCAAGACTTTCTGATATATTCTGGTCGCTTCGCGACGAGCACTGCCCGCACCCGCACCCCGATTATATGAAAGGCCACAGGCCAGGCTGGAAGCGGGAAGGAAAAGTGAGTGTAGGTCAGGGACAACTTTTGGGGATGCGGGGTGAAGAACACGGGCCTACTTGGCCCAACCTTGGCCGACTGGGGTCAAGCTTGGCCGTCCTTGGCCTTAAGTTGGTCGAACACAAGATGACATGGGCTGAACTTGGGCCTAACTTGCGCCGAGCTCGGGCCACTTGGGCCAAACTTCGGCCCAACTGGGTTCCAACATGCGCAACTTGGCACATTTGGGCGCAAGTTCGGTCCGGTCTAACATGACGCAACCTTGTCCTGTGTGGGGGGGGCAACCGCCCAAGTTGGGCCCAAGACAGGCCCAATGTCGGAGCATGGCGCAGCAAGCCAAAAAAAGGTTGGAAACAGCAGTGAAAACGCATGGCATGTCGGGTTGGGCGCAGCTTGGGCCCGGCCCAACTTGGGAGGTTGGACCCAACTTGGGCCTAAGTGGAGGGCCTAGGTTGGCAAAATGGATCCTAAGTTGGAGCCATGCTACGCACATGTCATGTCCAACATGGCGCAACTTGGGGTCCATTTGGTGGCAGGTGGGGCCAGCGTAGACACAACATCACGAAGCTTCATCGATGCCAAAGAAAGGACCGGATAACCCCACACGTCACTTTCTTGCAATAAGCACAAAACAGATGTGAAAACTTGATGTTTGATGGGAAAGGCGGAAAAGGCAAAGGAGACGGAGGAAGATTGTGTGAAAGAGCTTATGTGTGACAGAGTTGTATGTGACAATGTTGTGTGTGTGTGTGACAAAGCTGTGTGTGAAAAGAGTTGTGCGTGACAAAGTCTGGTGTGAAGAGGTTGTTTGTGACAAACTTGTGTGTGCGTGTGGCATGCTGTTTGTGGAAGAGTTGCGTGTGAAAGAGTTGTATGAGACAGGTTTGTGTGCGAAAGAGTTGTATGGTATGGAGTTGTGTGACCGATTTGTAGGTAAGAAAGTTGTTTGTGAAAATGCGGTGTGTGAAAGAGTTGTATGTGAAAGAGTTGTGCGTGAAAGGGTTGTGAGTGAAAGAGTTGTGTGGGTGTGTGAAAGAGTTGTTTGTGACAAAGTTGTGTTTTCAAGAGTTGTGTCTGACAACGTTGTGTGTGTGTGTGTGTACCATCTGAATAGATGTAAAACTTCTATTTTTAGCAGGGGGCCACCGGGGTCCCGGGGGGGTCGGTGGCCAACGAAGACACCCCCCCGGGACCCGTGTAAACGTACCTGCTGGCAGTGGCCCTGGACGGCAAGCCCTTAAGTGGGGGCCGTAGCTGGGCACTGCAGTGACAGTCCCTGGGTGCCGTCGTGCGCAGCTGGGATGTCACTATATATATATATATACACGCTGGGTCATCCAACCATTCCTGTCAGGTTTACTGAAGTGTTTGTGCACGTACGATGCATTCCACATCAATAATTCGATAAGCTATTTCTGAGCAAGTGTGTCCTTCATACCGGTTTCGTCAAGGTGGTATGAACCCTTCGGGGAAAGCCTTTCCAGGCTAAAATTTGACTCATAAAAATGATCTCTGAATTTACACTTTTGAATTAGTAATTCGTCTAAGTAAAGTGAACTGCTGGCCGTTTCTCGGTTTTCACCCTGTCGATCGTCAAGTGTTGAACAACTGGCTGCTGTGTGGCTTCAATTCTTTCAGATGATCTGCCTTACTGTCACTGGTAGTCTGCAGCCGCGACAACCTTCTTTTTTCAACGTTGCTCGAGAGACCGCTCAGCTTTGTGCTTCATGTTCATGACCAGGATAGGCGTCAGGACATGCTTTAGGTGTGGTCCTTTTTCTTTTGATGGTCTCTGGTGAGGTTCAAGTGTGCACGTAATTCACTTGAACACTGATAGCCGTCGATGGGGTTGATTTGAATACCGAGGGCCTTGAGCCTTATCACGAATCTTGCATGCCATTGTGGATGCATCATTTACGTAACTAGTCCCCCATGGGTCCCTTTTCTCATGTGTTTCTGCGTTCTCCTCTCTTCAGGTAGGTTGGGTCCTGCGCGTGCCGAGGTAGGCTTAGGTTTCGCTCTGTTAGGTTGGTTCAGGCGCTTCCGTCCTCCCCCTCCTCCGCTGGTCTGGTTCCGTGTCCGTCGGCCTTCGCTTTTCTTTTTTCTTCCTTGCCTTTTCGGGGGTTTTGCCCGTTTCGGGCTAGGTGTGTCGTGTTGGTGTTTGCTCTTTCCCTCTTCTCTTGCGTTCCCCTCTTCGCGTCCTGGTTAGGTAACTTTCATTCCATTTTCACTTTCATGTCATTTTCATCGTCATCTCATCTGCCCCGCTGTTTGTGTGTGTGTGTGTACCATCTGAATAGATGTAAAACTTCTATTTTTAGCAGGGGGCCACCGGGGTCCCGGGGGGTCGGTGGCCAACGAAGACACCCCCCCGGGACCTGTGTAAACGTACCTGCTGGCAGTGGCCCTGGACGGCAACCCCTTAAGTGGGGGCCGTAGCAGGGCACTGCAGTGACAGTCCCTGGGTGCCGTCGTGCACAGCTGGGATGTCACAATATATATATATACGTTGGGTCATCCAACCATTCCTGTCAGGTTTACTGAAGTGTTTGTGCACGTACGATGCATTCCACATCAATAATTCGATAAGCTATTTCTGAGCAAGTGTGTGCGTGTGTGTGTGTGTGCGTGTGACAAAGTTGTGTGATAAGGGTGTGAGAGAGAGAGAGAGAGAAAGACTTGTGTGGGACGGAGAGCCCGACGACGTCAAGAAAGACATCAACGTCTTTTTGATGAGATAGCGCCCCCTTCATGGTCATGGTTATAAGTGGGGCTGGCGCCCCCATGCCGCCGACCCCTGGGACCAGTTCTGCAAGGTGCCGCAGGGCTAAAACACCATGGCAGTGAAGGACGGATCGGGCCCGCGGCCGGCAGCCCATAGTGCCAAACGTTGCTTTCTGAACTGCCTAGAAGCTAGCTGCTAGCTTCAAACCCAACATGTCTTTTCGAATTGCTTGACAAAAGTTGCTTCTCTCACGCGCTCCCCCGCAACAGCAGGGGTCGGCGGATATGCGCGCCTGTTGGATGTGCCAGGTGGGATGTAGGTAGCAAACCTTGTATGGAGGTATCATGTAGGTCGTGTAGGACGTGGGTAAAGCATATTTTGATCTTGACAGCAACTATACAGGCAGTAAAAGGAAACCCCACGCCTCCGTGTGAGATGGGTGGGAGCGGTTAGTATAGGTAGTGAACATGGCATGGAGGCATCATGTAGTAGTGTATAGATGGCGCGAGGACAGCGTGTAAGTATACTGTAACTTAGGGGTTTTCACAGTGGCTAGCAACAGCGGCATACGTCTACAATAAAGCAGGCTGCTTCTAGGGTGTAGCTTGCCACAATGATTGATTGATTTCTATGGTGTTTTTCCGTCCGACGGAGAATGCTCAAGATTCGTTGTTCAAGTTCTTTCTCTCGGAAATACTTTCCACAAAATGGTATCCAAGTTCAAAGCGGCAACGAAAATCAATGTGACACGAGAGTAGAAATGTAAGGAAATGAAAGGTAAAAAGAAAGAAGCAAGAAAGGGAAGTGCAAGGAGAATTCAAAAGGAGAATGAAAGGCAATGACAGGATCATGGGAGGAGAGTGAAAGGAAATTATCCGAATGAAGTGATTGATGAACGCACAGTGAGAGGAAGCGAAAGGAAAAGGACATGAACCTGAAAGAACAATGTCAGGAAAATGAAACGGAAATGAAAGCAAAAAGAAAGGAAAGCGAGAGGCAATAAACTAAAATGAAACGACATGGACGTAAACAAAATTACAGGAACAGCAAAAAGCAATGAAAGGAAATAAAAGGAAGACAAAATAAATGAACGGAAAATAACGGAAAATCAAAAGAGCAAGGGAACCTGCAGAGAAAATGAGCAGAACATGTCAGTAAAATGATAGGAAACAAAAGGAACATGAAAAGGAAATAAAATGAATGTAGAAATCACACATGAAAAGGAAATGAAAGTAGCCGAAGTTCAAATAACATGAAAATGAGAGGAAATAAAAGGCAAATGAAAGGAAGTGAAAGGAGCATGAAAGGAGAATAAAAGAAAGGAAATAGAAGGATATTTGGAACCATAGGCTGGGAACATGCAGAAGGAAAATGAAAGGAACTGAAAGGAACCTCATTCTTTTTGTGTTATTTTTTGCTACTTGGTCAACCTCACTTTATAAATATTCATGGCATATTTGTACTCAGTGGGAGCACTTTGCATAGGCATCATTGATATACACACACACACACACCCTGCTTGAAGTACTTTATAGGTACGGCTTGTTGATGACACGTTGATTTACCTGTTCCGTGAATTTTTTGTGTTTAACACATATTCTACCAATAAAAATTTTATCTGTGGTATTTTAACCTTTAGTACTCAATTTTGAATATTCTATCTATCTCCTATCAATTCGGTCTGCCTTTTCGCGCACTTTCATCTTCTTCTACTGACTCCTTCTCTTCTGACTTTTCCTCTTCTCTGACAGCTCTCACACTTGTTGCTGCATCTGCCCATAAGTCGGAAGTTTGACTTCTAAACTTTATTCGGCAAATCAATACAAATCTTTGCAGGCTCCTCAGCTGGTATGTGGTATGCAGTAACTGAATGTGTTGATATGTGTTTGCGTTTATGTTTTTTGGCGTTTGCTTGCTTCCTTCCTTTCTTGCTTGCTCACTTGCTTGGTAAGTTAGTTCGTTTGTTTGTTTGTGTAGAGGCCGTGATACGGTTGATTTGGAGGGGCAACATTTGCTGAAGCCGCATCTGCCTACATAAAAAAGATATGCTGAGCCCTGTCTGCTCTTTGCATGCCAGTCTTCCAACGGCCAAATTCCAGCCTAGGTGCCAGAAGTGAGCTGGCAAGAGGCAAGAGAAGGTCTAGAGAAGGCGCTTTGGCTACCAAACTTCACTGCTGCATTGCCTGTTGGTTTTTGAAAGGCCGGAATGTCTTGTGCAATTTGTGAGCCGCTTGGCATGCTAGGTGCCGTGGTATCGCCACCTTCTTGGCGTCTACCTATCCGAGGGAGGCCAGCAGTGACGTGGTGATCAAGTATGAGCTAGCTTGACACCATCTGGCACAAGATCAGTTGGATTGCAAGAGACTGTTGGACGCTCAAGGCGTGTCATATAGGTCTTTTCAAACTAGTGTGTGAGACAGTTCCAGAGCATCTGTGAAAGCGGAGCAAAAGTTAAGTATTATGGCGCTCACCTGGCCACAACCAGGGGATCGCAATCAAGACTTTGAGGAGTGCTTTGCCGCGATTGTCAGAGTGCAGCGCCAAGGTGACAACTGGAGCGTGACACTGCTTGATCGGGTGTAATATTTTGGGCGCGACGATTCGGATTTAAGCATTGTTGTTTTTGTCAGGGGTCATGGCATCATGGGACATCGAAATTGGCAGATGCCAGAAGTCTTGTTTCGTAATCTGCCTCGAGGTCCGACAATCCCCAAAAGTTTCCAATGTTGGTGTTTCGAAAAATACTTTTCCATTGCGCAGCGAGGTTTGGCCAGATGTTCAGAGTGTGCAAGCGAAGAGAAAAGCCAAACGCTGAAGGATTGCTGACATTGAGCGGCGTGTTGTGTCAAGTCAAGAGTTTGCGCGAATCCATCTGTTGCTTTGACTATGCATTCCTCAGTCATGGTCAGTCCTTTCGGCTTCGCGCCATTTCGGACATGCTAATGCACACCGCACATTGGGACTTGAGAGCATCAGTTTCATGCACTCCGAAGCGTTCTGAGGCCAAGCCTGAGACCAGACCTCAGTGGAGTGTGAGCCGCACTTTGTGTAGACACGCTTTGTTGTTTTCTGCAGTTTAGATTTTGAATGCTGTAGACGTTGTGTAGCAGCGTAGGGATCCGCAAAGTTGATAAAGGGATGGTAATATGCAACTGGCCCACCAGCCCGGCCAAGATGCTCAAGAATGTGAAGAAGTCCTCAAAGGGTCAGTGTCGCTATCGAGCTGCGGATGTTTTGAGTAAGGAGCGGTAAACCTTCCAAGCGCAGCAGGCAGGCCCTTGTTGATTCGATGCCATGTGGGAAATTCGAACAGCTGACGTCACTGAAGCTTCACCTACTAACGGGCTCGTAGTAATGCGGTCTTGGTGCGGTCGAGAAACACTGCCTGAGGTTGGAAAAAAGGGCCGGACCTGCAGCTGCAGCGGCCAAGACGAGGGCGGACGCCGTACTAGCGGCTACTAGCGTCTAGCAAACCTTTTTGCAAGTCTTGAAGCGGCTTAGGCTGCTATCAGCTTTTGCCCCATGCAAAGAATTCCATTGCACGGGGTTGTTGTTTTCTCACAATTGGGTGGATGCCGATGCTTTCTCTCAAGCTTGGGCTGAACATATCCCACAGCCCACCATGTCAACCCGCAAACCGAACCCAAGGCAGCTCGGTAGCACTAGCAGCTAATTCCCGAATCCGTAGCGAAGGGTTCTTGTTTTCTTTCTTGGGCGTCTGGGGGTTTGCGGATCTCTAATCGCGTCGTCGCACTGTCTTTGGGGAAAGTGAAAAAAAGGTGATGTTTTGTGACGTGTGAAAGTGCATTTCGCGTGGCAGCGGTGGGGCTTTGTGGCACTCAAGCGAAAGTCGTTTTTTCCTGTAATGGCGTCATCCCCGCTGTCTATGGGGAAAGTGAGAAAAGGTGATGTTTTGTGACGTGTGAAAGTGCATTTCGCGTGGCAGCGGTGGGGCTTTGTGGCACTCAAGCGAAAGTCGTTTTTTCCCTGTAATGTTGTCATCCCCGCTGTCTATGGGGAAAGTGAGAAAAGGTGATGTTTTGTGACGTGTGAAAGTGCATTTCGCGTGGCAGCGGTGGGACTTTGTGGCACTCAAGCGAAAGTCGTTTCTTTCCTCTATTCGCGTTGTCGCCGTGTCGATGGGGAAAGTGAGAAGGGGTGATGGTTTGTGACGTGTGAAAGTGCATTTCGCGTGGCAGCGGTGGGGCTTTAGCACACAAGCGAAAGTCGTTTTTTTTCTCTAATGGCGTCGTCCCCGCTGTCCATGGGAGAGTGAGTCAAGGTGATGGTTTGCGACGTGAAAGTGCAGAAATTTGAAGACAAACGCAAGTCTGTCCTATGAGATCTACTTCTTTGTAAAAGTGCGGAATTTGCAACAGTAATCGCATATGTTCATGAAAAAAGGTTGGTTTTTCTGGTTTTTGAGCGGGGTGCTGAAACTTGCGCCATTGCTATCGCCGGCTAGAACTTAGAATCCCAATGAGGTCATTTGCTTTGATTCACCAAACATGTAATTTTCAGGTACTTAACCTTCGCAAAGTCATGTTTGCATATCCACTCCAAATTCCATGAAAGACCCCGGGCACAATCCTAATTACAGTAACTAAAATTATGAAATTCAGCGCTTCAGTAGCGAAAACTGGAGCAATTTTAGATAAATTTAGCATCATTTGGGAAATTCCAAGTTGCTTTGCTGGGTTTCTCACCCATTGCCACCGTTTGTTTGATGCATATTGATGGTCGATTCCTAGCAACGGACTGAAACTTAGAATGTCGGTCTTGGAAACTCCTCAGCGCCCGACTGCCCCTGCAAAGGCCAAAATGCAAGTTTTTTTTGCATTACTTTTAAAGGCGAACAAGTGAGGAGCAGAAAATTCTGGAAAAGGACAAAGCCAACTCACCTTGCAGCCTTGTTTTGATTGAATGTTTCACAAGATGCATTCCAGTAATTTTGCTTAGAATGTCGGCGCATCTTCAGCGGTTTCTGCGATGCCGCGTGTTGTTTTCGCAGTTTCTGGCCGCATGTAGAGCATTTCTGATGTCAAGCTTTACAGGTTCTTGTAGGCATTGCTACTTTTGATTTGTGGCGCTTTGCTAGAAATTGCGTTGAATCAGAGACAGATTGCGCAACTTAGTTTCATGTGTTTTCATTTCGACAATGCGTAATGCAGCCTTAGTTGCTGGTTCTGGTTCTTTTTTCATTTGTGCATTTTTTCTTTTAAAAAACTTACATGGTGAACTTTGGGAATTGGACCGTGGAAATCCTATTCTTTCCTTCTAAAGCTTCCTTTTTAAAAAACTGGTACCTCGGGATCTGGTTCCTGGAAATTCCGCATTTTCCTCCCCTGTATAATAAATATGACATTTTGAAGGGAAAATAGGATGCCTGTCTTGAGGTGCCTTGGATCTTGTATGTTCACAAAACCCCGTAAATATGCAGTAAATGGCATTTTTTTCTTGCATATGTGCTTCAAACGGAATTATTTTTCTGTTTGCTGTGTTTTGGACACGCGCGGGACTGAGAGAACATAGCATGCCCTTTTCTACATAAACCATGCATTTTGCAGGACAATACTGTGGTTTGATGCTTCGCTGTTTTATACCAAGGAAAACCAAAGCAATGGATTCAAAGACAAATGAAAAGCAAAGAAAAACACATGAAAATCAAAGAAAAACTATTAAAAACCAGCGCGGAACCAAAGAAGGACCAATAAAAAACAATGCAAACCAATGAAAAACAAAAGGCAAAACTGGTGACAGCCAAAGAAACATAAGAAATCGTCCCAAAGACAAATGAAAAGCAAAGGAAAACACATGAAAATTAACTAAATAACGAAAACCCAAAGATCAATAATGAAAAACCATTGGTAACCAAAGAAAAACCAAAGAAAAACGATTGAACAATATATAAAGAAAATTAAAAGAACAACCAGAAAGGAAAACCAAAGGAACCGTTGAAAAACAAATGAAAACCAACTGAATACCAAAGAAAAACAACAGAAAAACCAAAGAAAACCAATGAAAAAAACAATGAAAAGCAAAGAGCAGCAGATGAAAATTATCGAGAACCAAAGAAAAGTCAAAGAACAAACTAAGGAACTTCCAATGAGAACCATAGAAAAGCCAATGAAAAACCAAAGAAGGAACAATGAAAAACAATGGAAAACCATAGATAATTTTGCCAGCATTCTAAATTACTTTTTGCCAGGGACTTTTTGCCCCTGTTTTTTCGAGTTTTCCATCTTTAGTGGGGGAAGAAAATAAGAGACAATTTTGAAAGAAAAAGGAAACCTGTCTTGAGGTGTCTTGGAGGCTGAGCGTTCGCAAAACCCTGTAAATATGCAGTGAATTGCAATTTTCGTTGCGTATGTGCTTCAAACAGGGTTATTTTTCTGTTTGCTGTTTTTTGGGTATCCTTATGGAGGAAAACACGCTGGCCGGAGAGAACTTAGCATGCCTTTTCTTACCTAAAATATGCATTTTGTATGGCAATACTGTGCTTTGATGCACCAACACACTGAAACATATAATGCTGACCGGTTTTCCACAATTTTGACTTTTGAATTTAGAATGCCGCCAAAAACATGGAAAACCAATGAAAAAACATGAAAACCAAAGTAAAACAACAGAAAAACCAAGGAAAACCAATGACGAACAAAAACAATGATAAACAAAGCACAACAAATAAACAACTATTTAGAATCAAAGAAAAAAGGAACAACGAGAAAAAACAATGAAAACTACAAAAAAGAATGAACAATGAAAAACATAAGAAAAACTGATGACAACCAAAGAAAGCATAAGAAACCGATTCAAAGACAAATGAAAAGCTAGGAGAAACAAATGAAAACCAAAGAAACTAATGAAAACCAATGAAAGCCCAGAGAAAATAATGAAAATTCATTGCCGCCAAAGAAGAAACTAAAGAAACATGAATGAACGATGAAGAAAATCAAAGGGAAACCAAAGGAATCGTTGAAAAACAAATGAAAACAAACGAAAACTATGAAAACTACAGAAAAACGACAGAGAAAACACAGAAAACCAATGAAAAAACAATGGTAAGCAAAGAACAACACATGAAACTTGTTGAGAACCAAAGAAAAGTCAAAGAACAAACTAAGGAACTCCCAATGAGAACCATAGAAAAGCCAATGAAAAACCAAAGAAGGAACAATGAAAAACAATGGAAAACCATAGATAATTTTGCCAGCATTCTAAATTACTTTTTGCCAGAGACTTTTTGCCCCTGTTTTTTCGAGTTTTCCATCTTTAGTGGGGGAAGAAAATAAGAGACAATTTTGAAAGAAAAAGGAAACCTGTCTTGAGGTGTCTTGGAGGCTGAGCGTTCACAGAACCCTGTAAATATGCAGTGAATTGCATTTTTCTTGGCGTATGTGCTTCAAACAGGGTTATTTTTCTGTTTGCTGTTTTTTGGGTATCCTTATGGAGGAAAACACGCTGGCCGGAGAGAACTTAGCATGCCTTTTCTTACCTAAAATATGCATTTTGTATGGCAATACTGTGCTTTGCTGCAACGACACACTAAAACTTAGAATGTCCCCTGGCCGGCATTCCAAAAGACCCTTAAAACATGTTTTTTTTGCCGTGTTCGAACTTCACAAAATCAAAATTTTGGAAAACTGGTCAGCATTCTGAGTTTCAGCGTGTCGCTATACTGGGATGTGCCGCGTGCAAGGTTTGTAGTAAAAAGTAGTATCGGGAAGTATTTTGTGCAAGCATTGCAGTACAAAGTAGTACTGGGAAGTACTTTGTGCAAGCATTGCAGTGCAAAGTAGTGCTGGGGAGTTCCTTGTCCAAGCAAGCTTTGTCGTACCAGTAGTACCGCGCAAGGCGGTGGCGGAAGTTTCAAAAATAGGAAACCTATAGGAGAGGTTGGTTGTTGTGAATCAGGGATGGCAGAGCGAAGCCACTGATGGACTGAAAGATGATTGATCTCTCTCTCTCTCTCAGTATCTAGCTACCTAGCTACCTATCTATCTATCTATCTATCTATCTATCTATCTAGCTGTCTCTCTATCTATCTGTCTATCTGTCTACCTGTCTATCTATCTATCTATCTATCTATCTAGCTAGCTAGCTAGCTAGCTAGCTACCTATCTATCTATCTATCTATCTATCTATCTATCTATCTATCTATCTATCTATCTATCCCATGTGTCTATCTCGCTATGTATTTACCTATCTACCTATCTACCTATCTACCTATCTACCTATCTACCTATCTACCTACCTACCTACCTATCTATTTATTTATCTATCTATCTATCTATCTATCTGTCTACCTGCCTATCTATCTATCTATCTATCTATCTATCTATCTATCTATCTATCTATCTATCTATCTATCTAGCTGTCTCTCTATCTATCTGTCTATCTGTCTATCTGTCTATCTATCTATCTAGCTAGCTAGCTAGCTACCTATCTATCCATCTACCTATCTACCTATCTATCTGTCTGTCTGTCTATCTACCTGTCTATCTGCAAGCTTGAACTAAGCAATTCTGGGAGACCTCCTCAGTTTTTGAACTTAACAGCATCAAAAACGAAACAATCCTACGAGACTTCTTCATTTTTTGAACTTGACAACATCAAAAACAAAGCAATTCTGCGAGACTTCCTTCAAAAATGGAAAGTTGAGTGCAGCGCTGACAGCCTCGTGCCAATGCGTTTTGCGCTTTTTCCACTCCACCTGCCTAAAGTATTGCGCCTGCCACGAAAAATTGATGCCAGGTCATACGAAGTGCTGCACCTGTCACGCAAAATCATCTTAGCAAACCTACAGATCTGATGCTCCAAAATGCAATCCCTCTCAGGAAATCAGCGCCCTGACCTCCTAACATCTCTCATGAACATGTCTTTTGTACTGCGCCTGCCACGGAAAATACATCTTTGCAGATCCTCTTCAAATGCCCCACGCCTGCCATCGTTTTTGGAAATGCTACAAAACCCTCACGTTTTGCTCACTCTTGACAAGGTGCACAATCCCTTGCGCCTGCCACGCGAAACGAGCTCTGAACCTCCAAAAGTGGTCCGAACGTGGTGTGTTTTGTACATTTTGACTTCGAAATGTGCTTCGCGCCACAACGGCGTGCACTTTTTCGACATCTCAACTTCCAAATGTGGTCCGACACTGGTGTGTTTTGTACATTTTGACTTCGAAATGTGCTTCGCGCCACAACGGCGTGCACTTTTCCGACATCTCAACTTCCAAAAGTGGTCCGACAC
>CAMXCT020001008.1:92094-100841 GCA_947184155.2 Cladocopium goreaui
GAGTGTGGAGCTAGAGTGTGAAGTGTGGAGTGTGAAGTGTGGAGTGTGAAGTGTGAAGTGTGGACTGCGCAGTGTGGAGCGTGAATTGTGGAGTGGAGAGTGTGAAGTGTGAAGTGTGGAGTGTGAAGTGTGAAGTGTGGAGTGCGAAGTGGAGAGTGTGAAGTGTCAAGTGTGGAGTGTGCAGTGTGGAGTGTTGAGTGTGGAGTGTGAAGTGTGGAGTGGAGAGTGCGAAGTGTGAAGTGTGGAATTTGGAGTGCGTGGAGTGTGTGGAGCGTGTGGAGTGTGAAGTGTGAAATGTGGAGCGCGAAGTGTGGAGTGTGGAGGCGGAGTGGAGAGTGTGAAGTGTGAAGGGTGGAGTGTGTGGAGTGTGGAGCGTGGAGATTGAAGTGTGGAGTGGAGAGTGTGAAGTGTGAAGTCTGGAGTGGAGAGTGTGTAGGGTGGAGATTTTGAAGTGTGGGGTGTGAAATGTCCAGTGTGGAGTGTTTAGTGTGAAGTGTGAAGTGTGGAGTGGAGAGTGCGAAGTGTGAAGTGTGGAATTCGGAGTGCGCGGGGTCTGAAGTGTGAAGTGTGGAGCGCGAAGTGTGGAGTGTGAAGTGTGGAGTGTGGGGTGGAGAGTGGAGAGTGGAGAGTGCGAAGTGTGAAGTGTGGAGTGGAGAGCGTGTAGTTTGGAGATTGTGAAGTGCAGAGTGTGAAGTGTGGAGTGTGGAGTGTTGAGTGTGAAGTGTGGGATGTGGAGTGTGAAGTGTGGAGTGGGAAGTGTGGAGTGTGGAGTGTCATGTGTGGAGAGTTAAGTGTGGAGTGTGTTGTCTGGAGTGCGAAGTACTACTGGGAAGTGCCGCGTGCACGCTTTGTAGTACAAAGTAGTACTGGGAAGTGCCTTGTGCAAGATGTGCAGTACAAAGTAGTACTGGGAAATATTCTGCGCAAGATTTGCAGTATAAAGTAGTACTGTGAGGTACTGTGTGGACGGCTTGTAGTATATACAAAGTAGTACTGCGAGGTGTTCTAGATGTGTCAAGCAAGAGTGTCCAAGAAGAGTGTCTTACAAGAGTGTTTCAGAGTATTGAGAGAGAGTGTTTTACCAGAGTGTGCCACAAGAGTGTCAGGCAAGAGTGTCTCACAAGAGTGTCCCATAAAAGTGTCCCACAAGAGTGCCCCACAAGAGTATGCCACGAGAGTGTCACAAAAGACTGTCCCACACGATTGTCCGAGAAGAGTGTCAAGGAAGAGTGTTCTGCAAGAGTGGCTTTTAATGCGATCCAGCATCTCCTGTTCGCTTTCCATTGTTCTGTAGGAACCCTTCTTCTACGTGAGCTTTGAAAGAATGCATTCAGGTTCGTGGCTTCGATCAGGTTTTTTTTTTTACCACTGGGCAAAACGACGTTGCACGTGCTTCCACCAGCTTTATGTTTTCCTCGCGCAGCCAGGTACTAATGCATCGATGTCAATTCTCGAGAGTTTCGTCCTCATTTATTTGCTTGTATTTGGATGTGGTTGCTGTGGTGTCCTTACTTGCTGTATAATTCAAAATGTTGGCGCATGTGAATTCTAAATTCCAATGCAGTAAGCCGCCAAAGCATTATATACGCAAAGCAAGAGGCTTTGGAATACATACCCAAGCTATTTCACTCTATTTCCAGCTCGTTTTGAGAACTCAGAAATTCAGTCATCCATCGCTTTCTCCGTGAGGCTTGGAGGGGCGAGGCGTGCTGCTCCTCGCGAGCCTTGCCGTTACGTCCTCGGGTGGGTGATATCGATCATTGTCCCAGGCTTTGACGTTTTTACCCGAAGCTCCTGCTAAGGGTTTCTCCCAAAGAACTGCTGCCAAATTCAACTTTCACTTCTCTACACAACATCTCCTACTTCCTGGCCATCACCTACATCACCTACATCAACTTCATCTACACCACACACATCATCTACATCAACGACATCGTCTTCAGTCATCTACTTCATCTACATCACACGCATCATCTACATCAACGACATCGTCTTCAAACATTTACTTCATCTACATCGCATTCATCGTCTACATCATCTACAGGTGCTCCATGTCTACATATCCCACGGGACTCCTACAATGCCCTTTGCACAGGAGTTGTTACACAGAAGTTGACTTCTAGGTGGTCTACTTGTATCTGAACTCCTGCAAAACTCCTCCTTCTCAAGTTCTTGCCAACCACAACAAGCAACAAACACAAACCGCGGAGGATGAAAGCCCGAAAGCGCGAAACGCAACACAAGCGGCATCGCAAACGTGGCACTGTCACTCTTGCACCGGCTTGGGGGAGGGGATGGGGGGGTGCTCGTCGGGAACCAGCCCTTAGTGCCGCCCCCGGGGTCCACCCCATCCCATGAAGTTTCACTCAGCCAAATATTTACATCATTTTATCTTGCTGGGACCCGGAAAAATATAGAACACCTCAGTATAGGACATGCAATTATAGAGCAGAATTGGTAAAGGTGAGAAATATGGGGGCAAACGCAATTATGGAACACAACCGGATCCCAACGAGAATTATAGAACGCCAAAAAGGTTAGGGGTAAGTTGAATTTTTCCCCCAGTTTTCTGAGGAAAACAGGAATTATGGAACAAGAGGGTAGGGTACGGTAAACAACCGTACCTCCGTACTCCTCAACTTCCGTTCCACAATTGTGGCGGCGACCATACTCCCTCCTGCTTTTCTTTCGGGCCATACTGTCGTCTAGGTTTTTCCAAAGAACTGCTGCCAAATTCACCTTTTCACTGCATCTAACATAACGTCTCCTGCTTCCTTTACATCACCTACGTCAACTTCGTCTACATCACGTGCATCATCTACATCTCCGACACCTCTCCTACATCCTTTACAATCTACATCCTCTACATCACCTTCTTCTACGTCACATACATCACCTACATCATCTACGTCAACTTCATCTACATCACACACATCGCCTACATCATCTACATGATCTGCATGTTTTACACCAGAGTTATTACTCAGGAGTTGTTACACAGGAGTTGTTATACAGGAGTTTTATTTACAGAAGTGGTTACGCAGGAGTTAACTTCCAGGTGATCTACTTGCATCTGAATTCCTACAAAACTCCTATACTTCTCAAGTTCTTCTAAATTTCTCTCTTTTGGCGGCAGGGGCAGCCAGGCAGTGGCTCACAAAACGTGACCTTCTGGGGAGACTGTGCGTGTTGGGCGCCAAAACGCATGGTGGAACCTGCGGAGATCGTCCATGTCGGACGCGCAAGCGTGTGGTGACATGCGAATTTTGCTTGCCCGGAAACGACCCTCTGTGGACATAGTGCGTGTCGAATGTGGAAATAAAATGAAATAAACGTGTGGCAAAATGCGAATTTGTCTTGGTCGTGGACGCGCGGGCATGTGGCGAAATGCAAATTTTCTGTGGCGCGGCATCGCCCTTTCGCACGACATGAGGGTCGAGTGTCCAAAACCGGCCTTAAATTGCAATTTTGAAGCTTCAGATGCAACCCTTTCGCACGAAATGAGGGTCAAAACGGCAAAAACTGGTAAATTGCGATTTCAACGTCAAATGCGAATGTGAAAAACTGGTGTAAAATTGTGATTTTCAAATATGAGATGCAACGTTTTCGTACAAAAGGTCCAAAACTGGTTTAAGATTGCGATTTTCAAACGTCAGAGGCAAGCATGTCAAAATTGTGATTTTGAAATGTCTGGCGCAACCCTTTCGCACGAAATGATGGTCGAATCTCAAAGGCAGCACTAAAATTGCGATTTTGACATTTCAGATGCAAGGCTCCTTTGCATAAAGACTTCTCTATATAAACTAAGCCTCTGCGTGTAAAAGCTCCCCTGTGTAAAGACTTCTCTGTGTGTCAAGGCTTCTGTGTGCAGGCTTCTGTGTGTAAAGGCTCCTGTGTATAGACTCCTCT
Organism: Cladocopium goreaui; assembly: GCA_947184155.2. Lineage (NCBI taxonomy): Eukaryota > Dinophyceae > Suessiales > Symbiodiniaceae > Cladocopium > Cladocopium goreaui. The sequence goes on from CAMXCT020001008.1 coordinate 96,004, forward strand.
GTGTAAAAGATTCTGTGTGTAGAGGCTCTTCACGCAGACTTCTCTGTGTAAAAACTTCTGCTGCGTGTAAAAGCATCTCTGTGTGTTTAAAAAAGCTTCTATGTGTAAAGGCCCCTCTTGTTTAGAAGCTTCTCAGTTTCAAAGCTTCTGTGTGAAAAAGTGTCTCTGTGTAAAGGTTTCTCTGTCCAAAAGCTCCTCTGCGTAAAGACTTCTCTGTGCGAAAGCTTCTGTGTGTAAAAGCTTCTCTGTGTAAAGGCGTTTCTGTGTAAAAGTTTCTGTGTGTAAAGACTTCTCTGTGTAAAAGTTTCTGTGTTTAAAGGCTTCTCTGTGCAAAAGCTTCTGTGTCTTTGTAAAAGCTTCTGTGTGTAAAAGTTCCTCTGTGTAAAGACTCTCTGTAACAGCTTCTGTGTGTAAAAGCTCCTCTGTGTGAAGACTTCTCTGTGCAAAATAGTGTGAAAACTTCTGTGTGTAAAAGGGCCTCTGTATGAAGACTCCTCTGTGTAAAGCTTCCGTGTGTAAAGTCTCCTCTGTGTGGAGACTTCTCTGTTTAAAAGCTTCTGTGTGTAAAAGCATCTCTGTGTGTGTAAAAGCTTCTGTGTGTAAAGTTTCCTCTCTGTACAGACTTCTTTGTGTAAAAGCTCCCCTGTGTAAAGGCTTCTCTGTGTAAAAGCTTCTGTGTGTAAAAGCTTCTCTGTGTAAAGGCTTCTCTTTGCAAAGGTTTCTGTGTGTAAAAGCTCCTCTGTGCAAAAGCCTCTCTGTGTAAACGCGTCTGTGTGTAAAAGCACCTTTGTGTAAAGACTTCCTTGTAAAGCTTCTGCGTGTAAAAGCTCCTGTGCGTAAAGACTTCTCTGTGTAAAGATGCCTCTGTATGTGAATGGTTCTGTGTGTAAAGTTTCTCAGTGTAAAGGCTCCTCGGACTTCTCTGTGTAAAAGCTTCCGTGTGTAAAAGCTTCTGTGGGTAAAAGCTTCTTTGGGTAAAAGCTTCTGTGTGTAAACGCCTGCGCGTGTATAACCTTCTGTGTGTAAAAGCTACCCCGTGTAAAGGCTTTGCTGTGTAAAAGCTTCTGTGTGTTGAAGCTTCTTTCTGTAATGGCTTCTCTGTGCAAAAGTTTCTGTGTGTAAGGACTTCTCTGTAAAAGTTTTTGTGTGTAAAGACTTCTCTGTGTAAAAGCTTCGGTGTGTAGCTTCTTTCTGCAAAAGCTCCTCTGTGTAAAGACTTCTGTACGTAAAAGCTTTTGTGCGCGAAGACACCATCTTTCGGGATTTTGACTGTTGCCCATGCACCAGCCTTGGAGCAAGCCGCCACTGGGAAATAACCATCAAACTGTGGGTATATGACATTTGACCAATGTTCACCACCGTCAACGCCATCCCTATCATCATTCACCATCAATTTTTCTTGCGTAGTATCTTCTCGTTTCCTCCCTCCTGCTTTCGTTCGGGCCACACCGTCGTCTAGTTGAATTTACGGATAGTGTTGCATGGTCGGATGAGTTGCTGATCGTCAGTGTTGAAAGTCATTAGGAACGCTCAGTGTTTGTACCCGCCAAGGTGACTTGTTTCCTGGAGCTTCCACAGCTTCTCCTCCTGGCATTATGCTGCATGCTGTATATCCTGCTTGCTACTCAGCGGATGCTGCACAGCTTGTACAGCACTACAGCGCATCTATATGTTCAATATTCATGTTGTTGCAGCACAGCAGGTCAAGCGTTCAGGCAAAGAACAATATACAGATATATAGTCGAAGGAAGTTTAGAAGTTAAACTTCCGACAATATGGACAAATGAAAAGCAGAGGCGGGAAGAGTCAGAGAAGAGAAGACAAGAAGAAAGAAGATCAAAAAAGAGAAAGTCTGAGAAGAAAGAAGATCCAGGTGCCCGAAAAGGTAGAAGTCGCGAAACACTGTGTTTTTCCAATGATTTGTTCGAAAAGTAGGCTCGCTAAAGCGGCGAGTGCGGAGCCAGCTGGCCAGATGAGAGATGACAAATTGCACGCCGTTGTGGCGCGAAGCACATTTCGCAATCAACATGTTAAAAGCACCACATGTTCGGACCACTTTTGGAAGTTGAGATGTCGAAAAAGTGCACGCCGTCGTGGCCCGAAGCATTTTTCGAAGTCAAAAGTGTACAAAACTTACCGGGTTCAGAGCACTTTTGGAAGTTGAGATGTCGAAAAAGTGCACGCAGTTCTGGCGCGAAGCACATTTCGAAGTCAAAAGTCTGAAAAACTGACGGGTTCAGAGCACTTTTGGAAGTTGAGATGTCGAAAAACAGGCATGCAGCCGGGCCCTCGCAAACTACCACCCTCAGAACGGCCAGTGCTGCACCGGCTGTACGAAGCCATACGAAGCCGGATCCCGCCAACCGGCAGGCACTCAAGTCCACCTAAGTTGGGCTGTGGAACAAGTTATGTTGCCCAATGGGTACATCCCTGCAACACCACAAGAAGCACTACTCCAAGCATATTTGGGGGACCAGGGAGCATCCAGTGCAGCCACACTCGCAGACCATTGGCGGAACAACTTCGAGAGCCACAGCCGACACACCCAGCCAGCCGCCGCCGCCGCCACCAAGCGAGGGCCCGTCACAGGACAGCAGCTCCACGCCCAGCACCAGCAGCACCAGCAAAGTGCACGCCGGTGTGGCCCGAAGCATATTTCGAAGTCAAAAGTGTAAAAAAATTCGCGGGTTCAGAGCACTTTTGGAAGTTGAGATGTCGAAAAAGTGCACGCCGTTGTGGCGCGAATCACATTTCGAAGTCAATAGTGTACAAAACTGACGAGTTCAGAGCACTTTTGGAAGTTGAGATGTCGAAAAAGTGCACGCCGTTGTGGCGCGAAGCACATTTCGAAGTCAAGGTGGTAGTTCAAGACTATTTGATAGGGGTAGGTTGACATCGTTATTCAGTGGGTGGTTATTAAGTTATCGTTGTTGTTTCCATTGGGCAATTCAGAACATTCTCTTTCGGTGATCTGTTGAACCGATTTGGCTGTGGTGCCAGGCTTCTCAGGTGTGGGTTCTCCCTCGGCCATCGGGAACTACTATAGGATAGGTAACATCTTTCAAAAACCTAGCTGGTACCCCCTTCTTTCGGAGACCCCGTTGAGATAGATGCTCCCCTGCTTGCCAATCATCAACATGAATTTCTTCAGTCTTCCTACGAATGCATACTTGTCGGCGAAGAGGAGCAAAACCTATTGGCACATGCACATTGGGGCCCATCTATCGATCAGTACCTCGCACAACACCGCATGTCGAATCTCATGCTGGGGGCAAACAATTTGGAGCATGTCAATTAGGTCTCCCTGTTGGATCACCTATGTGCCAGCGCGTGGTGCAGTTTGGTCAGCCAAAGGCATTGCTGTCTGCCAATTGACATCACTGGCACTCGGAAGTCTGGAGGCTATGTCTTGTGGGCTCGGCTTTGGCCTAATGGCCTAATCGAAGTTTCTTTGTGGGATGTTCGTTTACTTCACCGGCAAAAGGCGGACACAGCTGAACCTTATCATGCAACATGAATTTGGCACCTTGTTTGGCAATTTTCTGAGGACACAGTTCTGCCCATTGAGACAACTGCATCGTCTTGCCTTGAACCTTAGTGATGCCGGCTTTCTGTTGGTGATGATGATTCCCGTGGCACAGCTTCCCATGGAGTGCAATTACTACATGCACGAGGATGGATGTGAATGTGGAACACACGGCCATGCGCTTGCGGATCGGCTTCTGAGAGTCGTGTGTCTTCAGGTTTCCGCACGGCACATGCCGAATCTTCATCAACGCAGAACCGGGGGGGTGCTCAAGGTCAAAATGGCTTCGCATGGTACGCTGATACCTGAACAACAAAATGGTCAATGCAATTTGCCATAGCTTGCGGGCTCTCTGTTGCATGACATGCCCCCAACTTCCCGGAGATCGATATATTCATATTGAATTGGTTCCATTGGCACCATGGGCCGCTTTCGGGACTTATCCATATATACATGTCTTGGCTGTTGGAAAACCATTATCATTATCGCGAAAAGTTTGTTGCGGCTTTCTGCAGTGCTGAGATGTCCCTGAACACGACCAAAATGGTAAGCTTTACCTCCTAGCCTTGGAACCTGCTTGATGAATTCGGATTGCTCGGAGCACATGACTTCTGACAGGTCAAGGCGCAGAGGCTTTGGGTGATCACTGGCTTTCATGCTTCGCGCAACACTTTGGAATTCCTGAGAGACTTTTTTTGACATCTCGGCGAATCCGAGCTTGGAAACTTGTGACTAGCATGAGACATGAACTCATAATTAATCTAGATCAGGCATGCAAACTTCAGTGCTCACATTGGCAGATGCCTCATGATCTCCGGCTCGCTCTTGGCATTCAGCCCCTTCACATGTTGAGGAACCTTTTGCGCGGCCATCTCCATTCTTGCGGGTTGCCGGATTCTTGTTCTCCATGTTCAAGCTGGCCATTTGATCTTCCATCTGCATCTGCTGCTGCTGCTGTCGAAATGCGCGAAGATCCCCATTTAATTTGTCCCAGACTTCTGTCTCGGCATGGGCTTTGCGACGGCTGTTCGCCACTATCTCCTGAGACCCTTGGAATAGCCCTTCGTGTGCTCGGCCTTGATCTCCATGCCCAAGTACTGGACAGAGAGTTGATGTTCGGGCTTGGTGCTTTTCTCGTATGTCCAGATGAACCAAGCCGTCCAGGCTGAGTCTTTGAACGCTTCCGGAAACGGCTGTCCGATCTTTGCCTTCCCGAACGAGATCTTGTCCTTGGCCAAAACTTCGACGGGCATCAGGCGAATCTTCTGGATGCCTTCGGCTGGGTCTTCCTTCTTTTGGTCTCTCGATACTG
>CAMXCT020001008.1:102648-144651 GCA_947184155.2 Cladocopium goreaui
GTGTGTACCGTCTGAATAGACGTTAAACTTCGTCCTTATATTATATGATATTATATTTTTATTTATGGCAGGGGGCAGAGGGATCTCCAGTTGTGGCCTCTGACACTGGAGATCAGGTAAACGTACCTGCCTTGTCCCGCCCTGGGCGCATTTAAGACGCAGCTGGGGGGGACATATAATATATTATATCGCTGTTGTTTTATACTGTCATTGTCTACTGTGATCTTACATATATATATATATATATATAATCTTCATCGTATATTAATTCGATTCCTGTCTAATCTGCATGTTACAGGATTCAGTTCCTGCCGGATCACTATAATGATCCATTCTTGTCTAGTGTGATTCCTATGGTGGCTCCGACATGGTGCCATAGGGCCAATTGAGGCAACCCCAGTTGGGGTCAATGTCGACTGAATTGACTTCCGAATTTACACTTTTGAATTAGTAATTCGTTTAAGTAATGTGCAACAGATGGCCTTACCGTTTTGTGCCTTTGACGAAGTCCCGCGGCTCCTGTGGTCCCAGGGATTCCTCGCCGACGCATTTCTTCATCTTTGAAGCTGTTCTGAACATTCAGAAACCTCCTTTTGTCGCAGCAACCTTTGCAGTTACATTACATGAGACAGAACGCAGGCAGGTACACCATCTTTCGGTGTGGTCTTCTTTCTTTTGATGGTTCTCTGGTGAGGCCAAACATATTGTGCACCTAATTCGCTGGAACTTGAAAGCCGTTTATGCCTATTGTGGCTGACCTGAGCACGGGCCTGGAGTGGCACAACGCACGACTTCTAGGTTTTAGGAGCTGAATCCTGGTTTTGTTTTTGTTTTTCACTAACTAGTTCCCCATTGGTCCCCTATCTCATGCTCTCTTCCCTCCCCAGGTAGGTTGGCTCCGTCGCGTGCTGAGGTTTTTTGTAGGTTTTCGCTGTGGCAGGTTGGTTCAGGCGCTTCCGTCTTCCCCCCCTCCGCTGGTCTTGGTCCGTGTCCGTCGACCCTCCGCTTTTTTCTTTTCCCTTGCCTTTTCAGGGTTCGCCCGCTCCGGGCTAAGTGTGTTGGTGTGTGTTTGCTCCTTCCCTCTTCTTTTGCGTTCCCCTCTTCGCGTCCTGGTTAAGTAACGTTCATCTCATTTTCACTCTCATCTCAATTTTCATCCCCCGTTCATCCTCATTTTCATCTCATTTTTACGCGCACCACCCTGCCGGAGGCAGGGTGTGTGTGTGTGTGTGTGTACCGTCTGAATAGACGTTAAACTTCGTCCTTATATTATATGATATTATATTTTTATTTATGGCAGGGGGCAGAGGGATCTCCAGTTGTGGCCTCTGCCAACGAAGCTCCACACTGGAGATATAATATTTTATATCGCTGTTGTTTTATACTGTCATTGTCTACTGTGATCTTACATATATATATATATAATCTTCATCGTATATTAATTCTATTCCTGTCTAATCTGCATGTTACCGGATTCAGTTCCTGCCGGATCACTATAATGATCCATTCTTGTCTAGTGTGATTCCTATGGTGAGTCCGACATGGTGCCATAGGGCCAATTGAGGCAACCCCAGTTGGGGTCAATGTCGACTGACTTGAATTCCGAATTTACACATTTGAATTAGTAATTCGTTTAAGTAATGTGCAACAGATGGCCTTACCGTTTTGTGCCTTTGATGAAGTCCCGCGGCTCCTGTGGTCCCAGGGATTCCTCGCCGACGCATTTCTTCATCTTTGAAGCTGTTCTGAACATTCAGAAACCTCCTTCTTTCGCAGCAACCTTTGCAGTTACATTACATGAGACAGAACGCAGGCAGGTACACGATCTTTAGGTGTGGTCTCTTTCTTTTGATGGTTGTCTGGTGAGGTAAAACATGTTGTGCATCTAATTCGTTGGAACTTGAAAGCCGTTTAATGCCATTGTGGCTGGCTGGAACACGGGCCTGGAGTGGCACAACGCACGAATCCTAGGTTTTAGGAGCTGAATCCTTGTTTTGTTTTTGTTTTTCACTAACTAGTTCCCCATTGGTCCCCTATCTCATGCTCTTCCCTCCCCAGGTAGGTTGGCTCCGTCGCGTGCTGAGGTTTTTTGTAGGTTTTCGCTGTGGCAGGTTGGTTCAGGCGCTTCCGTCTTCCCCCCCCTCCGCTGGTCTTGGTCCGTGTCCGTCGACCCTCCGCTTTTTTCTTTTCCCTTGCCTTTTCAGGGTTCGCCCGCTCCGGGCTAGGTGTGTTGGTGTGTGTTTGCTCCTTCCCTCTTCTTTTGCGTTCCCCTCTTCGCGTCCTGGTTAAGTAACGTTCATCTCATTTTCACTCTCATCTCATCTTTCATCCCCCGTTCATCCTCATTTTCAGCTCATTTTTACGCGCACCACCCTGCCGGAGGCAGGGTGTGTGTGTGTGTACCGTCTGAATAGACGTTAAACTTCGTCCTTATATTATATGATATTATATTTTTATTTATGGCAGGGGGCAGAGGGATCTCCAGTTGTGGCCTCTGCCAACGAAGCTCCACACTGGAGATCAGGTAAACGTACCTGCCTTGTCCCGCCCTGGGCGCATTTAAGACGCAGCTGGGGGGACATATAATATATTATATCGCTGTTGTTCTATACTGTCATTGTCTACTGTGATCTTACATATATATATATAATCTTCATCGTATATTAATTCGATTCCTGTCTAATCTGCATGTTACAGGATTCAGTTCCTGCCGGATCACTATAATGATCCATTCTTGTCTAGCAGTGTGTGTAACATCTAAATAGATGTAAAACTTCTCTCTTTTTTTCTTCTTCTGTCCTCTCCCTTTCTAATCCTAATACTAATGCAGGGGGACAGAGCTCTCTGATGCTACTCTGTCCAACGAAGCTATGCATCAGAGAGAAAAGCATCCATTGGCCATGGATGTGTACCTGCTTTAATTTGTTTCTCATCTAATTTGCATGTTACAGGATTCAGTTCCTGCCGGATCACTACAATGATCCATTCTTATCTAGTGTGATTCCTATGGTGACTCCGACATGGTGCCATAGGGCCAATTGAGGCAACCCTATTTGGGGTGAATGTCGACTGAATCGACAACCGAATTTACACATTTTAATTTAGTAATTCGTTTCAGTAAAGTGCAACAGCTGGCCTTACCGTTTTGCGCCTTTGATGATGTCCTGCGGCTCCTGTGGTCCCAGGGATTCCTCGCCGCAATGCCTGTCTACCAGAGTGAAGCCGTTTGAAACTGCCAGAAACCTCGTTTTTACTGCAGCTCTTGCTTCCACAGTGACAGATAAACTAGGACAGGATTTGAACAACAGGCAGGCACACGACTTTCAGGTGTGGTCTTTTTTCTTTTGATGGTTGTCTGGTGAGGTGAAACATATTGTGCACCTAATTCGCTGGAACTTGAAAGCCGTTTATGCCAATTGGGGCAAGACTTGACCACGGTCCCGGAAAGGGAATAACGCACGACCTTCAGGCAGTTAGGAACTGAGTCCTGTTGTTTAATTAGTTGTTTTGTTTTTTGTTTGTCACCAACTAGTCCCCCATTTGGTCCCTAATTCTCCCCGCGTGCCTCTCCGTAATGTGTCGTGGGGTTTAGGTGTGTGCGCTGTTTTGGTCAGGTCCGTTTCGCCGTGTAGGTTAGTTTTGGAGGTCCGTTTGTTCCCCTCCCCCCCTGCGCTGTTCTGGTCTTCCGTCTGTGTTCGCCTTTTTCTTCCTTTTGCCTTTCAGGGTTGACCCGGCTCCGGCCGGGTGTGTGTGTGTGTAAACCCTTGAAACATAGGGAATGGAACAACTCCATGCTGTCATGCTGTTTTCATGAATGTGACCTGAAACTTTTCACCTAGCGTTGGTTATTCCTTTTCAACCTTTGCCTGGCTTTCCTTCTGTACATGCGCAAATTTCGATCCACAGCAGGGGGCCACGGCTCCATTCATCAGTCCGTGGCCAACGAAGCTACTGATGTTTGGAGGGGATATGCAGTCTGATCAACTGCACGTACCTGGTATAGATGGGGTCAGGTATGACAGGAGTCATGGTCAGGAACGGATGTAAAACGTTGGCGCGGAACGCGTGTCGTACGATTCTTGCTTTCCTTGCTTGGGACTTGTCTCATGAGTTGTTTGCTGTCGGACTGTGGTAGACCAGGGTCGACGGTTTTTAACTTATACAGGTCAACGTGATACAACTAAGTTTCGTGATCGCTCACTTGTTTGACAGTTTGACGTTTGACGTTTTTGCATCTTGCTGAACTGTTTGATGTCTGACTTTTTGCATCCTGCTGAACTGTTTGATGTTTGACTGATCGCATGTCAATTTCTTCAACTTCGTCTTCATGCGAATGGCCAACGTCGTCCAGGCGCGACTTTATCATCTCAGGATATGGCTTGACAATTTCAATTCTCACCCATCAGTGTGTTCAGTGCCTGGGGCCACGTGACTCCCAGGGGCTTTGCCCTGTTGTGTGACAACTGGGGCCCAACAACATAGCAGAGCTTACTCTAGCTCCGTCAAGCTCAAAGAGCAGGTTAGACCATCGCGTCAGGGAATTCCCGACCAGAGGTCGTAATGAACAGATTGTTTATATATACAAAGAGATGAAGGTCACAACACGGGACGATTCCCAGGTAGACAGTCCAGAGGACATGATAAACACATGTGTCAGTCTCTACAACATGCGTGATGACGTCAAAGCGCCGCGTCGATATATTCATCAAGGTTTTACTCCCTCTTTGGTTTCTTTCTCAAGCTTCTTCCTGTCTTTTTCGTTAGCTTCCACAGATTCGACAAACCATCCAAACTTTCTGGATTGACTCACGTGCAAATCATGCTGAGTGTCGATGCAAGTTTCAGACCTTTGACGTTGTTGGGCTCACGAAAGTGAAAAGTTGAAAACAGTTTCTTGTACAAGAACATGCCATGAAATACTTTCAGGGAATCATGTTGGGGCGATTGGAAGTTGTCCCTCCGATACACCTAACGGCTCGGGGATGGTATTTGATTTTGTTTTTCAGTGTTTTCTGTTATTGAGAGGGTTGAAAACTATGCCTTCCGAGCGGTTGCGCCATGGAAGACGGTCGAGAAGTAGCCGAAGCGGCCATCGACGACGAATCAGTGTTTCACCAGTGCCACGTAGAGAGAGAAGCCGGCCCCAAGACATATTTGAGTCTGGAGCTGCGACAAGGTCCAAAGCTCCGCCACCTCCAGTGCCACCAAAACTGACGATCAATGTTCGGCCTGATCAGATCAAGATAGACGTGTATGATACAGCGACTCTGTCCGACCCTCATGTTCAGAGCATGTTTCAGGCAATTTCTATGGGATCACAGTCCGCATTATCTGCCCCAGCTCAGCCCATTTTACAGATGACGCAACGTACTCTACCTTCGAGGGAAAGTATGCGTCCAAAGGCGCCAGCATTGCCAATGTGGGCACAAGGGCTCCCTTCGGATCTGTCTTCTCTTCCTCCTCCTCCACGTACTAAACATGTGTACAAGATGGATGACCCCTTTTCTTTCACCTGGACAGCATGGGGTGTCCCTTGGAAAGTCCGGAAAGACCGACTTGAGAACACGTGCCTGAGTGCACAATTTGAGTTGACTGGCAAGGATTTTATGGTCAAGTCTGGCCAGCCTTTCCTGCAAGAATTTTTGTCACCGCCTGGCATGTTTTCGAACCAGTTTTGGGTCAGCAAAGCAATTCTAAAGTGGGATTGTCCTGCCGCAAGTATGGAAGCTTGGGAAGATGTAGGCGATGCCCTTCATGAGTGCCAAGACATCATATTGAACAGCCATCGATTGCTTTCAGCTGATGAAATTCCATCTCTGTCTCTTGTTCGTCCTATGGATGCCCGTACGGTTGATGTGAATGCCTTGAACATGTTGATGTTTCGTAGTGGTTTTGCAGGAGGCTTGGCATCTGTGACGCAAGAACAAGTGGCACCATTGCTGGAATCCCTGTACTATTTTGAAGGTTGGAAAAATCGTCTGACGGAAGTTGTTCCCTTGTACCGGCAAGATCAGTTGTGTGGCTTAGCCGTGTTTGAAGCTTACACTGAGCCCGTCCAAATGAAGCTTCACCCCACTGGAGCCCTAGTGCCTTTTGTGAAAATGTTTCCCTTCGGACATGGAACCAGTAATAGAGTGGCGGGGCTGATTCTCAAACACAAGTTGATACTGCCCACCTCATCAAAGGATGTACAGGGCAACCAATATGCCCCTAGCCCATCTTTTTACTGCAGGGTTTCAGTCAGTGGAGTGACGGCTGCAAATTGGAACAAACTTCGTGTTGACATGATTTTTCAAACATTTCGGCAGTCCAGTACCAAAGAATCACATGTCATTGGTGTTTTCGGAACGCGGCAGACGAGCTATGCTACCATGTCTTCTGGTGGTGTCAGTGCAGAAGGGGCAGCTGCGCATTTCTGGGACGCAGTTCATCACACTCGCGAGAAGAGACGGGCCATTCGGTGCCAGAATGCTGTGCCTTTAGGTCTGGCGACCACTTGGGACCGTCATGACGGTAAGAGCTCCTCAGTCGTATCGAAGTAGGGGCAGAACAAATGAAGGATGGTGCTACATGTCTTGCATGCTTGAGACAGACGACTTTCGACATGAGGTGAAAATCGAATGATCGCTTGGTCATGGTTGCAGTACGATTTGTAGGATGGCTGGGGCTAAGCCGAGTACCCCGACATTTGGGTTTGAACTTGTGTCTTAGATTATCTTCGGGTTTTGCTTTTCTACTTAGGGTCACTTTGCTGATCTTACCCATGTTAGCGCAAGATTGGTAGCTACACGGCTGAAATCTGCACCTGGTACACAGACTGGCATAGGTTTCACCACCTTACAGGCATGGTTATTGAGCATTTTGGTTTTCCTCTGTTTGTGCTTTCCTTCTTGTACTTGTGCTTGTTGGAGTGTGCTCTTAACCTACAACACCATGTAACCTCTGTCATTTCAGGATCAAGGCAGGGATAGGGTGACACGGCAGCATGGATTCCAGATCACGTTCAAGAGGTCGTCGCAGAGGACGAAGATCCAGATCTAGTCGAAGAGACGCTCATAGGTCGTCACGCGTTTCCCACCATGAATCCAGACGTCCAGCAGGACTTCCAGCATACACAGGCAGGGTGGCACGTCAGCACAAGGATGCATCATGGGAATCACAGTTCGATCTTCCCTCAGCGTGGACTAACAATGCGGAGTTCCTGGACACGAATTTGGTCTATGGCCTAGCTCTTCCTAGACAGGTCATTAGCACTGCAGTTTCTAGGGCCAACCATACGGCTGGACAACCCCTCCAGGATCTCCGGTTAGTTGATGTTCTTCACAACCCAGCACAAAACTGGTCCCTTCCCTACGTTTGTTGGCAAATGGCAAGGCATGTTTTCTTGAACTCTTCAGGAGCAGGCAAGAATGCTATTTTCAAGTTTTGTGAGTAAGATGATCAGGGAACGAAAGATGGACTTCAATGTTTTACTTTCATCTGTTGCCCAAAAGAATGGTCTTTCCAGTGATCTTGCGGTTTGGGAGAACCGGAAAGAAGCCTTGAATGCTTTGGCCGTGTATGTTGTAGATCACCTTGCTGAGCTTGTTCCAGAAGATCCTAGCCGTACCATGATGGACCGCCTTCGGGCGTTGGAGATGGAAAACGCGCAGCTCAAGACTCAGGTAGCGACTGCCCCGCCAGGCGACCATCAGGTGCCACCGCCCACGCCCAAGCCAAGCTCAGGGGCCAACAAGCCACCAGATCACTCGAAACCAAGTCAAACCACCCTGAGTTTCTCAAAGGCCCCAGAAAACGCAAATGCCCACGCCCTCAACGAAATCAAGGAACTTGGGCTGGGAGATTCAAAAGCCAGGTTGGAGACTGAGGCCCCAAGGTCTCACACAATTCAGTCCATCAACGCTTGGATGAAAACACATGTGAAACAGACCAAGGATCAAAAGGATTTGGATGATCGTGCTAAGCGTTTGAATCAGGCTTATGAACGTCTTGATCCAGGCAATGCTCCCAGTTTAGGACGTATGTTGACGGCTTGGGGCCTTGAACCAACAGAAGCATCCAAGTACAAACCCAATGAGGCTTTGAAGTTGCTGGTGCTTTTGCATCACCTGCGCGAATGACTTTTCAACATCCCCATCAGTCCTGGTGAAGTTTTTCGACGGCATGCCAGACGACATCAGATGGATGTGGTTACTTCAGAACATCGCTTGGCTTTCTGTGCTGCCTCCTATTTTTTTGAGTGGATTGCGTTGGGTCGTGAGGTATTGTTTAATCAATGTACTCACCAACTTCTTCGTGTCTACTTATGGTTAGAAGCAGGCATGTTCATTCGATGTCTCTGGATTCGGCAATCGTTTGGCCTTCCTTCGGAAAATGATCCCAGGACCAATAAGAAAATCCTCGAACTTTTGGTGGCTTGTCAGGTGGATGACCGTTTCAAGCTACATGACTTCCTCACTCCTGGTCAGGTATATTTGCGTGTATCTTTGGGCTTTTCCTACCGGACATGGTGGTACATAGGGTCTACCACGGTGGATGTAGTTTCTAGAGAGTACAGCAGGATGAGGAAATTCAAACAACTTTTGCATGGCACAGATGGCTTTTTTGAGCCAGCACTACGAATCTGGCGAAATTACGATTTGTTTTTCAAATTTATTGCTTTACCTTTGAGACAGTGTTCTGATGAATATGAACTTCGTGGTTTGGAAACTACGTTGATTCAACAGTGGCGTCCGAAACTGAATCATCCAATGGTGAACTCACTTCTCAAACGTTGCGGAATCACTGCGCCATCATTTGTAGACAGGCTAGACAGGCTGGGATTTCAAGGTGCTCGTTTGATCTCCACGTTTGGATTTTTTGCAAAGACGAGCTTGGATGACTGTGCTCTACGCCAAAGCTGGAAATCACCTCAGGCGTTGTTTGAACTGTTGTATCGTCTTGGGTGCACTAGTCGCACAAAACTGACCACGGCTACTTTGTTGCGATCGTCCCATACAAGTCTCCCGTTCTTATATCTGCTATACCGTCTAGTGCACCAGATTGACGAACCATGGAAAGGACGAGCCAAAAAGGCATTGACTCAGTGCTCAGAATTCAGAGGAGGGGCTGCACCTCCCTCCAACATCCCAATGACGTTGCACTCTTTGGCTGTGGACGTGAAGGAACTTTGTCGGATTTGGTTGCGGGAACTTGTGACTACTCAGTCTTGTTTGTTTCCATGGTTTCATTTGCCATCCACTTCCATTGTGTACAAAAAGAATCCTCCATTGAAAAATCATGTGTTCAACTTCCGGAAATTTCTGCGGGGCTGGCATGCTGAAGATGAACCTCAGTGTCCTGGATGTCAAGGCTTGTTCACTGGAAGGGTTTTCAGGAGTTCAGGACACATGTTTGCCACCCTTTCAAGCGTTCTTCCATCAATTTTCCTGGGGCATATCAATCTGTCAGATTCCGTTTTTCCAACATATAACCAATGGATGGAGAACGCTCAAGACCAGTTTCATCGATGGCGACGACGCTGGCGCCTTCCGGAAAGATTTGAGATGACCTGGACATACCAAGCCGAACACATGTGGAAGATGCATGCTAGGAAGAGTACGGTTGTATCTATGCGAAGTCATTGTCGTGATTTGAAAGCATTGAAGGGTTATATTCTTTGCCCAGCTGACCATCACCCTCATCAAGCACACCTATCTTGTCCAGTGCACTACCATTGGTTGCTGCGAAAGACGTTTTTGGATGAAGAGGTGTTCCGGGTCAGCTCGATTGGATGGCATACTGTTTTTGAGAGAATTCTTGGGGTGGCCAAAGATACATTGCCTTCTCATATTTTTAGGTTATTGAACGCTCATGGGCATTGTCCCTCTGCCTACATTCTTCCAAAACCAAGCAAGATGCTCAACAAAGCGAGACCAATTATTTCATATACTTTGTCCTGGAATGAGAAGCTTGGACAGTTCATTGGGCATCTAGTGTTTAGCTTGATCAGTTCTATTTTTGGTGATTTTTCGTTGGACCGGAAAGTGGTTGACATCATTCTTGGATTTCATCGGTTATTTCGCGATGTCCCGTGCCAGTGGGAACTTGATTTTCAACAACAAGATTTGTCGGGTTTTTTCAACTCTGTCCCACATTCCCGGATGCTTGAGTCGATTCAATTTGCCCTCAACCTTTACCGGTGTAAAAACCAACTGCCTGCTGATTCCACTCTCAGTGTCTATACTAAAGATGATGATCGACATCTTCGCTTGTTTCGCGGAAGGTATCGAGCTGCAGGTGGTCGGTACATCAATGTTGATATCCAACATGTTTTTCCAGCTGTAAACTTCCTCTTGGCGCATTCTTTCTTCTTTATTGGACGTATGCTTTTTCAACAAATTCAGGGAGCATCCATGGGCTCCCATTTCGCTCCTGCACTGTGTGGTCTTGTTGCAGCATGTCAAGAATATTGTTTTCAGAAAGCATTCCGAGATCTCATCAACTCACATAATCTGTTGCTCAATGCACGCTATGTGGACAACAGGGCAATGGTAGGGATGCCCTTCTGGAGAGATTCATATCATTGGAACTCTTTCGCCCGTGAAGACTTTTACGGTCGGCCAATCTTGTTGGAAGAAGTGGTAGATCCCGTGCTCTTGGGGTGCCATATCGACTTGGATCAGAGGACATGTACAGTTCGTTTGGATAATAATCTGACACGATACCGGTCAGGTCTTACAGAAGGATCGCGTCAACCACTTAGATCGGCATTGACCGCACGGATTTGGATGATTTTGAGATATACATTTCCTCCACATTTGATTTTGCCACAATTGCAAGACCTGGTGGCTATCGCCACTCGTACTCACATGAACCTGACTGACATTCGCACTGTGTTTCGACCTTTGCTTGGAAAGATTCGAGAGGCCACATGTCTCCACCAGGACACGCTCTCACAGGTACTCCGCCGGATCTTGTTCTACGTTGAAAGAAAAGAGCGCTTATCGACAGAGCACGGTCTGCAATAGTCATCTTTTTGGGTTGCTGTCTTGGTGTGTCATTCCACTTGCATAGTTTCGGAATTTAAGTAATGAATATGCAAGGAAACAGAATTTCAACCTGCAAGAAAGTTGCAATACGAAACCGAGACTTTTGGCCCCCTTCGGGGGGTGTGTGTGTGTGTGTAAACCCTTGAAACATAGGGAATGGAACAACTCCATGCTGTCATGCTGTTTTCATGAATGTGACCTGAAACTTTTCACCTAGCGTTGGTTATTCCTTTTCAACCTTCGCCTGGCTTTCCTTCTGTACATGCGCAAATTTCGATCCACAGCAGGGGGCCACGGCTCCATTCATCAGTCCGTGGCCAACGAAGCTACTGATGTTTGGAGGGGATATGCAGTCTGATCAACTGCACGTACCTGCTATAGATGGGGTCAGGTATGACAGGAGTCATGGTCAGGAACGGATGTAAAACGTTCGCGCGGAACGCGTGTCGTACGATTCTTGCTTTCAACCTTGCTTGGGGCTTGTCTCATGTGTTGTTTGCTGTCGGACTGTGGTAGACCAGGGTCGACGGTTTTTAACTTATACAGGTCAACGTGATACAACTCAAGTTTCGTGATCGCTCACTTGTTTGACAGTTTGACGTTTGACGTTTTTGCATCTTGCTGAACTGTTTGATGTCTGACTTTTTGCATCCTGCTGAACTGTTTGATGTTTGACTGATCGCATGTCAATTTCTTCAACTTCGTCTTCATGCGAATGGCCAACGTCGTCCAGGCGCGACTTTATCATCTCAGGATATGGCTTGACAATTTCAATTCTCACCCATCAGTGTGTGTGTGTGTGTGTTGCATGACCCTACCCTGTTTGCTGCAGCTATTTTGAGCATCAAATTTTGTTTTGTTGGTAGCTTAAGGTTTGGAAAAGCCAGCAGCCAGTTTGCCAGTGCTTGGAAAAGCATTGCAAGAATAATGAAGGAAGGGTTTGGGAAAGCCTCCCAAGAAAGACCAACCCAAGAGATTAAGGGGATGGCAGCTGGAAATGCAATCTGGAAGGAAAGTAGCAAAGAAATCAGTTTTGGAAAAGACTGATCATGGCCTGGAAAGGCCTGATGAACCTCACTCTGGCTTGGCCAACAAGCTTTTGTCTTTGTGGTCATGTGGCACTCTTTCAGCCACTATGATCAGAGAGATAGCCCACCTGGCCATGCAAGATGGTGCTGACCATCCAGAGCTGGTTTCCCTGGCCAAGGTGGGCAACTGGCGTGCACAAACTGGGAATTGCCATAAGCAAATCATAAACCAGTTTTGCCCTCACATCATGTTGCCTGAACCTTTTCAGGTCAAGGTGCCATGTCTGGATCCCAAATCTTCTTTGGAAAAGGAAGATTGGGCCAGCCTATTCTTGCCCCATCTCCTTTTTGCACATTTGGGGGAGCATTACCCAATGTTCTTCCAAAAAGCATTTTGTCTTGGAAAAGACAATCTGCAAAAATTCTGGGCTGGGGTGGAGAAGGTTGGAGATGATAGAATATGGGACCACCCCATGTGTTTGGAAAAGCACTGGAGGGACAGAGTGATCCCATTGTTTCTACATGGGGATGGAGTGGAGTTCCACAACCGTGATAGCCTGATGGTTTGGAGCTGGGGTTGCCTCTTGGGGGACATGCCATCAATGCAGCAGCACATGCTGCTGGCATGCTGGCCTAAGAGTTGCACCACAGCCCAAACCTGGAAGCCTATCTGGGAATGGCTGAAATGGTCCTTTGAAGCTCTTGGAAAAGGGTTTCATCCAACAAAGGATCCTTATGGCAAGCCATTACCTGCCAAGCTGCTTGGAAAAGCAGGGAAACCTCTTCATCCCATGTCCTGGAAAGGACAAGTGTTCAGCATTCAAGGTGATCATGAGTTTTACTCTAACACCTTGAAGCTGGTTAAGTGGGCTAGCCATTTGCCGTGCTGGGAATGTGATTGCCAGAATTGGGAAGGGTGTGACCTAGACAAAAGCATGAGGCAGCTGGATTTGGAAAAGTCCACTTGGGAAATTTATTCCCATGCTGACCATTTGGCAGACCCTTGGTCACAGCATCCTGTGTTCCAACTGCCTCATGTCAGTGCCAAAAATGTCAGGGGTGACCCCATGCATATTTTGTTCTGCAAAGGTGTGTATGGGCACCTCATTGGTAGCATCCTCCATTACCCATGCTGGTATGAGGGGCCTGGAAAGGTCTGTAAGGAGAAGCCTTGGAAAAGGCTTGGGTTGATCTTTGAAGCAATCCAGGAAGAATACAAAAAACAAAACCTCAAAAACAGGTTGACTAACCTTAGGTTATCCATGTTCACAGATGCTGCCAAGCCCTGGGCTGGCAAAACATCTTTGGATTGCAAGGCTGGGGAAGCAAAACATCTCCTCCCTGCCTTGGTGCCAGTCTTGGAAAAGTTGTTTGAAGGCACCAGGAAAGAAGAAGAGATCAAAATGATCTCTGCAGCCACCAATTTGGAAAAGTTGGTGGCTCTTTGGGATGAAGCAGATACCTTCCTCACCATGCCAGAGTTTGGAAAAGCTCTGAGTCTTGGAAAAGATTTCTTGCTGGATTACAAATGGCTACATGCCTGGTCCTTGGAAAAGGACAGGAATTCCTTTGCCATTGTAATGAAATTCCATACCTTCTGTCATTTACTGCTAAACAGCAGGTATATGAACCCCAGGCGGCAATGGAATTTCAGGGCAGAAGATTATGTGGGTCACATCTCAAAGATGACCCATTCAATCTCATTTGGTGTTGGAGCCACCAGGATCAGCACCAAATTGATTGCTAAGTACAGGGTTCATCTTCATCTCCTTCTGACCAGAGGCCTGGAAAGTGGCACAGACATAGGAAGTGATGATGAACTCTGATTGTTTTGGAAAAGGCAGATCATGCTTTGGAAAAGGCAGATCATGCTGTGGGAAAGGCAGATCATTGGAAAGGGTGTGTACATAGCTGCACATGTATGAAAAATGGAGCTGCTCTGGGTGGTGCTTTCAATTGATTTGCTAATTGATTTGGGGTGAAGTTCTTGCTATGTTTTACAATTGAAAAATCAAGGTTGAAAATCAATCTGGTTAATTGATTTCTGAATGCTTAAAATCAATATATTGATTCTAATCAATTAGCGATGCTCAGGGTAAAACTTCATATTACTGCAGGGGGCCGCTGGGGAACATTGCAGTCAGCGGCCAATGAAGACGCTGCAATGTTCCTGTGTAAACGTACCTGCTAAATATATATGTGTAGTCCCGGCCCTGGGCGCATATAAGTCGCAGCTGGGGGGACATATATCTTATCGCTGTTGTTTTATACGGTCAATGTCTACTGTGATTATACGTCTATATATATTTGTAAAAAAAATCATTCTTCGTGTCATTTTATTGTTGGTGTTTTTGCACGTCCGATGCATTTCACATCAGAATTTGCAAAGATTGTTCTGAGCAAGTGTGTGTGTGTGTGTGTATGTGGGAGGTTTTGCAGTCGACACCCTTATTTTATCACACTTTCCTTAGGGGAATAAGCTTACGTTCTCTTAATTCACCTTGGGGCTTTCGATTTCCAAAACGGCCGTTTTTGAAACCAAAATACTCAAACAAATATTGCAAGAGGGCAGTCGACACCCCTATTTTAGCACACTTTCCTTAGGGGAAATTTGCTTACGTTCTCCTACTTCACCTTGGAGCTTTTGATTTCCAAAACGGCCGTTTTGGAAAGCAAGTACTCAAATAAATTTTGGAACCTGAGATAGCCTAGTTGACAGGCCCAAAAGAAGTCTGAAACTGGTCTGAAATACCTTCCTACTCACCATCTCAGACTCTATGCTCCTTCGGTTACATCATCATTGCTTTATTTGTCTTTTTTGTTGCAGGAAAGATGTGTTGGTTGTATGTTTTGGTATCAGGACCGCAGCATTTCGAAGGGCAATGTCCGTGTTTAAGTTCAGCCTCTTTTCCGGAAAAGGGCAAAGCCCCCTGAGCGCCCCCAAACGCGTCTGAAACCGGCCTGAAACCACTCTGAAGCACCTTCCGGCTCACCATCTCAGACTCTTCGCTCCTTCGGTTACAGCATCATTGCTTTATAGTGCTTTTTTGTTGCAGGAAAGATGGGTTTATTTTGTATGTTTTGGTTTCATCGCCGGACCACTCCGAATGGCAATGGCCGTGTTTAAGTTCAGCCTCTTTTCCGGAAAAGGGCCACCCCCCAAGAGGGTATGAAACCGGTCTGAAACCACTCTGAAACACCTTCCGGCTCACCATCTCAGACTTTATGCTCCTTCGGTTACAACATCATTGCTTTATTTGTTCCCGAATGCGTAGCGAAGTAGGGTTCCCGTTTATAGTCTGGGGGTCTGGGGGTTGGACCCTTGTTCGCCTCCAGTTGCTCGGCGCGTTCTTTTTCGCGTCCTGTTTCGCACCCTTTTTCGCGACGTTTTTCGCGACGTTAATTCGGTGTCTATATGGGAAGCTGCAAAACCTCGTGTGTTTTGCTGCGCAGACGTCGCCGTGTCCAAAAGGGAAGCTGCAAAACCTCATGTGTTTCGATGCGCAGACGTCGCCGTTTCTAAAAGGGAAGCTGCAAGACCTTCTGTGTTTTGCTGCGCAGACATCGCCGTGTCTATAGGGGAAGCTGCAACACTTTCGTGTGTTTTGCTGCGCAGACGTCGCCGTGTCTATAGGAGAAGCTGCAAAACCTCGTGAGTTTTGCTGCGGAGACGTCGCCGTGTCTATAGGGGAAGCTGCAAGACCTCGTGTGTTTTGCTACGCAGACGTCGCTGTGTCTATAGGGGAAGCTGTAAAACCTCGTGTGTTTTGCTGCGCAGACATCGCCATGTCTATAGGGGCAAAACCTCTTGTGTTTTGCTGCGCAGACGTCGCCGTGTCTATAGGGCAAAACCTTTTGTGTTTTGCCGCGCAGACGTCGCCGTGTCTATAGGGGAAGCTGCAAAACCTCGTGTGTTTTGCTGCGCAGACATCGCCGTGTCTATACGGAGACTGTACGCTTAAAGTTATGTGGGTTTACAAATTTATATGAATTATAACGTGCTTCTAAACCCTCTATAACGTCTTTATAACCTGCTTGCAAGTATGTAAAGTTTCATAACTTTTTACAAGTAAGTTATAACTTCAGGTAACCGGCTAGGTGAAGTTGTAAATGTTTAGGTAGGATATAAGTTCGTAACGAACTTATCGGAAGTATCTTATCTAAAGATAACTTTTCATAACTATGTTAAGAGACTTAACATAGGTTCTTAGCAAAAGTTATCATAAGTTACAGAAAGTTATAAAAAGTTAGAAAGGTTACAAAATGGAATTTGTGCAGTATGTTTAGATGGCTTGAGTAATGTTTCCCGGAAAAAGATAGTTGCAAAGATGCTTTCCCGGAAAGGTTATGGTTCCCAAGAATAAGTTTTTTTAACGACTGAAGTGTGAATAGAAAGTTCCTGTGTGTGAAGAATTTGATCTGTAAAGGTAGTTCCTGTAAAGGATACGGTCTGCAAAGACAGTTCCTGTAAAGGATAAGGTTTGCAAAGACAGTTTCTGCAAAGGATATGGTTTCTGAGGACAGTTCCTGCAAAGGATAGGTTCTGCAAAGATACTTCCTGAAAAGGATATGTCTCTGAAGACAGTTCTTGCAAGGGGTCTTGCGCTCTGTGTTTTGATATGGACACATCGTGGCATGTGATATAGCTGATTTGCTCAAAACGATAGCTCGCGGTGTCCATTGGCGATCGAAAATGTCAACGGATTCCTTTATGTTGGCACTTGCCGCTGCTGCCTCGCCTTTGCTACAGGACCATGATTGCTTCAAATTGTTTTTAGTATATTTTGCGTGTTGTGAGTTCCAAGTCCGTAGATTAAAAGCAGCCAAAAAAAGAGCTACGAGTGCCCCAAACTTTTTTTTACATTTGAAAATCCATTGCTTGAGGCACTCCTTCATGGAACCCCTATTGTGCGTCATTTGCATTGGAGTTATCTTGCAAATTTATGGTTCATAACGCAAGCTTAAATTTGCAATGGTTCAGCCATAGTCCGGGTCTAGATACATATTGAGTTTTATTGAAATAATATCACGGTCGAAATTTGGATGGAGAGATTCTCTCTTCTTGATGTAGCTACCTTCTGGCTAGGTACAACTCCCCAGCAGTACATAAACTATGATCAAAATATGTATTTCCTTACAAAAACAAAATTTTATAAGATACAAAAAACTTATCCACACAAAAAATGGCACACATAGAGCTGAAAACCCCAAGAAGCACAACTTCAAAATCTAGGCAAACTATCCGAACAACTTATGTCAACACCCTTGGTGCTGAACTATGGCTGAACTATGCCTGAACTATGCAGGAACTATGCAGGAACTATGCAGGAACTATGCAGGAACTATGCAGGAACTATGCAGGAACTATGCAGGAACTATGCAGGAACTATGCAGGAACTATGCAGGAACTATGCAGGAACTATACAGGAACTATGCAGGAACTATGCAGGAACTATGCAGGAACTATGCAGGAACTATGCAGGAACTATGCAGGAACTATGCAGGAACTATGCAGGAACTATGCAGGAACTATACAGGAACTATGCAGGAACTATACAGGAACTATGCAGGAACTATGCAGGAACTATGCAGGAACTATGCAGGAACTATGCAGGAACTATGCAGGAACTATGCAGGAACTATGCAGGAACTATGCAGGAACTATGCAGGAACTATGCAGGAACTATGCAGGAACCATACAGGAACTATGCAGGAACCATACAGGAACTATCCGGATCCTTTGCCACAGGCCTGAAAGAGAAAGCTTGAAAAAACAGACCCCGCAAGGGATAAGTTGCAAAAACTAAATCCCGAGAGGGAAAGTTTCAGTGAAACAAATCCCGAAAGGGAAAGTTTCTAACCAACAGATCCCGAGAGGGATAGTTTGAAGAAAACAGGTCCCGGAAGGGAAAGTTTGCAACAAACAGATCCCGTGAGGAATAGTTTGACGAAAACAGTTCCCGACAGAGAAAGTTTGAAACTAACAGATACCGAAAAGAATGGTTTGAAGAATAAGAATCCCAAAACGAAACCATTTGCAACAAACAAATATAAAGGTTAAAATCTGTCAAGAATTCACATCAAATGTGAAGGTCCCTACTGAAAAGGAAAACTTCTAAACAGAACCCACATCAAGTATGATAATTCCTGAAAAAGTCATAATCTGAAAAGATGTCCTGGCAAATGCGCCAGTTCGTGAAAGGGAGAAAATCTGAAAGGATATCGCATCAAATGTGATAATTCCTGAAAAACACAAGACTGATAAAAATTCACATCAAATATGAAAGTTCCTAGAAAAAATGCAAACATGATATCATGTATGTTGGCTGTATTAGGTTATTATTAAGCATGATCCGAAAAACTTTGAAACCAACACTGCAAAGCCTTTAAAAGTTATAAAAAGTTATAAAAAGTTAAAAAAGTTATAAAAAGTTATCGAAACTTACCAAAAACTTACAAATAAGTTATCCAAGTTAACATAACTTCTTTTCATATTTTTGATAAGTCATGTTAACTTCCAACATAAATTATGTAACTTCATTATATCTAGGCTAAGTCTGTAAAGTCTTCTATCTTAAAGCGTACAGTCTCCGTAGGAGAAGCTGCAAAACCTCGTGAGTTTTGCTGCGGAGACGTCGCTGTGTCATTAGGGGAAGCTGCAAGACCTCGCGCGTTTTGCTTCGCAGACGTCGCCGTGTCTATAGAGGAAGCTGCAAAACCTCGTGAGTTTTGTAGGGGAAGCTGCAAGACCTCGCGCGTTTTGCATTGGAGACGCCGCCGTGTCTATAAGGGAAGCTGCAAAACCTTTCGCGTTTTGCTGCGGAGACGTCGCTGTGTCTAGTGTGTTTTGCTGCGGAGACGTCGCTGCGTCTACAGGGGAAGCTGCAAAACTTTCGTGTGTTTTCTATTGGAGACGTAGCCGTGTCCATAGGGGAAGCTGCAACACCCTGGTGTGTTTGCTGCGGGAACGTGGCTGTGTCTATAGGGGAAGCTGCAACACTTTCGTGTGTTTTGCTGCGGACACGTTGCCGTGTCTATAGGGGAAGCTGCGACGTCACTGTGTCTATACAGGAAGCTGCAACAACCTCGAGTTTTTTGCTGCGAAGACGTTGCCGTGTCTATAGGAGAAGCTGCGACGTCGCCGTGTCTAAAAGGGAAGCTGCAACACCCTGTGCGTTTTGCATTGGAGACGTCGCTGTGTCTATAGGGGAAGCTGCAACACCCTCGTGTGTTTTGCTGCAGAGACGTTGCTGTGTCTCTAGGGGCAAAACTATGCAAAACTACCGTATTGGAATGTGTTGCTGCAAGCTCTGTAGTATACGGTAGTACTGCAAGTCTTGTAGTATACGGTAGTACTGGAACGTGTTTCTGCAAGTTTTGTAGTATACGGTAGTACTGGAACGTGTTTGTGCAAGTTTTGTAGTATACGGTAGTATTGGAACGTGTTTGTGCAAGTTTGTAGTATACGGTAGTACTGGAATGTGTTTGTGCAAGTTTTGTAGTATACGGTAGTACTGGAACGTGTTTCTGCAAGTTTTGTAGTATACGGTAGTACTGGAACGTGTTTGTGCAAACTTTGTAGTATACGGTAGTACTGGAACGTGTTTGTGCAAGTTATGTAGTATATACGGTAGTACTGGAATGTGTTTGTGCAAGTTTTGTAGTATACGGTAGTACTGGAACGTGTTTCTGCAAGTTTTGTAGTATATGGTAGTACTGGAATGTGTTTGTGCAAGTTTTGTAGTATACGGTAGTACTGGAACGTGTTTGTGCAAGTTTTGTAGTATACTCAGCCATCTCGTCTTTAGGTCTAGACCAGGCAGGGTTTAGATCAGGCGGGTTTTTGAAGGAAAACAATTTTTTCTTTTGAATCATTTTGGGGCAGATTTTGAGGAAAATTGGGCAGTATGGGTTCCCGTTAAACATAACGATGAGGCATCAAAAAGAAGTGCAAAGAAATGATTCAAAATTCAGTTTACATTGATTAAATGGCATTTTTCATCTCCTCATGCATGATTAGGACATTGACTTGATCCATTCCTAGATGCAACCTGTTCCTCAGATAGCCACTTGGGATCGACTTGTTGGATAATTTCAAGCCATTCAAATTTGATAACATCACTATGTTTCAAAGGCTTTGGTGCATGTAGGTAGGATTGGGTGTGCTTTAACTTTTTTGCATGAATGGATGGTGCAAATAGGAGCACGCTAACAATCGAAGTTTCAATGACTGCGCATCTTAATCTAGATTCTTTTGCCAAGCATTGCCCAAGATCGCCTTTAAATTAAACATCTTCCAGCTGGATACGCGTTCTGTAATTCTATATGCAACTGGGTTTGGTGGGGCAATTGGAAAAAAATAACGTAAAACAAACGTGAATGGAGCCCCAATTTTTCTCAAATTTGCCCAATTCTGCCCAAAAGCCCCCCAATTTTTCTCAAATTTGTCCAATTCTGCCCAAAAGCCACCCAATTTGTCACAAATTTGCCCAAAACTACCCAAAAGCCCACCAATTTTTCTCAAATTTGCCCAATTTTGCCCAAAAGCCTTGAATTTGTTTCCAATTGTGCCCAAAATCACACAAATTTTTCTTGAGATTGTTAAAATCAATAAAAAAATGAAGCTGGGAAAGCCAAAAAGTGAAATCTCAATTTTGTCCAACTTTGCGAAAAAGTAGAAAAAAATGAAAAAATACAAACGTAAGCGGGGGCCGACGCAGCGTGCACACTTCACGTCCAAGCATGTGCCTTTGACCCTGTGGTAGCGAAATTTGCATGCGTTGGATGCATGCGTGGCTCAAAGTGTCAATTTTAATTTTCCGATTGCCCAGTTGCCAATTGTCTCCGGCATTTGCCTTCTGTCTTGGTTGTGTCATGCCTGGTCTTACCCGTGCCATGAAGAGGCAGCGCCTGCAGCAGCAGCAGCAGCAGCAAATGATGTTGCTGAGAATTTGTCTAAAGTGAGAATTTGTCTAAAATGCGTTGCTCAGGTGCCAGCACCAATTAGCAATTCATCTCCATTGGCAATTTATTTGCGTGTCATTGGATCGTGAATTGGCGAACAAATTCTCGTTGTATGCATGCGTTCAGCCTGCTCTTTGGTTTGGTGTTCCTGTGCGTTTTGACCATGGTCAGGTTTAAAGTTTGACAGCACTCTTGGATTTGCCTGTGTTTTTCTAAGTTTTTTGGATGAGAAAACACTCAGGTAGAGTTATTCTTTCTACCTTGTTTAACGTTATCAGCCAAACAAGTTTATGATTTACAAACGTAAACAACAAACTAAAAGGAAACCTTGGAAAAAACACCCTACAGATCTAAACCCGACAGATCTGATCCTAAAAATGAGATATGCTATTTATTTTCAAACAGAAGATATTCGAGGAGTACTGAAAAACACCTTTCAAATAGAAGATAATATTTCATGAGGGAACCCAGAGAGGTTCCACCAAATTGTTTTCAAATAGAAGATATTCATTTGTAACCCCATGAGTTCGACAGATCCCAAATGCATGAAAAACACTTTTCAAATAGAAGATATTGCAAAGATCATCCCAATGTTGAGGGGGTTACTGTTGGATTGTTGGTCTTTTGAGCTACTTTTGCACTTTGCAACCATCAACATTGGGATGATGTTTGCAATATCCTCTATTTGAAATCTTTTGACCCACTGTCATTTTTTGTGATTTTTGCATGGCTTTTTTTAAAAAGAACCAATAGAACATTGACGCCCAGACCCGGGTGACCCCCCGAAGAGGGGAGTGCAAAAGTACCTCCGGCCGGGTCCCGCTTCTATCCCGTTTTCAAATAGAAGATATTGATATAGATATTATTTTCCAGGGGTTGCCATCACAAGCCAAAAAAACCAACGGAAATCCCGTTTTCAAATAGAAGATATTGGCATTATTTTCCAGAAAAGCCCAAAAAGACACGGAAATCCCGTTTCCAAATGAGGTTTCCATCACAAGCCCAGAAAAAACACGGAAATTCCGTTTTCAAATAGAAGGTATTGATATTATTTTCCAGGGGTTGCCATCACAAGCCAAAAAAACCAACGGAAATCCCGTTTTCAAATAGAAGATATTGGCATTATTTTCCAGAAAAGCCCAAAAAGACACCGAAATCCCGTTTTCAAATGAGGTTTCCATCACAAGCCCAAAAAAAACACGGAAATTCCGTTTTCAAATAGAAGATATTAATTGATATTATTTTCCAGAGGTTGCCATCACAAGCCATAAAAAAACAACGGAAATCCCGTTTTCAAATAGAAGATATTGGCATTATTTTCCAGAAAAGCCCAAAAAGACACAGAAATCCCGTTTTCAAATAGAAGATATTGGCATTATTTTCCAGAGGTTCCCATCACAAGCCCAGAAAAAAAAACGGAAATCCCGTTTTCAAATAGAAGATATTGATATTATTTTCCAGTTATTGTTGGATTTGGTCATTTGAACTACTTTTGCATTCTGCAATATATTCATTATATGTACATATGTTTACCCATATTTCACCCAAATTCTCAAAACAAGATTGGCCGACAAAGCATTTTCAAATAGAAGATATTGTCAAACAACCAATGGGGAAGCGGAAAAGACCATTTCAAATAGAAGATATTCATTATATGTACATTTCTTTACCCTTATTAACGTTCTGTCTAGTGCGTACAGTACATATTTCTACGCTCCCGAGATCTCTGGAATGCTTGCCACGTTACATGCTGCTACGCTGCCGAGATGTGGTATCCTTGCTACGTTACATGCTGCTACGCTGCCGAGAGCTCTGGAATGCTTGCTATGTTCCATGTTGCTACGCTGCCGAGATCTCCTGTGGTATCCTTGCTACCTTACATGTTGCTACTCTGCCGAGATCTCCTGTGGTATCCTTGCTACGTTACATGTTGCTACTCTGCCGAGATCTCTGGAATGCTTGCTACGTTACATGTTGCTACGCTGCCGAGAGCTCTGGAATGCTTGCCACGTTACATGTTGCTACGCTGCCGAGATCTCCTGTGGTATCCTTGCTACGTTACATGTTGCTACGCTGCCGAGATCTCCTGTGGTATCCTTGCCACGTTACATGTTGCTACGCTGCCGAGACCTCCTGTGGTATCCTTGCCACGTTACATGTTGCTACGCTGCCGAGATCTCCTGTGGTACCCTTGCTACGTTACATGTTGCTACGCTGCCGAGATCTCCTGTGGTATCCTTGCTACGTTACATGTTGCTACGCTGCCGAGATCTCCTGTGGTATCCTTGCTACGTTACAATGCAGCTCTCAAAACGAGTGTGCTGCAGGAGTTGCCTGAAGCGCTGTGGCGCTAGAGAACGCAGAAAAGAGATAGCCGATTCATCATTCGACATGTTGTCGTTGTCTCGCATGGAAATCACAATATTGAGCGTTCGATGTACAAGCACATGGAGATAGATAGATAGATAGATAGATGGATGGATAGATAGATAGATAGATAGATATGTGTAAATGTATATCTCCTGCATAAACTCCAAAAAAATAAGCTTTTTTTTCGGACCTTAAAAAAAACCTTACTTTCCATCGGAAAAAACAGTACATTTGAAAAGAGGAACAAAAAGCCTTGGAAAACGCAGTGAATTTGAAGCTCTGGTTCAGGTGAAACAGACAGTGCATCACTCCGAAACCACAGCGAGAAGCAAATTAAAAAAAACAAAAAGGAAAATCAGTCGTTGCCCCTTCTGGGGGCGGCGAGACAGCCGGCATCCTCAAACAACCAATGGGGAAGCGGAAAAGACCATTTCATATGCACATATATTTACCCATATTTACCCCAAACTCTCAAAACAAGATTGGCCGACAAAGCATTTTCAAATAGAAGATATTGTCAAACAACCAATGGGGAAGCGGAAAAGACCATTTCAAATAGAAGATATTCGTTATATGTACATATATTTACCCATATTTACCCCAAATTCTCAAAACAAGATTGGCCGACAAAGCATTTTCAAATAGAAGATATTGTCAAACAACCAATGGGGAAGCGGAAAATACCATTTCAAATAGAAGATATTCATTATATGCACATATATTTACCCATATTTACCCCAAATTCTCAAAACAAGATTGGCCGACAAAGCATTTTCAAATAGAAGATATTGTCAAACAACCAATGGGGAAGCGGAAAAGACCATTTCAAATAGAAGATATTCGTTATATGTACATATATTTACCCATATTTACCCCAAATTCTCAAAACAAGATTGGCCGACAAAGCATTTTCAAATAGAAGATATTGTCAAACAACCAATGGGGAAGCGGAAAAGACCATTTCAAATAGAAGATATTCATTATATGCACATATATTTACCCATATTTACCAAATTCTCAAAACAAGATTGGCCGACAAAGCATTTTCAAATAGAAGATATTGTCAAACAAGGCAACCGGTTGACTCGGCGCCCTTGTAAGGGTGACGAATTTGAAATTCTGATTTTTGAGGCTAAGAGACAAAATGCTGGTATTTGCAGGAGTCGTCAAAAAATGTTTGCAACGTGGACATTCATTTCGATTGGCAGGCGTGTGGCTCAAGAGTGAAAATGTGCGTTTCGCCTGCGCGGTGACTCGATTTTGCTCTTCAAGGGTCAAGAAAAAAACATTAGAAATTTATGATTTTCAATCATCCGAATCATATCAGGGCGACATTCACTCTTCCAGTTTTTTCCTCTTCTCGACGCTAGCGGTGCCGCTGGCAATGCAGAAGCCACAGTCTGCAACAAGGCAGCGTTGTGACGCCATGTCCAGCTGTAGGCCCAAGTGTACCTTTTTTTGTACACGTTTTGTTTTTTTGTGGGGCATCGACGGAGGTCGCCATTTTTTCAAGTGTTTCCATGCCATCCAGTCTGCAACAAGGCAGCGTTGTGACGCCATGTCCAGCTGTAGGCCCAAGTGTACCTTTTTTTGTACACGTTTTGTTTTTTTGTGGGGCATCGACGGAGGTCGCCATTTTTTCAAGTGTTTCCATGTTCCATCCATTTGTTGGGTACCAGCAACAATGGCTCTATAGGATTTATCCCACAAACGACCTCGAAAATGATAAGTCTTAGTCTTAGTAAAGATATTTTGTTTGTGGTTGACTTGGGCCAACTTGAACCTTTTGTGGGGATAATCTTTGACACAACTGACAGCATGTGCAACGTTTGCATCTTCCGTAACGTAAAGGAAGTGCGTAAAGGAAGTGCTACACTCGGGGTTGTCACAGTTGAATACCCCCATGCCCCCCACCCCGTGTAAGGAAGAATCGTCGAACGTTAAGCATCCCACCCCCCACCCACCCCCCCACAAGC
The DNA here is from genome assembly GCA_947184155.2 of Cladocopium goreaui. Lineage (NCBI taxonomy): Eukaryota > Dinophyceae > Suessiales > Symbiodiniaceae > Cladocopium > Cladocopium goreaui. The sequence continues at coordinate 128,017 of CAMXCT020001008.1, forward strand.
AGGGAAATTTGCAACCCTTCCAAGGGATAATGGCACATCTCGAAATTGGCAACCCTTCCAAGGGCGCCGTATCAGCCGCATGCCTCAAACAACCAATGGGGAAGCGGAAAAGACCATTTCAAATAGAAGATATTCATTATGCCAACCCCAAATTCTCAGAACAAGATTGTGCGACAAACAATTTTTAGATAGAAGATATTCGGTTGGATGATCCATCAAGTTTGTGCTTTCGATGTTGGTCTAAATGGTTTTTAAATAGAAGATATTAGTTTCGACCCTCCCGGGACCATGGTTGCGGAGAGTGCCAAAGTAGCTCCAACATCCCGGATGTTCTACCATTTTGGGTCATTGAATTAATTTATTTTCTATTTGAAATGGATTTTTCCGCGCGTCCAAACCCGTTTCAAATAGAAGATCGGTTTTCCGATAATTCCTGAATATTTTCTATAATAACGGTATGGAGTATATAAATATATTTAAGGGCTGCCGCCCTTGCCGCCGACCCCGGAAAAGAATGTGAAGAAGCCGAGGGAGGTCCACGACCTCGATTCTGTTTTTTGGTGGCTGCAGAAAGCAACGGATCATGCAAAGGCATTGGATTGCCCAGGGTGGGAGACTTGTGGAAAACAGTTTCGCGTTCTCAATGGGTGCGTCCAGCCAACATTCTGCAACTTTCACAGCTGCCCAACCTGCGGCACTCGCATTAAAAGCACCAAGCAAGCTGGACGAATTCAAAGCAAGCACCGGAAACCCAATGGCAGAATATGTCCGCGAAAAGAATGGCGAATTGACTTCTAGCTGACTGCGCGCCCAAGCCCTAAAATAATGCACCTGCCGGACAGGAAAATACCATGGCACTGAAGGACGGAATGGTGTAAAAAACACAAATTTCCAGCGCTTGGCAGCTCTTGGCAACTTGTCCACATGGCCTTCCTGCTACCCTGCTCCTGCTGTAAGCTGCTCGGCTGCTACTTTGGTTGTTACTGCTGCGCTGCTTCTGCTGCGGCTGCTGCAACTGCTTGCCACATCTTTTAGCCAACAAATTGCCTTAAAAAGACGCACCTCCCGAACAGGAAAACACCATGGCACTGAGGGACGGAATGGTGCCCTGCAATGAGAATCCACGAGGCCTAACGTCCCTTCTGAAACCCTAGTTAAAAAGCATAAATTTCCAGCTCTTGGCAGCTCTTGACAACTGTGTCCATTGACAACTGTGTCCACATGGCCTTCCTGCTGCCCTGCTCCTGCTGTAAGCTGCTCGGCTGCTACTTTGGTTGTTGCTGCTCCGCTGCTCAAAGGAAGGAATGGTTTCCGGATGCTGGACGCACGACGCCAAAGTTCAAGGTAACGCGCTATCAATTCCCGCTGGCTCCGGACTTTGCCGACACATTCCATGGCGCACAGGGTAGCACCGCAGAGCCGGGCGTCATCCCCCATCTCTGTGCCGTGGATCCACTTGAATGGTGCCCTGCAATGGTAATCCACGGGGCCTAACGTTCCTTCTGAAACCTTAGTTAAAAAACATTCAAGAACACAAGGTCCAACTCTTGACAGCTCTTGGCAGCGTTTTGCACCTGTTTGCCACCTCTGCAGCCCGCAACTGTTTACCACATCGTTTAGCCAACAAATTGCCTTAAAAAGACGCACCTCCCGGACAGGAAAACACCATGGCACTGAGGAACGGAATGGTGCCTTGCAGTGATAATCCACGAGGCCTAACGTCCCTTCTGAAACCCTAGTTACAAAACACAAATCTCCAGCTCTTCGCAGCTCTTGGCAGCTTATCCACATGGCCTTCCTGCTACCCTGCTCCTGCTGTAAGCTGCTCGGCTGCTACTTTGGTTGTTGCTGTTGCGCTGCTTCTGCTGCGGCTGCTGCGACTGCTTACCACATCTTTTAACCAATAAATTGCCTTATTAAAAAGACGCACCTCCCGGACAGGAAAGCACCATGGCACTGAGGAACGGAATGGTGCTTTGCAATGATAATCCACGAGGCCTAACGTCCCTTCTGAAACCCTAGTTAAAAAGCATAAATTTCCAGCTCTTGGCAGCTCTTGGCAACTTGTCCACATGGCCTTCCTGCTGCCCTGCTCCTGCTGTAAGCTGCTCGGCTTCTACTTTGGTTGTTGCTGCTGCGCTGCTTCTGCTGCAACTGTTTGCCACATCTTTTAGCCAACAAATTTAGCCAACAAATTGCCTTAAAAAGACGCACCTCCCGGACAGGAAAACACCATGGCACTGAGGGACGGAATGGTGCCCTGCAATGAGAATCCACGAGGCCTAACGTCCCTTCTGAAACCCTAGTTAAAAAACATATAAATTTCCAGCTCTTCGCAGCTCTTGGCAACTTGTCCACATGGCCTTCCTGCTACCCTGCTCCTGCTGTAAGCTGCTCGGCTGCTACTTTGGTTGTTACTGCTGCGCTGCTTCTGCTGCGGCTGCTGCAACTGCTTGCCACATCTTTTAGCCAACAAATTGCCTTAAAAAGACGCACCTCCCGGACAGGAAAACACCATGGCACTGAGGGACGGAATGGTGCCCTGCAATGAGAATCCACGAGGCCTAACGTCCCTTCTGAAACCCTAGTTAAAAAACTTAAATCTCCAGCTCTTCGCAGCTCTTGGCAACTTGTCCACATGGCCTTCCTGCTACCCTGCTCCTGCTGTAAGCTGCTCGGCTGCTACTTTGGTTGTTACTGCTGCGCTGCTTCTGCTGCGGCTGCTGCATGGCACTGAGGAACGGAATGGTGCTTTTCAATGATAATCCACGAGGCCTAACGTCCCTTCTGAAACCCTAGTTAAAAAGCATAAATTTCCAGCTCTTGGCAGCTCTTGGCAACTTGTCCACATGGCCTTCCTGCTGCCCTGCTCCTGCTGTAAGCTGCTCGGCTTCTACTTTGGTTGTTGCTGCTGCGCTGCTTCTGCTGCGGCTGCTGCAACTGTTTGCCACATCTTTTAGCCAACAAATTTAGCCAACAAATTGCCTTAAAAAGACGCACCTCCCGGACAGGAAAACACCATGGCACTGAGGGACGGAATGGTGCCCTGCAATGAGAATACACGAGGCCTAACGTCCCTTCTGAAACCCTAGTTTAAAAAAAATATTTAATAAAAAACACAAATTTCCAGCGCTTGGCAGCGCTTGGCAACTTGTCCACATGGCCTTCCTGCTACCCTGCTCCTGCTGTAAGCTGCTCGGCTGCTACTTTGGTTGTTGCTGCTGCGCTGCTTCTGCTGCGGCTGCTGCAACTGCTTGCCACATCTTTTAGCCAACAAATTGCCTTAAAAAGACGCACCTCCCGGACAGGAAAACACAATGGCACTGAGGGACGGAATGGGTAGTAGTAGTTGTATCAGAAAATAGTAGTAGTTGTTGTTGTGTCAGAAAATCCTTTTCCTTTTCGCGCTCCCCCTTGCGCAGCCGGGGTCGGCGGATATATATGTATAAGCATATGGTACATTGTTTGCAGTGGTTTCCCGAATTTCAGTGCAAGTGTCAGTGTAAAAGAATTGGTGCAATGTTCCCTGGCAATGTTCCCTGCAATGATCCCGTGGTTGCAGCGGTACTGCCGTTGAGGTGGCACAAGCATTGCTGGAGAGCCGCGTGCAGAGCCTCCAGGCCTATTTTCCAAATCATGCAGAGTTTTGACCAAGTCAGCTCGATCCTAGATGTATTGGAAGAATGTCACTCGTACTCATCAGATTGATGGCAATTGCAACATACACCTGTGGGTCTTGAATTATTTGAAGCTGGAGCGTAATGAGAGAGACAAACGCTCAAACCTCGGAGAAACATCCGCCAATCCTTTCCCTGCCCTCATGGTCCATGTGTGGCCAGCATCGCCAGAATTGCAGGAACAGCTGGAAAGTCTCAAATCAGAGCTTGAGGTGCAAGATGCTGATGTGGAGCAATGACAGGTTTGTTACGTAATGGACCATTTCAATCCATTTCATATGTTTGGGTCATGTGCAGATTCTGGAGCTGTTTCAAGAACATTCAGGAGTGCACAGAGTCTGTACACAGAGTTGGGATGCCTTGGTACCGTTTTATATGATTTTGATAAACCTTTATCATGCCTTTGTGCGCATTGTGGAATTTGGAACTTTAAGTCAGTAACTCAATGTGTTTTCTTCAAAACAAAACAAGTAATTTGCATTTGCAATATCTTGACAGGCAGCTCATGTCGCAGAAGAAGCACGACGCTGTCAGGCAGAGGCGGCAGAGGCCAGAGGATGCCCGTCTAACTTTTACATCCCTACATGTTATACCTCAGCAGATCAAAGCCTCTCATCGCATGATTAGCATGTTATGTACAAAGCAGCTTGGATATGTTTGGGTTCATCCAGAAGACACCATTACATGCTGCAACGTGGTGGTGGCTGACAGCTAAGTGCTCAGTGACAGGCACGCTGCGAAGATCTGCAGCAAGCCGCAAAGACCCGCGAAGAGGCCATCAAAGATTGATTTTTGTCGTGCACATGTCTGGTGATGTGCAGTTAAAGTTTGGCCGGCAAGCCGACCTCCCCTTGAATAGAGAGTAGCAATGCGGTGTTGTCATGACGCTTTGTGCTATGGGCAGCTTCATTACCATTTTCTAGTTCTATTCACTTGTTGGCTCCACCGTCTTTCTTAGAGAAACGGTCTTGATGGATTTGGTACTCCCAGATGTGAATCAGTGAATCATGTTCTTGACTGTTCTTGATGTTACACAGAAGTGAAATGCTGGACCTTGTGAAACAGCATGCGAAAGGAGAGGTCCTTGGAGAGGGAAGCCTTTCGATCACAGCTTCACAACCTCAAGGAGTTTGAGCGCTATTCATGGCCCCGGGATCAATATGCACCAACCAGACTCTGAGAGACAACATTTTAGACCATGAGACATGGATCATGGATCTCATATCCTAGTACTGGGTATGTACAGTATATAAATATGCATGAATATGCTATGCATTTAATCATATGTTGTTGCCTATCTCAAAGATACTGATACTACATGATACTGAGGTGTGGCATGTTTTTGTCATCAGGCGCTTTTTATAAATGCAATGAATGATATTGTCATATAATGTAATATAATACATATATATATATACATTGTATGCCACAGATTTTGCCTTGAAATTTCTGAGGAGGAGCTCAACAGTGCTCACTGTTCCGAAATCTCTGCGGAGGCGCGCCTCCTATCAAAAGACAGCAATGCTGCAATGCTTCACTAATTATTGTAAGTATGAAATTAGAGAAAGTGGGATTAAACATGATTGAACTGAGATCCTTTAATACCTACTTATAATTATCGCTTTTATATCCTACACTTTGTGTTTCTCTATGCTTCTTCCAGTTTTCTTTTTCTGTTGGTGATTCCTCAGTCATCGCATCCCAGGCAGAACTCCGTGCTGCACTTCAGGCCGCCCAGCGAAGTGCCACAGAAGCTGAAATGCAGGCGGAATCGGGCGGCTTATGGCAGGGTGAATCGTGTTTTCTCACATTGTGCACCAAATGAAGCTGGAGATTGAATTTGAATTTGAATCTATAGGTCTTAATGGACATTTGGGCACATTCGCTTGATCCAACATCCAGTTGCGGTAGTCATGTGGGCGTGTCCCTTCATGGGGCTTGATCTAAGGATTGCCAGTAAAGCCAACGTTTGTTTGAAGTGATCTAAAATTATAACTATATACACATAAAATTACTGAAATTTGGTGGCAACGGGCACTGCTATAACAAGCGCATTCAACTTGAACGATGTTATGGTGAGATGAAGAGTGTTTTCAATACCAAATCACTGAGCCTCAACAGATCAGCATTTTTCCGATGAGCAACAGTCTAGAGTGTAAAACAAATGGTTTCACTGATTCAAAGAGTCAAGCAAAACCAGCGATGCAAAGTATTTTGGGCTGTCAGTGGATCCATTCTGTTGCCCTTGGGCGTGGCGCGTGTGAGATTTGCAATTAGGCCAGAGAAGTGGCAGCGGAACTGGCAAGCTGCCGAGAGGAGGCTCATGATGGTTTTGGTGTTGTGGAGGTAGCAGAGATTAATAGCTGTCCCTACTTTGCCATCCTTGCCGTCCTCAAAGATGCTATGCCGGTGATGAGGATGGATGATGATGGGAATGACAACGACAGTGACAATGACGATGATGAAACGCGTCTGCAAAATACAATAGCTGTTGACTTTGTGCAAAACTGTAGGGCCAGCAAGCTTCGCTCCGAGCCAATGCTGCTGAGGAGCGTTTTGCAAAGTGCAGGGCTTGTGTGACTCTTCTGTGTCTTTATCAGGAACCCTTCTCTTTTGAAGCTCGAGGTTGTTTTGTTGATACACTTGCCATCAGAGCATTGGACATCTTCTTACCGTCATGGTGTCTATAGTCTTTGCATTGAGGTTAGAAGCGGGAACCGCTCAGTGGAAGGAGGCGACTGCTAGCCGCTAGAGGTTTGTTGCGACCAAGATGGACATGATGTGGGGTTGAAGATGCCTGGGGTGACCACCCAATTGACTGAAGGCGTGTATGAGAGTCATATTTTTCATGCCAACGTCAATGCATTATAATTCTTAGCAAGATGATGCAAGATGTATGACTTAAATTGACTTAATGTTTTATCGGCATGAACCGACAGCGGACTTGAACACAGGTCTTGTGCCCGAAATTTGGACAGGAAGATACAGGAAGATACAGAAAATTTGGTCTGTTTATGTCTGTTTTGTCCCTGCTGTTTTGGGATTCTTCCTCGTGTCACCTATATGCGAAGCTTGAATTGAACAGTTGCACAAATTCGTCCAGGTCTTGCATGTTCAGCCACTTCAGTTTAGGGCTGAAGCCGTCAGGTAGAGAAATCTTTGAAGGATGAGGTTCTTGAAGCCCGCAGAACCTGCGAAAGTGCAAGACCCAGTAGCACCAAGTGGCATCAAGCGTCAGTAAACCATAGGTACCAAAGCAAAGGTCATCAAAGGTCGGCATTATCATCAGCTCTTGCACCTACTCAGTCATGGCTCGCCCTGCACGCTTTCAACACATGCGCGCGACATTACTGATTCATTATTTTGTATTTTTTGATATATGTTTCCTTGTTCCAAGTTGTGTGTTGCGTTGTGTTGCATTGTGTTGTATAGGGAAGAACATTGTTGTGTTGCTGGCCATTGTTGGCCTCAAAATCATGGTGGCACAATGCCCGGAGGCCACAAACAACTGATTCGTGCACTGCAACAGTCCATGGCAGAGCAGAAACAGCAGGCAGAAATGGAAAGCTGCAGAAGCTGCAGCTGCGGCCCTTTCTAAAGATTCTGACATATTTTGACATATTCTGACATTTCTCTGGCATTCTTTGGCCAATTTTGTGATCCATGTTTGGCAGCCCTTGCTGGTTTTGCTCGTATGGTTTGAAACGTTCACAATTTGCCGGGAGGCCTGTTGTTTAGCTCAAGATCGGAAGCATCACTTTCTCACATATATATATACCACTCCATGTATCTGGACTGGACACTGTAGACAAAAAAAATGCACCATAATGTGATGTTTCGCGTAATTTATGTTTAAGGTGAAGTATATAATTAGATGCTACTATTGGCAATCATGTATATAATCATGATCAATCATGCGCCCGTTTGCTAGCAGGCAGATTCAGAGGCAGAAGATTTGCGAAGACAGTGTTGCTGCCTCGTTCTTGAACATGAAAATACGAAACCTCTTGAAACTTCCCAGGAAGCATGCCCGTATCATAATCTTCTAATGGGTGATGGCAAAAAACATAGAACAGATGAGAAAAGCCTTCTGGAAGAACCGGCTAAGAAGCCGCGTAACAGAACCACATGTTGGGAGAAAACAAGGCACATTGCATGCTGCACAGGGGATCCCTACAGGGCTACCTGTTTTCTAGCACCTGTATTTTTGTGCACTATGCATGGGTTTTCGAAGTTTCAATGTGCGCAAACAGTGTGATTCGTGGTTCTCTGACCAGCAGCCAGATTGTCAGAGACGACTCCTATGCGAACCGTGTTCGGGCGCCAAAAAGCTGTCATCATGGGCAACCAGCTCCTTTCTCCATGCGCGTTCGGCGAGCAAACACAACAAACACCTTAAGTGTTCATGAGAATTGGAATAATTAGATACATTGTCGACATTCTCTGACGAAAAACATACCTATGATTCACTATGATCGAAATGGGGCGCTCAGGTCTGCTGGATCGCGCAAGCTCACTTCCGACAGTTTCAAGTTCTCTCAGGTGTGAGTTTTATATAGACCATGTTGACTCTGCATTCTGTTCTAGAGTTGGTGTGAACAATGTAATCACAGCAGTTGCTTGTAGAGGTGCCAGCTATTCTTATGTAGACATTGCCCAGCATGCTTAATGTCAGCAGCAGGCTGCGTGATGGCATTTCATTATTTTCATGCTTCTCCATGACAGTCAAGGTCTTACCAACTAGCCATGGCTAGATGCGCCAACTAAAGCCTTTTCGGGATTCCTACTGTACAGTGCCTTCTTGGGTAGCCCAATCTGTAGGCCAGTGTCCAAGAAGAGGAGCAGGAAGAGGAAGAGGAGGAGGAAGAAGTAGCGGAGGCACCAGCAGCAGAGGAGGAGGCGTGGATATCACAACCACCAACTAACCCAAGAGCAGAATCAGTTCGCAAAAGATGTTGCTTATTTCATCATATTTCATCACAGTTTTCCGGAATGGACGGAAAGCAAGACACTTCCCGCTTGCCGCTTGCCGCTTGCTCATTCCTACAAGTAGAAGTTGTTGCGAGTCCTGACGGGTCCTTCCAACTCTGGCTTTGTTGACAATGCCACTTTGAAGCAGTGGTTTGTTGGCTAAATTAGCAAACAAATTTCAAGCTGAGCCTCGACATGTATCAACTCCGGGTTTTGCTTCGCAGAGGCGCCTGTTGCCCCAGTGCAGCCAGACAAGACAGAGGCTTTGGAAGAAATGCCCCTGGGACACCTGGATGTAATGTCCAGCCTCCCGCCTCCCTGGGACCTGAACCCACTTCTAGGTTGAACCCACAACAGAACAAGACATAACAAGACTATAAAAGAAAAAAATGGGAAATATTGGGAAAAATAAAAAGCAACCGGCTTCTGGGAACACGCTGGAAACACTTCTTCATTTCTGCAAGACATGACAGGTCGCTCCTGACGCCGGGCCCTTGTTACATTATATTACATATGACCCTACATAGTTGACACGGACAACGCCTTACACAAAAGGACGATCAGAATCGTGGCTTAAGGGAATGCAATATAATGCGACGGTGATACCCGGTAAGTGAATATATTAATGTAATATACATCCTCAGTCCATCCAAAGAAGCTTTGAAAGTCGCTTATCCACCTCTCTACTCACTGGAGTTGGAATGACAGCCTCCAGCACATAGAATTCCTGAATGTGGATGACTGCACTATCCTCCACACGCAGTTCATTGATATTCATCAACTCATCGTTCAAGGATGTTCTTCATCCATCTATGCATTTGACTTTCCATCAATTACTGGATCATCCATCCATCCATTCATCCATCCATTGCACCAGGTCTTGGGTCACTTGAGCGATACCTTGCTGGACCACCTGGAATCTGCTGACCCGCAGTGAACCCAGATGCAAGCACTGGGAGGGAAGCATTTCGAGGAAACTGAGAAACCATGTTTTTTGACGCGTAAATGCATTTTTAATCCATAAAGTTCTATAAAGATCCACCAAGATCCAAAAAGTACAATACTGACAATACTTCTAGGTACTGTACTCGTACTGGGGTGAAGTGCAGATGTTCTCTTAAGCCAATTCTCGATCGTTTCCAAACCAACTTGATGCGTTTGATGGAAGCTGTGGAAATCTACAGATATCTCATGAACTTGGCGCTAGCTGGACGGCTCAAGATCTTCAGAATATTTCAGAATCCCCACCAATCTCCATCCAATCTCCATCCCCATCAAGCTCCATCAAGCTCCATACATTCAATGGCCGCAGGTCTACTCGTCGACCCAGCAAAGGATCAGCACCTCCGGAAGCTGCTGGGCACGAAGAGGTGGGAATCGCAATGGCATGGGCGCTTGAGGACAGATCAGGCAGATCAGGAAAGATGCTGACCTCTGACCTCAAGATTCATCAACATGTTGCATCATTTTGCATCATTTTTGCTAGAACACAGCTTGATAGGATTATCAGATCAAACCACAGGAAAAGCAGCGAAGATGAGCACGCAAATTCTGGCAAATCATGAGAACATTGTAGAAATTTGCAGAATCATTGTAGAATAATTGTCTATCATTGTCTATCAAATTGTAGAATCATGTGCAAATTGTTTGTTGTTGCGGCTTTGTAGCGACACCTGTAGTGACAATGTGTCGGGGCCGTATGGGGCCGTGCAGGTGGCCCATCTTTGGGATCGCATCAACTATTTGGAGAAGCGCTGCAGGAGCTACGTTCACTTTCTAAGTTCACAGCAGACATCACAAAACGATTCACCAAACGGAACGATGGAGAAGCCATGAGAAGCTTGGATACTGCCATGAAACATCATGAAACGTAGTTTTGCTATGTTTTGCTCATTGTGGCAGTGTTCCTTGTTTGGGGGAGGTTTCAGATCTGTCGTAGGTACAAATTCTTAGCGGAAACAAGATGTTGAGTGAGCAGCTTCTAGCTATTCAGTTTCAGTCGAGAGTTCTTTGGGACGGAAGTTTCGAATCGCTTGCCCTCACAAGTCCAGACCAATTAGAGATATTAATTCGAATTCTTAGAAGAGGCTGCAGCTGAACATGCTGAACTACTCGTACCTTGCACTTCACAGATCTTCACAAATCTTCACAGATCTTCACAGATCTTCATGTTACAGTTGTTACATGTTACTTTGGTCGGGAGACTTCAGGACTCTCCAAAAAAAGTTGGATGCTCGGCCCATCATCTACCAAGCACCGACAGGTGTGATATGTCTCGGGATTCCGCAGAATGCCGGATTTGGTTTGAAATTTGACAAAGTTTGAAATCAGCTGGGGTTACAGAATCCAAATTCGTATGCCTACTCTGAAAAGGACTCGTCCGCATAAGGCCCATTGTGGCAGCCGGATGGGAATTGTGGCTTGCATTGTTTCATCTTCTTTCAGACGCAGTAGTCGATCTTTTGCCCGAAGTGTTCCCGGGTTCCCAGATACGGGAATCCTGAGGCCCGAAACACAAAACATCACAACAGATAAACATTCCCCGACTACAAATAGCCCATTTTGCGTTAGCAGCTGGGGTTGGACTCCAGCGATGACTGCTCATCCATTGCCAGGTTATGGTCCCTTGAACTTGGAAGCTGGGAATGAAGTTGCCGGAGGCAAGGGTTGTGCTGGCAGATGGATGATGTGTGTAAGCCATAGCCTCATAGCCATTAAAAACTATCGGCCGCTTGAATCCACTTGATAGAACCAAGACATAGAAGCCTTGGTGAGAAAAGTATAGGTTCCCCTCACACATCCAACTCTGAATAGCCTCAAGATTGACATACTATCATACTAAATTATCATACTGGTATTTTCGGATACTTTGCCATTGCTTATTGCTTCTCTGGAACTGTTAAATTGCTAGTAGTTGGGCGCCCTGATTTTAGGATCAGCGACTTGGGAACCGTGGCTCCGAGAGGTGTGGGAACCAGGTGGTTGTTTCGAAGATGTTCAGAGGGAGATTGAGATGACATAGTCATACAGTCAATATATAGTCAATATTATTGCGTCAATCTTCTGAATCCTGGTCCTATGTCTTTGGGATCTTTGGATATCTTTGGCCCATGCTATAGAGGATTGGCGATTATGAAATTCCAGGTCTTCGGGAAAACTCTGGTGAAATTCAGTGCTGAAGATGCCAATCCTGGCAGGGGGAATTAGTGGTGACAAGATGTGACAAGTTGTCCTGCAGACGCTCCAACAAAAAAAGAGGAAAACACAACAGGTCACGGGCCCCGTGGCAAGACGCTTGCACTTGCCCCAGGCACGTTTTTTTTGAGCTTGTGTCGGAACAAGTGTCAGTCATCTCAAGAATATTCAACTGTACTACAACCGTGCATAGACCCTCTCAGAATAGGCAGGGCAGTAGTTGCAAGATGGAGAACAGAGTTTGTAGTAGAAGAGGCCTTATTTTTTGATGTCCTGATGTTCCCTTTCCCCTTCTTAGTTTTGTTTGGAGCAGTTTTGAGAGGGGAAATATCTTTGCTCAAGTAGTCAACCTCTGTTCATTCCTCGGAACTCTTCAGGTCAGGTGACTTTTTAATTTTGGTCGATACATTAGACATCACATGACATCACTAGATCACTATGGATGGGCCCATGGACCATGATTGGATCACCAGAGTTCTAGTTCTATATGACAGGTTTTCCTGGCCGTGTCCACTGCCCGATGCCCTCAGGGTTCAGAGCAGCGTGTCGCAAGCGTAGCTGCGCACTTTGGTGGCATAGAAAGGGCCAGGAGCAGATAGACTCAAGACACATTGGCCGTCGTATGTTGAAAGCCAGTACTGCAGTTGGTCTCATGATGTGGTGAAGATTTGGAGAAGTTGAGAAAACATAGAGCGCACTTTTACTAATCGAGAGTCAGTATGCATAATGCATTGGGTCACAGGCTCCTCTCAGGATCCTTAGGAACTCTATGGAACTCTACAGTCAAGGTTACATGCACATCATCGGAACCAGAGAGGGACATGCTGCTTGGAATGGAGAAGTTGGAAAGCGCCTTTGTAGTGTCCAAAGATGTCCAAAGCTTGAAAATGAAAGGATGCGGTCAATCCACCTTTGCAAGACTCGTAATTGCGGATTTTAAGGCTGAATGGGACACAAGGTGAAACAAGCGGACATATGACCTGACACCTGACAAGTTTGGAAGTTTAGTGGCTCCTAGACCGTGATGCACGGGTTTGTATATAAATCTCTCCATCCTCCAGGCCCCTTTGCCAAGCAATCGAAGTGCGGGGGCACCCAAGAGCAATCTTATGGATCTTTTTCCCAAAAGCATCTCCGATGCTTGGGTTCTCGTTTAGGCACTTTGTCGCGAGGGAGCGATACGGAAGTGACGAAAGGGTGGACGGAGGGGAAACCGTGGGAAATAGCTTGTGGAGAGCTCCGGTGGAAAGGAGCGATACGGGAGTGACGACAGGGTGGACGGAAGGGAAACCGTGTGAAATAGCTTGGGGAGAGCTCCGGTGGAAAGGAACGATACGGGAGTGACGACAGGGTGGACGGAAGGGAAACCGTGTGAAATAGCTTGGGGGAGAGCTCCGGTGGGAAGGAGCGATACGGGAATGACGACAGGGTGGACGGAAGGGAAACCGTGGGAAATAGCTTGGGGAGAGGCGCGGTGGGAAGGAGCGATACTGGATTGACGACAGGGTGGACGGAAGGGAAGCCATGTGAAATAGCTTGGGGAGAGCTCCGGTGCTTGGAGGGCCGGGGGCGGTTATAAGTACATAGCAAGGTTAGAGCACTTATATAACCTACTTACTAAGTGCTGTAACCTACCTTATAAGTGGTGCGAAGTTACCTTATAAGTGGTGCTAAGCGGTTTGCTGTCTCTAAGTCACTTACATAAGTAGCTACTGTTTTCGGCCAAGTATATATTATGTTCCATAAATGATTACGCAACTTATGGCACTTGGCTAACCACTTGGCCTATGTGGGCTAAGTGAGATAGGCAGCTTACGCCCTAAGTGGCCTAAGTCCTGTAAAGGACTTACGCTACTTACGTATCTAGGCTAAGTGCACTTACAAAAATTCGCGGAAACACAAAATCCCGTTTCACATTTGGTGGAAACACAAAATTCTGAATGGTTTTTTTGTGGAAACACAAAATTCCGTTGCAAGAATTTTGTGGAAACACAAAAATCCAAATCGCATTTTGCGGAAATACAAAAGCGCTCGCGGACTTAGGTAAGTGCTGTAAGCAATTTACGTAAGTGCGCTAAGTGCTGTCCCAGTAAGTCCACTAAGTGACATACTGTAAGCGCTGTATCCAAATAGTAAGTGCCGTATGTACCTAGTATGTCCCTTATGTGCTTATAACCGCCCCCGGGCCTCCAAGTGGGAAGGAGCGATACGGGAGTGACGACAGGGTGGACGGAAGGGAAACCGTGTGAAATAGCTTGGGGAGAGCTCCGGTGGGAAGGAGCGATACGGGAATGACGACAGGGTGGACGGAAGGGAAACCGTGTGAAATAGCTTGGGGAGAGCTCCGGTGGGAAGGAGCGATACAGAAGCGACAAGAGGGTGGACGGAAGGGAAACCGTGTGAAATAGCTTGGGGAGAGCTCCGGTGGGAAGGAGCGATACGGAAGCGACAAGAGGGTGGACAGAAGGGAAACCGTGTGAAATAGCTTGGGGAGAGCTCCGGTGGGAAGGAGCGATACAGAAGCGACAAGAGGGTGGACGGAAGGGAAACCGTGTGAAATAGCTTGGGGAGAGCTCCGGTGGGAAGGAGCGATACGGAAGCGACAAGAGGGTGGACGGAAAGGAAACCGTGTGAAATAGCTTGGGGAGAGCCCCGGTGGGAAGGAGCGATACTGGAAAGACGACGGGATGGACAGAAGGGAAACCGTGTGAAATAGCTTGGGGAGAGCTCCGGTGGGAAGGAGCGATACGGGAGTGACGACAGGGTGGATGGGGAGAGCTCCGGTGGGAAGAAACGATACTGGAATGACGACAGGGTGGACGGACGGGAAACCGTGTGAAACAGCTTGGGGGGAGCTCCGGTGGGAAGGAGCGATACGGAAGCGACAAGAGGGTGGCGGAAGGGAAACCATGTGAAATAGCTCGGGGAGAGCTCCGGTGTGAATGAGCGATACGGGAGTGACGACAGGGTGGATGGAAGGGAAACCGTGTGAAATAGCTTGGGGAGAGCTCCGCTAAGAAGGAGCCATACGGGAGTGACGACAGGGTGGACGGAAGGGAAACCGTGGGAAATAGCTTGGGGAGAGGTGCGGTGGGAAGGAGCGATAATGGATTGACGACAGGGTGGACGGAAGGGAAGCCATGTGAAATAGCTTGGGGACCCTAAGTCTCTTTTTCTATTAAATTTAGTAGACTTAAAATTTAGGTAAATTTCGTGGTTTAGTAGACGAACTTTAGGTAAATTTCCTAGTAAATAGTAAAGTAAATGAAATTTAGTAGCATTAGTAAATTGATTTAGTAGTACTAGTAAATTGATTTAGTAGTACTAGTAAATTTTTAGGGCATGATTTTCACATTGTAAAAACTAGTTACTTTGTTCTAAGAGTTAGCACATTTTGTGCATGTTTCATTGCTTATGCTCAGCGATTGTATTTGTAATTTTGTGAATTTTTGAAACACTAACTAGAAGAACGACATGATTTGAGGCTTGGGACTGTGCTTCACTGCTGCTAAAAATATGAGATTTTTTCCACCAGTAATTTTTGGACATTTACGTAGTTACTTGAGTTTACTTGTGATTAGTTGTAGTTACCTGAGCTTACATGTGACTCAAGTAAAATCTATTCAGGTGTGGCCATAAGTACCCACAAGATCCCATAAGTAACTATATTTTTTAGGGTATGCAATCCATAAGTTCAATTGTTTACTTGCAATAGTGTGCAAAGCCAATCCAGCATAACAAATTCAGCACAAGAATGCCAGTATAGAAGCATCCAAAAATGTGTGTTGGTTTTAAGTTTTGATGAAAAATAAATACAAAACAGTTGAAAATATATATGATTTTTATATGCAAATTATTTGCTTTTTATATGCACTTTTTAAAAATGCATGCATTTTTGAGAAAAGTGCATGTATTTTTCCCAAAAATGCATGCATTTTTAAAAAGTGCATATAAAAAGCATATAAAACGCATATAAAATGCATATAGAATACATACCAAATGTTGTACAAATTATATATTTATAGAAGAAAAATCATGCGTTTGATGGAAAGAGATCACACTTTGGCACAAAAGTCTGTTTCAAACAACTATGAACTATACATAGTTTAAGCTTTTCATTCTAATATCATTGATGCTTCAAACTATGAGCTGATGAGCAACTTCAGTCCTTTGGCTTCATAAACAAACCTGGATGAACAAACAACTTGTGACCTTCAGGTCAAATCCATTCCATTGTCCATGCAATGGTTGATGTCCTATTAAGCAATTGTGTGATACTTGTGTCAAACCATACCATATCACATAGACCCGGGCAAGCCGGCGGCGGAAGTTTCCCAAACATAAATGACCTATAGTTCAAAGACAACCTGTCCCGACCGTGTCCTTCCCTCGACACTCCACACCTCACACCTCACACTGCACACTGCACTCTTCGCACTCCAAACTTCACACTCCACACTTCACACTCCACACTTCTCACTTCTCACTTCTCACTGCTTCCGTCCCACTCCAAACCTCACACTTCACACTTCACACTGCACACTTCACACTTCACAGTCCACACTTCACACTTCACAATTCACAGTCCACACTTCACACTTCACACTTCACAGTCCACACTTCTCACTTCGCACTTCACACTTCACACTCCACATTTCACACTTCTCACTTCACACTTCTCACTTCTCACTGCTTCCTTCACACTCCAAACTTCCCACTTCTCACTTCGCACTCCAAACTTCAAACTTCACACTCCACACTTCTCACTTCTCACTGCTTCTTCACACTCCAA
>CAMXCT020001008.1:145072-188386 GCA_947184155.2 Cladocopium goreaui
TCACTCTTTCTTTGACGAACTCTTTCTTTGACTAACTCTTTCCCTGACGAACTCTTTCTTTGCTAACTCTTTCCCTCACTAACTCTTTCTTTGACTAACTCTTCCCTGACTAACTGTTTCTTTGCTAACTCTTTCTGTGACTAACTCTTTCCCTCACTAACTCTTTCTTTGACTAACTCTTTCCCTGACTAACTGTTTCTTTGCTAACTCTTTCCCTGACTAACTGTTTCTTTGACTAACTCTTTCTTTGACTGACTCTTTCCCTGACTAACTGTTTCTTTGACTAACTCTTTCTTTGACGAACTCTTTCCCTGACAAACTCTTTCTTTGCTAACTCTTTCTTTGACTAACTCTTTCCCTCACTAACTCTTTCTTTGACTAACTCTTTCCCTGACTAACTGTTTCTTTGATAACTCTTTCTTTGACTAACTGTTTCTTTGCTAACTCTTTCCCTCACTAACTCTTTCTTTGACTAACTCTTTCCCTGACTAACTGTTTCTTTGACTACCTCTTTGTTTGACTAACTCTTTCCCTCACTAACTCTTTCTTTGACTAACTCTTTCCCTGACTAACTCTTTCTTTGACTAACTCTTTCCCTGACTAACTGTTTCTTTGACAAACTCTTTCTTTGACTAACTCTTTCCCTCACTAACTCTTTCTTTGACTAACTCTTTCCGTCACTAACTCTTTCTTTGACTAACTCTTTCCCTGACATTCTAAAAGTCCGTAACACGGAAGTTTCTCCCCCTAAACTTCCTTTGACTATCATATATGTATATATATATATAACTTACTTGAGATATGTGGTTTTCTTTCTTTGCTTATTCTTACTTGTGCAAGATCATTGGTCTACATATCAATGTATGTATTGAACAACAGATTGGCAGCACTATTTGTAGCTTGTGGATGAATCTTTTTGTGTACAAATCCCAAGTCTTTCATGTTCATTTTGGAAATTATGTACTTTGCTTGTTGTGCTTTCCTCAATCACAACAAGATAACCAAAGAACAAAAGACATGCATTTTGAGCAAAAAAGCATGCATTTTCTTCGGTTGCCAAAAAATTACTTTAGTTGACAATTTACTAGTTTAGTAAACTAAATTTTGCAAAATTTAATTAAATTTAGCCAAAAACTAAATTTAATAGAAAAAGAGACTTAGGGGAGAGCTCCGGTGGGAAGGAGCGATACGGGAGTGACGACAGGGTGGACGGAAGGGAAACCGTGTGAAATAGCTTGGGGAGAGCTCCATTGGGAGGGAACGGATGGAAGCAACGATTAGGTGGACGGAGAGGAAACCGTGGGAAATAGACAGGGTGGACGGAAGGGAAGCCGTGGGAAATAGCTTGGGGAGAGCTCCGGTGGGCTGGTGGGAAGGAGCGATACGGGAGTGACGACAGGGTGGACGGAAGGGAAACCGTGGGAAATAGCTTGGGGAGAGCTCCGCGGTGGGAAGGAGCGATACGGGAATGACGACAGGGTGGACGCGTGCGAAATAGCTTGGGGAGAGCTCCGTTGGGAAGGAGCGATACGGAAGCGACGATACGGTGCACGGAATGGAAACCGTGGGAAATAGCTTGGGGAGGCTCCGTGCGGAAAGGAGCGGGATTTCGAGAGGGTGGACAGAGGGGAAACCGTGGGAAATAGCATGGGGAGAAAGTTCCGGTGGGAAGAAGCGATGCGGGAGTGATGAGAGGGTGGACGGCAGCGAAACCGTGGGAAATAGCTTTGGGGAGAGCTCCGTTGGGAAGGAGCGATTTGGAAGCACGATAGTGTGGACGGAGGGGAAGCCGTGGGAAATAGCTTGGGGAGAGGTCCGGGGGGAAGGAGCGAGACGGAAGCGACAATAGGGTGCACGGAGGAGAAACCGTGGGAAATAGCTTGGGGAGAGCTCCGTGGGGGAAGGAGCGATGACGAGATGGTGGACGGGCGGGAAACCATGGGAAATAGCTTGGGGAGAGCTCCGGTGAGAAGGAGCGATACGGAAGCGACGAGAGAGTGGACGGGGGGGAACCCGTGGGAAATAGCATGTGGGGAGAGACGGTGGGGAAACTGTGAGAAATAGCTTGGGGAGAGCTCCGGTGGGAAGGAGCGATACGGGAGTGACGACAGGGTGGACGGAAGGGAAACCGTGGGAAATAGCTTGGGGAGAGCTCCGGTGGGAAGGAGCGATACGGGAGTGACGACAGGGTGGACGGAAGGGAAACCGTGGGAAATAGCTTGGGGAGAGGTGCGGTGGGAAGGAGCGATACTGGATTGACGATAGGGTGGACGGAAGGGAAACCATGTGAAATAGCTTGGGGAGAGCTCCGGTGGGAAGGAGAAACCATGTGAAATAGCTCGGGGAGAGCTCCGGTGGGAAGGAGCGATACGGGAGTGACGACAGGGCGGACGGAAGGGAAACCTTGGGAAATAGCTGGGGGAGAGCTCCGTTGGGAGGAAGCGACGTACTGAGAAGCAGAGCTCTTGGCACGGGTTTTCAGGACAAATTCCATCAATGCGATTGTCCCGAAAAACTGTGCGCCCAAGACTTTTCAAGTGGTTTGCAAATGTTGAGCGATGGGACATGCATAGCTTCGTTGGCAGGGGGCAACACTCAAATTCCACTGCTGTTGGCACGGGTTTTTCAGGACAAATTTCATCAATAAGATTGTTCCGGAAAACTGTGCACCCAAGAGCTGCCAAAGTTTGCAAACCCTGGGCCATGGGACATGCATTGCTTCGCTGGCAGGGAGCGAGACTAAAGGAGCAGAGCTGTTGGCACGGATTTTTCAGGACAAATTCCATCAATGCGATTGTCCCGAAAAACCGGTGCCAAAGACTTGTCAAACGGTGTCTAAACGCTAGGCAAAGGGACATGCCGGACATGCCTGGGAAAAAGCTCTTTGCCGGAGGAGTTTTCATTTCGCTCGGCGTTCTATCCGTCGATGCTTGGTTTTCGCTCCCTTTGCAGCGAAGCAAACTAAACGATAACCCAAGCATAGGATATGCATCAGCATGAACGGACAGGTGGGGAATCAGCTTGGGAAGACCTCTGCTGGGAGGCAGCGGCACTGAAAATGCGGAATTGTTGGCACGGGTTTTACACAGAGCAGCTTTTACACAGAAGACCTTTACACAAAAAACTTTTCACAACAAATCTTTTACACGGAGAAGCTTGCACACAGGGAGGAAGCTACAAACAGAATCTTTTACACAGAGAAACTTTTACACAGGAAAGGTTTTACACACAGAAGCTTTTACACAGAGAAGTCTTTATACAGAGTAGTCTTGACACAGAGAAGCTTGCACACACAGGTGTTTACACAGAGAAGCTACGGAAAAGCTTGTACACGCAGAGGCTTTGACGCAGAGAAGTCTTTACACAGAGGAGCTTTTACACAGAGAAGCTTCTACACACAGAGGAGCTTTTACACACAGACGCTTTTACACAAACAACCTTTTACACAGAGCAGCCTTTACACACAGAAACGTTTACACACAGAGGGGCTTTACACACGGAAGCTATTAAACACAGAGGCTTTTACACGGGAAAGCCTTTACACAGAGAGGCTCTTACACACAGAAGTTTTTACGCAAAAAAACGTTTACACAGAAGCTTTTACACACAGTCGCGTTTACGTTTACACAGGAGTGTTTACACACGGATGCGTTTACACACAGAAGCCTCCACACACAGAAGCTTTTACGCAGAGCAGCTTTTACACAGAGAAGTCTTTACACAGAGTTACAAAAAGGATATTTACACACAGACGCGTTTACACACAGGAAGTTTTACACGCAGAAGCATTTACGGCGCACTGAAACTTTTACACAGAGCAGCTTTTACACACAGCAGCGTTTTCACAAAAAAGCCTTTACACAGAGAAGTTTTTACACACAGGAGCTTTTGCACAAGGAAGCTTTTACACAGGAAAGCTTTTACACACAGAGGCTTTTACACAGAGAAACTTCTTTCACCGAGAAGACTTACACAGAGGAGCTTTTACGCACAGACGGGTTTGCACAAATAAGTCTTTACATAGAGGAGTTTTTGCACACAAAGTGTTTACAGACAAAAAACGTTTACGCACAGAGAAGCTTTCACACGCAGAAGCTTCTGCACGGGAAAGGGCCCTTTACACAGAGAAGCTCTTACACACAGAAGCACTCAGAGGTTTTTACACTAAAAGCCTTCACACAGAAACTTTGACACACAGACGCGTTTACACAGAGGAGTCTGGACACAAGGACGCGTTTGCACACAGAAGCCTTTACGCACAGAAGCTTTTTTGCACAAAGTAGCTTTTACACAGAAGTCTTTACACAGAGAAGTCTTGAGACAGAGAAGCCTGTACACACAAAGGCTTTTACAGAGAGACGCCTTTTGTACAGAGAAGTCTTGACACGGAGGAGCCTTTACGCAGAGAAGTCCTTACACAAAGGAGATTTACACACAGAAGCTTTTACACACACAGACGCGTTTACACACAGAAGGTTTTACAAATACACGCACTTTCGGCGCACAGAAACTTTTACACAGAGCAGCTTGTACACACAGAAGCTTTTACACAAAAAAGCCTTTACACAGAGAAGTTTTTACACACAGGAGCTTTTGCACAAGAAAACTTTTACACAGGAAAGCTTTTACACACAGAAACTTTCACGCATAGAAGCTTTGTACACCGAGATATACACAGAGGAGCTTTTACGCACAGACGCTTTTACACAGAGAAGCCTTTAGACAGAGGAGCTTTTGCACACAGAAGCCTTTTACGCACAGAACCTTTTGCACAAAGTAGCTTTTACACAGCGAAGTCTTACACAGATTACGCAGAGAGGCTTTCAGGCACAGACGCGTTTACATAGAGAAATCTTTACACAGAGGAGCCTTTACGCACAGACGCGTTTACACAGAGCAGTCTTTACACAGAGGAGCTTTTGCACACATTTTGCACACAGAATCTTGTACACACAGACCCGTTCACACGCAGGAGGTTTTACAAACAGACAACTTTACGGCGCACAGAACTTTTACATAGAGCAGCTTTTACGCAGCGAAGCTTGTACACACAGGGGAGCTTTTTTACACAGAAGAAGCTTTTACAGAAGGTTTTTTTGAACACACACAGAAGCTTTTACACACAGAAACCTTTACACACAGAAGCTTTTACACACAGAAACTTTTACACACAGAAGCTTTTGCACACAGAAGCTTTTACACAAAAAAAACTTTTCACAAAGGAGCTTTGGCACACAGACGGGTTTACACAGAGGAGTCTTTACACACGGAGGCGTTTACACAGGAAAGCTTTTACACACAGCAGCGCTTACACAGAGTAGTTTTACACAGAGAAATCTTTACACGAAGTCTTGACACAGAGAAGCTTGCACACACAGAGGCTTTTACACAGAGAAGCCTTTTACACAGAGCAGCTTTTCCACAGAGGAGCTTTTACACAGAGGAACTTTTACACAGAGAAGCTTGTACACTCAGAGGCTTTGACACAGAGAAGTCTTTTACACAGAGAAATATTGCACACAGAAGCTTTACACACAGAGGAGCTTTTAGAGACAGAAGCTGGTACGCAAAGAAGCTTGCACAAACAGAAACTTTTACACGCAGAGGACGTTTTACACGGAAGCTTTTACACACAGAAGCTTTTACACCAAAAACCGTTACACAGAGTTTTCCAACAGAAGCTTTTACATACAGAAGCTTTTATGCAAAGAAGCTTTTGTACAGAGAAGTCTTTACCCATCTTTCATCATGTCTCATTTTTCATGATCCTCCACCATCTGTCACCTTCATAGCTTCGTTTTTATGCTCTTTTGGTCAACTCCCTCCGTCGTTTAGTTTTCATTTCGCACAGTGTTCTGTCCGTCCACGCTTCGTCCTCGCTCCCTCTGCGGCGAAGCAAACTAAACTAAACGAGAACCCAGAAATAAATAGCGACTAGAAAGATGGGATAAAGTTAATTACACTAGCGGCAATAGTGACTAGAAGAATGGAAACGTAGCTGACACAGCATGCTGTGGTGAATTGTGGCCCCTGATACCATCAGTGCGCACGATGTTTCAGTGAAGATCTTACATCGATTTCGTCCAGAGCACAGCTGCCCACACCACAACATTTTCAAAAAAAGGTTTGCTATGTGCCGTCTTGCTTTTGGGTTCTCTGGCCCACCTTGTTTTCATGTCTGCTGTTGATAATTGTACACAGTAGAGGAGAGGATGGTAGAGGGTAGAGGTGGCAAGGGTCCAGCCAATATTGCCATCTAACAAGTTGTTTTTTGCATTCTTTCTCGCTTCTGGTCCTTCTGTGGTCAACCTGCCAATTCACTTTGAATCTGCTTGTCAAGTTCTGGTATTGACATGGCTTCAGGCCTTTGAGGAATTTCACGCAGCGGCTTCTAAGGACTGTGGCTGCGAAAGCTAAGCTTTCTATATTAATCAAAATTTCGTGCAAAACGTATTTGACAGGATCTTTTTGTGTGGAAACTTCTGAAAACCAATTTTTGCATTTGTTTTTTCCCAAATTGGATGCTTCAAAGTGGCTTTAGGTGATGAGTGGCACATCGGTTCGTTTTTGGTATCGCCAGGAGGGATCGTTGGCTGTATATCTTCTATGCTGCGAATCCCAGTTCCGGTCCACTTGTCACAATCAATCTCTGTCGAAGAATGTCGGTCAATTTGGCTTGATTGGATCAGATTGCTCCGTCAAACCACAATTCAGCTTCCGATAGCTTTCGCATGAGTCTGAATTCTCACGGCAATTCTTGCGTGTGTGTGTGTGGTGTACACACACACAATTTCAGGTAGGCTTCTTAGGTTAGATTAGTTCAGTTGCTGAACAGTTCTAGGAGGTGTCATTGATCAATCACAATGGAATATCGCTCTGTAGTTTGGGATCTGATACTTTGATGAAATTTGAATGTTCGCTATTTTTGAGATCTTTTCAAGTTGATCATGACTACATATTTTTGTTATGCAGATTGAGTTGAAACCTGTCGGAACCTTTTCGGTCAAGAGCTCAGCACCAACTCAAGATTCTTCTGCAGTTCCGAAACTCCAGGTAAAAAACAGTCTTGTGCATCGTCTCAATTTTGAACTAAAATGTAAAGCAATTGCACACGCACTTTTCTGCAACGTCGGGATTCACGACTTATAGAAAATGGTTCATCGTTTTGCTTCTCACATCACTCGTCATCGTCATCAGGTCCCTTTTTAGGCCAGGTATTCATTCTCTTAGGCAGGCTCTTTAGGTCAGATTTCCTAGGTAAAAACTAGGCGCTTTGCGGTCTTGCCCCATTTCGGGGCCATTGTGTGTGTGTGTGTACACTGTTATAACAAACGTTTTAGTTCTGTATATCGCGCTTGTGCAATTCTCAAAAAGCAGGGGGCAGAGGTGCCCATGTCACTTCCTCTGCCAACGAAGCTGGGTGACATGTGGTAAGGATATAGGTCAGGGACGCCTGACCTACGTACCTGCTATGGTTTAAACTGTTCACCTTCTGTTTCTGTTCATGAGCTGTACGTTGTTTCTTCGATCGCGATTCCGTGTCCGTTGCAACACTACTGCCAGGTAACCCAGGAAAGCAGGCGAAACCTATGACATCATTAAAACGTTCCACTCACCATTACCCCACTGTGTGTGTGTGGGTGTGTGTGGGTGGGTGTGTGTGTGTGGGTGTGCGTGTGCGTGTGCGTGTGCGTGTGGGTGTGGGTGTGGGTGTGTGTGTGTGTGCCTGCGTCGCTGGGATGGATTCTGATCTATCAGTTTGCTTGAATGAGTCCGGAGATGTCCGGACTTCTCAACCAGATCAATTGCGAAAGCCAGCCGATAGGCTAGGCAAAGTTGTTTTGGCGAACGAAGTGAGTATTAGGGGGTCTGGGGCGTGGACGTGGCGTGAGGGGCCGGAAGCTCAAAATTAGTTGCAGCGGAGGCCGTGCAAATTGAAGTTTTTTGGGGGGCATGTACCACTACGCGAAGAGATGACGGTAGGCTTCGATTCCCCCTAGGTCCGTTGACTCCGGCAGGAAAAAGGCAGGAAAAAACCAAGGAAAATGAAGGGAAATCGTTAAGAACAGGGGGGAAAATGGAGGAAAATGGAGGAACGGCAGGAAAAAGGTAGGAAAAAATTACAGAAAATGAAGGAAAATCGTTAAAATCAGGGGGAAAACGGAGGAAAATGGAGGAACTCCGAAGCTCAACGGAGAGCAGCGTCCGTTGGGGTTCGGAACAAGAGAGTTTGCAAGGGGATGAGAAGTGATACTGAGGAAGGGGTGGCGAAGGGTTGCAAAGCAAGGATAACAATTCCAAAGGTGCTGCAGATGGTTTGGGCTTCTAGTAGACAATGAACCAGCGGGCTGAGAATCATTACAGTAGGGGGTGGAGAGTGACTGTTGTGGGGGGAGTGTACAGTGTAAAGTGTAGAGTCTGGAGTGTAAAGTGTAGAGTGTGGAGTGTGGAGTGGAAAGTGTAGAGTGTGGAGTATAAGGCGTGGAGTGACAAACAATCTTTCACCCACCATGGAGTGAGGAGTGTAAAGTGTAAAGTGTGGAGTGCAGAGTGTAGAGTGTAAAGTGTAGAGTGTTAAGTGTAGAGTGTGGAGTGTAAACTGTGCAGTGTGGAGTGTAAAGTGTGCAGTGAGGAGTGCGGAGTTTAAAGTGTAAAGTGTAAAGTCTGGAGTGGAGAGTCAAGAGTGTAGAGTGTCAAGTGTAGTCTGTAGTGTGTAAAGTGTAGCGTGCGGAGCGTGGAGTGTGGAGTGCAAAGTGTTGATTGTGGGTTTGGAGGGTACAGTGTAGAGTGTAAAGTGTAGAGTGTAAAATTTGGAGCGTGGAGTGTAATGTGTGGAGTGACATACAATCTTTCACCCACCATGGGGTGAGAGGAGTGCACAGTGTAAAGTGTAAAATGTGGAGTGTAGAGTGTAGAGTGTAAAGTGTAGAGTGTAAAGTGTAGAGTGTGGAGTGTAAAGTGTGGCGCGTGGCGTGTAAAGTGTGCTATGAGGAGTGAGGCGTGTAAAGTGTAACGTGTAAAGTATGGAGTGTAGATTGAAGAGTGTAGAGTGTAAAGTGTAGCGTGTAAAGTGTAGAGTGTGGACTGTGGAGTGTGGAGTGCAAAGTGTGGAGTGTAAAGTGCAAAGTGTGGAGTGTAGAGTGTAGAGTGTAAAGTGTAGCGTGTAAAATGTAGAGTGTGGAGTGTAAAGTGTGGAGTGTAAAGTCGAGTGAAGAGTGTCGAGAGTAAAGTGTAGTGTGTAAAGTGTAGAGTGTGCAGTGCGGAGTGTGGAGTGCAAAGTGTGGAGTGTGGAGTGTAAAGTGTAGAGTGTGAATCTCAAGTGTACAGTGTAAAGTGTAGAGTGCGAAGTGTAGAGTGTGGAGTGTAAAGTGTGGAGTGTAAAGTGTGCAGTGAGGAGGGAGGAGTGTAAAGTGCTAAGTGTAAAGTGTAAAGTGTAAAGAATGGAGTGTAGAGTGAAGAGTGTAGAGTGTAAAGTGTAGTGTGTAAAGTGTAGAGTGTGGAGTGTGGAGTTTAAACTGTAGAGTGTAAAGTGTAGTGTGCAAAGTGTAGAGTGTAAGGTGTAGAGTGTGGAGTGTAAAGTGTCGTGTGTAAAGTGTAGAGTGTAAAGTGTCGAGTGCAAAGTGTCGAGTGTGGCGTGTAAAGTGTGGAGTGTAGAGTGTAAAGTGTAAAGTGTAAAGTGTAGAGTGTGAAGTGTGGAGTGTGGAGTGTGGAGCGTTTTGCTGTGTCTGTGTCTGTCTGTGTCTATGTCGTCTCTGTATGGGAGGGAGGTTACAGTTGGTTACGCGAGGTTACGGGGAGGCATGGGAGCAACTTTCTGCCATTTAGCGGCCCTTCGGTCGGCTATTGAATTTCTCTTCTTGGGATTATTGGGAAACGACCGTTTTGGGCCAAATCCTGGCAGGGAGGTCACGGAAGGTCACCGGAGCAAATTTCTGCCATTTGGCGGCCCTTCGGCCGCCGATTGAATTTCTCTTCTGGGATCATTGGGAAACGGCCGTTTTGGGCCAAATCCTGGCCGGGAGGTCACGGGAGGTCACGGAAGGTCATGGGAAGTTACGGGTTACGGAGGGGGAAAACGGAGGAAAGTGGAGGAACGGCAGGAAAAGGGTAGGAGAAAACCAAAGAAAATGCCTAAAGTGTAGAGTGTGGAGTGGAAAGTGTAGTGTATATATATATATATATAGAGTGTAGAGTGTAAAGTGTAGAGTGTACAGTGTAGAGTGTGGAGTGTAAAGTGTGGAGCGTGGAGTGTAAAGTGTGCAGTGAGGAGTGTAAAGTGTAAAGTATAAAGTGTAAAGTATGGAGTGAAGAGTGAAGAGTGAAGAGTGTCGAGTGCAAAGTGTAGTGTGTAAAGTGTGGAGTGTAAAGTGTAGAGTCTAAAGTTTAGTTTGTAAACTGTAGGGTGTCGAGTTTGGAGTGTTACAGTGTAAAGTGTAAGGTGTGGAGTGTAGAGTGTGGAGTGTCAAGTGTAGAGTTTAAAGTGTAGAGTGTGGAGTGTAAAGTGTGGAGTGTGGAGTGAGTTGTGTACAGTGTAAAGTGTAAAGTGTGGAGTGCCGAGTGTAAAGTGTAAAGTGTAGAGTGTGGAGTGCAGAGTGCAAAGTGTAAAGTGTAAAGTGTGAATTGTAAAGTGTGGAGTGTGGAGTGTGGAGTGTGGAGTGCAAAGTGTGGAGTGTGGAGTGTAAAGCGTAGTGTGTAAAGTGTAGAGTGTGGAGTGTGGAGCGTAAAGTGTAGAGTGTGGAGTGTCAAGTGTGGAGTATGGAGTGTAAAGTGTAAAGTGTAAAGTGTGCAGTGTAGAGTGTAGAGTGTAAAGTGTAGAGTGTAAAGTGTAGAGTGTGGAGTGTAAAGTGTGGAGTGTGGCGTGCAAAGTGTGCAGTGAGGAGTGAGGAGTGTAAAGTGTAACGTGTCAAGTATGGGGTGTAGAGTGAAGAGTGTAGAGTTGAAAGTGCAGAGTGTGGAGTGTAAAGTGTCGTGTGTAAAGTGTAGAGTGTAAAGTGTCGAGTGCAAAGTGTCGAGTGTGGCGTGTAAAGTGTAGAGTGTAAAGTGTCGAGTGTGGCGTGTAAAGTGTGGAGTGTAGAGTGCAAAGTGTAAAGTGTAAAGTGTGAATTGTAAAGTGTGCAGTGACGAATGAGGAGTGCAAAGTGTAAAGAGTAAAGTATGGAGCGTAGAGTAGAGTGAAGAGTGTCGAGTGTAAAGTGTCGTGTGTAAAGTGTGGAGTGTGGAGTGTCAAGTGTAGAGTGTAAAGTGTAGTGTGTAAATTGTAGAGTGTGGAGTGTGGAGTGTAAAGTGTAGAGTGTAAAGTGTCGAGTGTGGCGTGTAAAGTGTGGAGTGCAAAGTGTAAAGTGTAAAGTGTGAATTGTAAAGTGTGCAGTGACGAGTGTAAAGTGTAGAGTGTAAAGTGTAGAGTGTAAAGTGTAGACTGTGGAGTATGAAGTGTGGAGTGAAGGGTGTAGAGTGTAAAATGTAAAATGTAAAGTGTAAAGTGTAGAGTGTGAAGTGTGGAGTGTGGAGTGTGGAGCGTTTTGCTGTGTCTGTGTCTGTCTGTGTCTATGTCTGTCTCTGTATGGGAGGGAGGTTACAGTTGGTCACGCGAGGTTACGGGGAGGCATGGGCATGGGATCAACTTTCTGCCATTTAGCGGCCCTTCGGTCGGCTATTGAATTTCTCTTCTGGGATCATTGGGAAACGGCCGTTTTGGGCCAAATCCTGGCAGGAAGGTCACGGGAGCAAATTTCTGCCATTTGGCGGCCCCTCGGCCGCCGCCTGAATTTCTCTTTGGGATCATTGGGAAACGGCCGTTTTGGGCCAAATCCTGGCCGGGAGGTCACGCGCGGGCACGGGAGGTGAGGCTACGGTAGGTTACGGGCGGTTACGAAAGGGGAAAGCGGAGGAAAGTGGAGGAACGGCAGGAAAAAGGTAGGAGAAAACCGAAGACAATGCCGGAAATGTCAAGTGTAGAGTGTAGAGTGTGGAGTGTGGAGTGGAAAGTGTAGAGTGTGGAGTGTGGAGTATGGAGTATGGAGTGTGGAGCGTGGAGTGTAAAGTGTGGAGTGACATACATCTTTCACCCACCATCTTTCACACACAACTTTGTCACACACCATGTTTCACACTACTTTGTGACACACCATCTTTCACACACCACTTTGTGACACACTATCCTTCACCCACCATCTTTCACACACAACTTTGTCACAGACCATCTTTCACACACACACAGCTTTGTCACACACCATCTTTCGCACACAGCTTTGTCACACACCAGTTTGTCACACATCATCTTCGACACAAAGTGTGGAGTGAGGGGTGCACAGTGTAAAGTGTAAGGTGTGGAGTGTAGAGTGTAGAGTGCCAAGTGTAGAGTTTAAAGTATAGAGTGTGGAGTGTAAAGTGTGGGGTGTGGAGTGTCAAGTGTGCAGTGAGGAGTTAGGAGTGTAAAGTGTAAAGCATGGAGTGTAGAGAGAAGAGTGTAGAGTGTAAAGTGTAGTGCGTAAAGTGTAGAGTGTGGAGTGTGGAGTGTAAAGTGTGGAGTGTGGAGTGTAAGGTGTAAAGTGCAAAGTGTGGAGTGTAGAGTGTAAAGTGTGGAGTGTAAAGTGTAGAGTGTGGAGTGTAAAGTGTGGAGTGTGGCGTGTAAAGTGTGCAGTGAGGAGTGAGGAGTGTAAAGTGTAACGTGTCAAGTATGGAGTGCGGAGTGAAGAGTGTATAAAGTAAAGTGTAGTGTAGTGTGTAAAGTGTAGAGTGTGGAGTGTGGAGTGTGGAGTGCAAAGTGTGGAGTGTGGAGTGTAAAGTGTCGAGTGTAAAGTGTAAAGTGTCGAGTGTGGCGTGTAAAGTGTGGAGTGCAGAGTGCAAAGTGTAAAGTGTAAAGTGTGAATTGTAAAGTGTGCAGTGACGAGTGAGGAGTGTAGAGTGTAAAGTGTAGAGTGTAAAGTGTAGAGTGTAAAGTGTAGACTGTGGAGTGTGGAGCGTGGAGTGTAAAGTGTAGAGTGTAAATTGTAGAGTGTAAAGTGTAGAGTGCTGTGTGTATGTCTGTCTGTGTTTGTGTCTGTCTCTGTATGAGAGGGAGGTGACAGTTGGTTACGCGAGGTTACGGGGAGGCATGGGCATGGGAGCAACTTTCTGCCATCTAGCGGCCCTTCGGTCGGCTAAGGAATTTCTCTTCTGGGATCATTGGAAAACGGCTGTTTTGGGCCAAATCCTAGCCGGGAGGTCACGGGAGGTCAGGGGAGCAAATTTCTGCCATTTGGCGGCACTTCGATTATGGCGTACGCTACCACGACATTTCTCTGCGGAACCAAAAAGATTCTGGCTCGGGGCTGGCTTTCGTCCCCCCTTCTCAGGTTATATATATATATAATTTTATATATATATTATATCTTTCAGCACTGCACCCTACTGAGGTTCACTTGCTTGTCTTGTATGCAATTGCAGCTTCGTGTATTGCTCGGAGTTCTAACCCAGCGTGAGATCCGAGCAACCATCCGAAGGGTCATTTTTTCCCACATAAAACCAATAGTTGCTTCTGCGTGAAGGGCAAGCATGGAGTCCAAGGAAGACAACGCACGTCTTTTTTCACTCCAGGTGTACTTATATTATTATATTATACTTGTACCTGTCCTCAGGCTGCCCAAAACAGCAACACGTGGTGGCATTAGTGGACAGACTAGATTTTCTTTTGAATTGCCATGTTTGAAGGGTACTAAACATGCTTTGTTGATCTTTGTTGAAGATTGTTGAATCGAAGCAGACAAAGAAGTCACATGGTGGGAAACGGTTTGGTAGGAATATGTTACATGATTTCCATATTTTATTGTGTTCTGTAATATTACATCTTAATACTTAATACACGTCCTAATTTCCACAATATTTTCAGGATTTCCATAATATTCACAATTTTACAGATCATGAATTCTCAACACATCTAGACACAGATCTGTAACCTTGAGGTCTCTCCTGGCACATCCCACACCCCCCGAGGTCAGCCCTGCAGAGTGCGTAGACACACGGCTACATCAACTTGCAGCAGCCAAGGGCTCAAAACAGAATTGCAGATTTCATGCTGGAAGTATCGCCTTTACATCGCTTCATATCGGACATTTACAATCTATTGATAAATATACAGTATATATATATATTATTTTATGTGTTTCCTGATTTCACCTGCCGGATTGTCACGAAAGCTAGCGTCAGCTAGCTGGAGTCTTCTTGCTTTAGCAAGTATTGGGGGGCTGCTCAAGGACATCACGTGATTTTTCACGCGAAAGGGCCCCCCCCCCTCACCACCACCACCACCATCACCACCATCACCACCATCACCATCATCATCATCATCATCATCGTCATCATCATCGTCATCATCATCGTCATCGTCCTCTCCATCGTCCTCGTCCTCGTCCTCGTCCTCGTCATCGTCATCATCATCATCATCATCATCGTCGTCCTCGTCATCGTCCTCGTCATCGTCATCGTCGTCGTCATCATCATCATCATCATCATCCTCGTCATCATCATCATCATCATCATCATCATCATCATCATTCATCATTCATCATTCATCATTCATCATTCATCATTCATCATTCATCATTCATCATTCATCATCCATCATCATCATCATCATCATCGTTATTCAATTACATTTTATCATTATTGGCAATTATTGTCATTATCACGAAAGCTAGCGTCAGCTCGCTAGAGTCTTCTTGCTTTAGCACGTATTCCGGGGCTCCCCAAGGACATCACGTGATTTTTCCCGCGAAAGGGCCCCCCCCTGCCCCCTCCCCCATATATATCATATATATCATTGTTATATATCATATATCAATATATCATTGTTGCATCCTCGTTGGGACGAACAATGCCGCGACACGATGATGACAGTCCCTCCGCAACTCACCTCTTCCCTTCCTTCTTTCTCCTACCCCGCTAGCTTTCGTCATCCACCCCCGGCCTCAAGTTTGGGGATCTCTTGGGTTTAGTAAAGTAAGTATGGTTTTGTCAAGTTGCAAACGTTGAAATCATTTTGAAGGGTTGCGCTAGTTGCGCGTTGCCTGTTCAGAGATGGCAGCCCAAATTGGAATGGGATTGATTCACATGAAGAATTGAGTTCTGATTGCAGGTCCTTGCAAGGGAATATCTCACTCAACTGTTCCGCTCGCCTGATGATGATGAGCCTGCTCAGGTTTCAAAGAACCTTTTTTTGAAAACTCATAGGAATCTGGGTATTTGACTTGAAGTACACTGTACACCTGAGCGAAGCCCCAGAGCTCTCATGGCTCAAGTAATCCAACAGTTTTGCCGGATTTGGAGTCTTCTTGTTTGCTTGTTTTGCTTTCTGGACACGTCTTGTGGACCCTGCATGCAGCGTTGGGACTTCCTCTTTGGCACGTCAGTCAAGCGCAGTTTGCAGAACCTTGGAAGACCTCGCACTCAGAATGGATGGGCAACTTTGGTAGATTTTGGGTGAGCAAAAGTCAGAAGCTTTTCTGAAAATCCCAACGGACGAATTCCAGCTTGGATCGAGAGAAAGGAGTGACAGTTGCAAAATCTGGAGCCATCCTGGAGTATGTTTGCGAGGTTCTGAAGAGCAGCTGAGATATTTGTTTCATCAGATTGCTGCTGGTTGTTTTGTTTTGTTCTTTTTGTTTCATTTGGTCCCTGGATTCTTCTCAAGACAGCATCCCCTTTCTGATTTGTTCAAGTGCTGTGGCATTTGCAAGGCAATTTGCTACCATCCAAAGATGTGGATCTCCAAAAGCACTTGCAGTGCAAGCCAAAGTGAGTGCTCAAGGACCTATGCTCGGCCAAAGTAGCTTGGGAGTTTTTGGAGAAACATGGAAAAACTGTTGGTCAGAGTCACAAGTGGCGGCAAGATGTGGCAAGTGCAAAAAGCCAAATGACGAACGCATCCAGGCTGTGAAACAATAAACATCAATAAACAGACAAGGTGGACCCACATGAGGGAGTTCGATGTTTTTGCTCTGTGTAGATTGATCTGCTCGGTTTGATTTCACAGCCTCTGTAAACTTCTCGCTAAGGCATGTACTTCAACCGAATAGCAGCCACAAAGGGCGAGAAAGATGATTTTGCCATCGCCCGATTTGGAAAAGAAGCAGAGCGATGCTTGAAAATGTTGGAAGCTTTGGTCCGTTTGGTCGAATCAGCTTTCAATTGCTTTCAAGTCTTGGTTGCTTTTTGAGGAGGAAAACAGGGATGATGATGCTGTCAATTTGCCGTAGTCACACTGTGGAACCTCAACACCAACCTCCCTTAATTAATTGTTTTTTTTTAATCCTATACTGGCATTACTGCACCAGATGTTCAGTATATCATCGAAGGAAGTTTAGAAGTCAAACTTCCGACAATATGGACAGATGAAAAGCAGAGCAGGGAAGAGGCAGAGAGAAGAGAAAGATTAGAAGAAAGAAGAGTAGAAGAGAAAGAGTAAGAAGAAAGAAGATGCAGATGCGCGAAAAGGTAGGAAAGTCGCGAAACACTGTGTTTTTCCAATGATTTGGGGCTCCGGAGGGTCGAAAAGTAGGCTCGCTAAAGCGGCGGGTGCGGAGCCAGCTGGTCAGATGAGAGATGAAAAAGTGCACGCCGTTGTGGCGCGAAGCACATTTCCAAGTCAAAATGTTAAAAACACCAGGGGTTCGGACCACTTTTGGAAGTTGCGATGTCGAAAAAGTGCACGCCGTTGTGGCGCGAAGCACATTTCGAAGTCAAAATGTTAAAAACACTAGGGGTCTCGGACCACTTTTGGAAGTTGCGATGTCGAAAAAGTGCACGCCGTTGTGGCGCGAAGCACATTTCCAAGTCAAAATGTTAAAAACACTAGGGGTTCGGACCACTTTTGGACGTTGTGATGTCGAAAAAGTGCACGCCGTTGTGGCGCGAAGCACATTTCGAAGTGAAAATGTACAAAACACACCATGTTCGGACCACTTTTGGAGGTTCAGACGTCGCTTCGCGTGGCAGGCGCAAGGGATTGTGCACCTTGTCAAAAGTGAGCAAAACGTGAGGGTTTTGTAACATTTTCAACTACAACCACCACTACACCCCTACACCACACTACACTACAACTACAACTACACCTTCACTACATTCTACTACACTACACTCCACTACACTACACTGCACTCAATTACAGTCAATTACACTACACTACATTACACTACACTACACTCCACTACACTACACTACATTACACTACATGACACTACCTTCCACACACTTCACTACATTACGCTACACTACACTCCACTACACTACACTACATTACACAACTACACTCCACTACACTCCACTACACTAAATTACACTACACTACATTAAACTACATTACACTGAATGACACTGCGCCACAGATAGACAGGTAGACAGATAGACAGATAGATAGACAGACAAATAGATAGATAGATAGATGGATGGATGGATGGATGGATGGATCGATAGATAGATAGATATAGATTGACAGATAGACTGACAGATAGATAGAGAGAGAGAGAGATAGATAGGATAGATGGATGGATAGATAGATAGATAAATAGATAGATAGGTAGGTAGATAGATAGATGGATAGATTAGATAGATAGGGAGATAGATAGACAAATAACTAGAAAACTAGACAGCTAGATAGATAGGCAGGTAGATAGATAGATAGATAGATAGGGAGATAGACAGACAGACAGATAGATAGGTAGACAGATAGATCAATAGGTAGGTAGGTAGATAATCAGAGAAAGATAGAGAAAAAGAGAGAAAGAGAGAGAAAGAGAGGAGACCTCAAGCACCTTTCAGTCCATCAGTGGCTTCGCTCTGCCATCCCTGATTCACAACAACCAACCTCTCCTATAGGTTTCCTATTTTTGAAACTTCCGCCACCGCCTTGTGCGGTACTACTGGTATCAGATTGCAATACCTTTGCTCCAGCAAAACATTGTCATGGCCTACTGTGAGTTCCTGGTATTTTTTGGTGCTCTTTCCAAGGATGACCAGCTTCAACAGAGTGGCGGTCCATATTTGCTGGGCAAAAATGTCTCCATTGTGGATGTGTCTTGCTTCCCCTATGCAGCAAGCGCCTATTGGGCCTGCATCGATATTTCGGACATGCCTCAGTTGCAGGACCTTCTGCCCAGAATGTTTGATCAGTTGTCAGCATCATGTGTCCAACTAGCAAAAAAGGAACAAACCACTTGAACCTTCATTCGCTGGACCCAAGGTTTTCATTGGGAGTCCGACTACATGCATCCACAGTTCAAACCGTAGGTATCCTAAATGTCCTAAATGGTCAGATGGCTTTGCTTGGTCTTGGGTTTGGCAGTGTTCACATTGATAGGCATGGCAGAAACTGCTGCACGTCCCTTGGCTGCATTTTGTTGACTACCCTTTGGTCAAACTCCAGCATCATGGCAAACATTTGCATTTACTGACCGAGTTTGCACACCTTGCATATTTTATTATCAAAACGCATGGAAAGAAGTTCGAGTTGGGGAAATTGGATTATTATGATTATTGTGTCTTGACAACATCCTCCAGCGCCAAAGCACCACAGGAACGTCCATCCTTCAAGACTGGCTTGTCGATCCGCTTTGCTCGACCGGCTTTCTTCGGTCCACCTTGGGCTAGTGAAGAGGAGATTTAGTTGGAGCTTGGTGCCAATGCTGCACAGTTTTCAATCCCAAAGCAGTGAGGCGCCTGAGAAAATCGGTCCATGGCAACTTACTTGTACGTTGTGATTGTTGTGTTGGTTTTGAGAACTTACTGCTCTAACTGACAGTGAGGGGCTCAAAGCAGACACAAACTGCAGTCCTAGCGTTCTTGGATGACAGCTCCGTCCAATTTCACATTGATGCTCCCAAGCGGTACAGTAGCTGTTTTATTCACAGGAAAGAACCCCAGGGCCCCAGGACTCGTAGGAGCTGCCACAAAGGTGGTTCCCCCTGGCAGGAAAACGAACTCATGGATTCTACATAATTTACATTTGTGCTAAGATCCTACTTAATTTATAAGATCTTGTAGCTTATCAACATTCATGTTTCTGGCAAAGAGCAGGGACTTCATATGAGTTCATTGCTTCACCAGCTGGAGCCTCTAGTTTTAGGCAGTAGATAAGGCTGTTTCTGCTTTGGATGGGTACGGATTTGTGGCTGTTTCCTAAGATTGGCTTCTTGCTTAAGATAGAACTGAACTGAATCTCCGCAGCAACTGCCGGACCAACGTGCGCATTGTCACAATTGACGGGGCGCCCTCATCTTTGCCAGATCGTTTTGCCATGCAAAGGTAAGCTGCTTCAAAGGCGTAATTCATCCCAAAGCACCAAAGCAACTCAATGCCTTGATTTTTGGTAGGTGGTCTCAAAATCTATTCTTATCAAATTATGAGGCAAGGAAATTAAGCCACGCCGGCCCTTTTTGAACACTAGCCATGGCGTCCTTCCACGACTTGCTTCAGCAGCTTTTGAATGCTCACGTGCCTTGATTTGCAACCTTGAGAAATCTAACTGGTCTACGTTCCTTGAATCTTTCTCCGGCACTTGTTCTAGGCTTATGTAATGTTGGTTTTTCTTGCCTTTTTGCGATTCTTACGGAATAGATGAAGTCTTTTGTAATTGCTTCAAGATGACTGTCCCAACCTTAATTTCAGCCTTGAATTCGAGCTTGTACTCCTTACAAGTCTACGTCCAAATGAAGAATCAGTTCAGAAGTCAAGTATGATTCAAAAGATTGAAAACCCGTTTGCACAACATCAGTTTTTGCCTTGTAGGAAGCTGGTCCATACTGGTTGGCAACGAACACCAAGGAAGCAGACGTAAATGAGCTGCGCCAAACGGTGAAGCAGCTTCAGGAGCAGTACGGGCAACCCAGTATCCAGAAGGCTAGAGCACTGAGTCCGGAACGATTGAACCTTTCACGCGTAGTGTTTCTGAGCCTTGAGAACACCATTTGAGGACTGTGCTGATGATGCTGATGGATCGACTTTAGGACATTGTCTTGCGATGTTTAGCTATAATTCTTGGCATTCTCTATATGTTCTTTCTGCTCGAACAAGGGTGTGCCTGGAGTTGGCACAGTATTGTGATGTATTGTGGCCAATCTTATGCCAATCTTATCAAAATGGATCAAAATGGGACGTGCTTTCCACGTCGAAAAAGACTCCATAGACAACCAGGCAGATGGATGTTCGGTCGTAATGTGTCAGAATTCAGGTGTACAGGGAACTTACTTTCCCGAATTCCCGCAATGTAAAGCAATGCAGTGGTTTTATCATGGAACTATATGGAACTTATGAATTACTTATGGTCTATATGGATTCTATATGGATTCTATATGGATTCTATATGGATTCTATATGGAACTCATTGGAACTCCTAGGCTGGAGAGCTATGACAGCTATGACAGCTATGATCTGCGTGACAGAAATGAAGAGGCGTCCCTGGTGCGGAGCTCAGCATCTCGCAGGGATCCAGAGCTGGGAGCTGATCACATATTTGTTCAGCATTCTTTCAGCATTTGCTAATCACATTGTTCTTCAAAGAAATGGTGTTACTGTTACCTTCGAACATAAAGGACAGCTGAGCTTCTTTGAGAGGAGTACTAGATCTTTAAAGGATACACTGCATATTCTGAAACAATCTTGTTTCTGTTGTTGAACAAGGTTGCAGCTTTAGGTTAAGTATTCAATCTTTGAAGAAAACAGCATTTGTTGGAGGGAATGTTACCATGATAAAGAAAGAAAACTGGAATGCCACACTTTAAAACACAATAAATACACTTTGTAGATGACTATTTTTTCAAAAAAGGGTTCCAACCTTCATAAGGATATTTCTTCCTGAAAAAAAACTGTGCTAGCTCGAATGCAACCGCCAGCTTATAAATGAAAACACATTGTTTTGGTTGAAGGGGATGCTGCATATTTGCAATGAAGACGACACTTTTACAAATCTCATTTCTTCAAAGCATTGTTTGCTTGAATGTAGCACAGGTACAAACTTAATAAACTACATAACCCTCTTTGGGGAGTGAGCAAAAAACACTTTCATGTGCAAAATGGATTGCTTCATGACAATGGTCGATATAGGTCTCAAAATATAGCCAAATCCAAGAAGAAAACACAAGCAGAATGCTTCGACAGACAATGCAAGATTGCAGTGGAGAAGTTCAAGTCATGTACAGTAGTTCCCAGGCAGAATATGTATCATGTTTTTCTGTGAACTAGAAATATATTGTTTGAAGATGTTTGAAGTCTGGGAAGACACTATTCTAGTGTTTCCATGTGATTGTGCTGCAGTACTACATCCCAATGAAAGAAGTGAAACATGTTTTGAACAACATAACCCTAATTCACCCTAATTCTTCTACAAAGGCTACTTTACTTTGAAGGGAAGGCAACCTCGGAGTCCTAGGATGTGGCGTAACCAGGTGGAACTGCAAGAAAACAAGAGTTAAGCTGTACCATACTTGTGTGGTAGTGTGTGAATCACACAAAATGCTGGACAATAAAATATAAGTTTTGTTTCTACTGCAAATACCACAAAAAAATGCTCAAGGTAGGCCCTGGTGGGGGTTGACCATGTATATTTGTATATATATACATATATTATATATATATGTATCAAAGTACATCACCACTAAAGGCGTGACATCCAACGAGCCAGGACATGGAGCAGCAGAGTTTGGAGTCAAGACTCGTCCCTGAAGCGTAGCTCGGCCCTGGGAATGGCCCAGGCGGAATGGGAAACGGAACGTATATTTGCTGTGTATTTCAGCTGCAACAAAACAGAATGTAACGATCATGCAATGGTAATGTTACGCGCAAACACCCGGATTCGCCCACACCCATTCTATGCTGCACACTTGGGGATATCAAACGTTAGACTTTACATTCAATTGGGAAGATCAACAAGGGTATTTAGGTAATATAAATTTCCCACCTCCGTTTAACTTTACATTCATTAAGGGTTTAATTCTCCCACCCCCGTTAAACTTCTACATTCATTGAAGATCTTCAAAGGGTTTAAATCTACTCTTCCACCCACGTTAAACTTCTACATTCATTGAAGATCTTCAATAAGGGTTTAATTCTCCCACCCCCGTTAAACTTCTACATTCATTGAAGATCTTCAATTAGGGTTTGATGATGATGATGATGATGCTGATGCTGATGTGTAAGAGACTCGCACAGGTCCCTATGCTGTGCGTGCCGATATACAACATGAAGTTAGCCATGATGCAAAAAACTCCCATTTTTATCACGTTTTCAGCACATACGAAGATGGCCGCCGACAAGCGCGGGCAAATCGAGGTGTTTGCCCGTAATGTTATAGTTCTGATAGATGCTTTGAATTGTTTTAAGGTGTTTTTCCCGAGAGCGCCTGCGAAGGGTTCTTCGTAAAAAAGCAGCCGTTATACTACATCTTCACACCTTCACACCTGCAGATCTAGATCTTCACACCTTCTAGATCTTCACACCTTCACACCTGCAGATCTAGACTTCACACCCTCACACCTGCAGATCTAGATCTTCACACCTTCACACCTGCAGATCTAGATCTTCACACCTTCACACCTGCAGATCTAGATCTTCACACCCTCACATCTGCAGATCTAGATCTTCACACCCTCACACCTGCTGATCTACATCTTCACATCACACCTGCAGAGTACACTTCACACCTTCACACCTGCAGATCTAGATCTTCACACCTTCACACCTGCAGATCTAGATCTTCACACTCTCACATCTGCCGATCTACATCTTCACACCTTCACACTGCTGATCTACATCTTCACACCTTCATACCTGCAGATCTAGATCTTCGCACCTTCACACCTGCAGATCTAGATCTTCACACCTTCACACCTGCATATCTAGATCTTCACACCCTCACATCTGCAGATCTAGATCTTCACACCCTCACATCTGCAGATCTAGATCTTCACACCCTCACATCTGCAGATCTAGATCTTCACACCTTCACACCTGCAGATCTAGATCTTCACACCCTCACATCTGCAGATCTAGATCTTCACACCCTCACATCTGCAGATCTACATCTTCACACCTCACACCTGCAGATCTACATCTTCACACCCTCACATCTGCTGATCTACATCTTCACCCCTCACATCTGCAGATCTACATCTTCACACCCTCACATCTGCAGATCTACATCATCACACCCTCACACCTGCAGATCTAGATCTTCACACCCTCACACCTGCAGATCTAGATCTTCACACCTTCACATCTGCAGATCTCTTCTCGCTCTTCTTCTATTCTCTCTTAAGGCGGGGGCGGTGCCGCCGGAGCGCCACGAAACGCAACCCTTTCGCACGAAATGGACGTTGGACGTCCAAAACCTAGGTAAAATTGCGATTTTGAAGCGTCCCGCGCAACCGTTTCGCACGAAATGGACGTTGGACGTCAAAAACTGAGGAAAAATTGCAACTTTTATTGGTCGCGCGCAACCCTTTCGCACGAAATGGACGACGTCAAAAACTGAGGAAAAGTTCCGATTTAACTTAGTCCATCGCAACCCTTTCGCACAAAATGGACGTTGGACGTCAAAAACTGAGGTAAAATTGGCGATTTAACTTAGTCCATCGCAACCCTTTCGCACAAAATGGACGTTGGACGTCAAAAACTGATTTAAAATTGCGATTTAACTTGGTCCATCGCAACCCTTTCGCGCGAAATGGACGTTGCACGTCAAAAACTGAAGTAAAATTGCGATTTTTCTTAGTCAATCGCAACGCTTTCGTCTGTGTAAAAGTGTCTGTGTGTAAAAGCCTTTGTGTGTAAAAGCCTCTGTGTGTAAAAGTGTCTGTGTGTAAAAGCATCTGTGTGTAAAAGCGTCTGTGTGTCAAAGTGTTTTTGTGTAAAAGCGTCTGTGTGTAAAAGGGTCTGTGTGTAAAAGCGTCTGTGTGCAAAAGCGTCTGTGTTTCAAAGTGTCTGTGTAGGTGTCTGTTGTGTGTAAAAGCGTCTGTGTGTAAAAGCCTCTGTGTAAAAGTCTCTGTGTAAAAGCGCCTGTGTGTGAAAGTTTTGTTTTTGTGCAAAATCTTCTGTGTGTAAAAGCTTCTGTGTGTAAAAGCGTCTGTGTGTAAAGGAGTCTGTGTGTAAACGCTTCTGTGTGTGAAAGTGTTTGTGTGTAAAAGGGTCTGTGTGTAAAAGCGTCTATGTGCAAAAGTGTCTGTGTGTAAAAGCTGTAAAAGCTTCTGTGTGTAAAAGCTTCTGTGTGTAAAAGCGTCTGTGTGTAAAGGAGTCTGTGTGTAAAAGCTTCTGTGTAAGAGCGTCTGTGTGTAAAAGCTTCTGTGTGTAACAGCTTCTTTGTGTAAAAGTGTCTGTGTGTAAAAGTGTCTGTGTGTAAAAGGGTCTGTGTGTAAAAGCGTTTGTGAGTAAAAGCGTCTGTGTGTAAAATCGTCTGTGTGTAAAAGCGTCTGTGTGTAAAAGCGTCTGTGTGTAAAAGAGTCTGTGTGTAAAAGCGTTTGTGCAAAAGCGTCTGTGTGTAAAAGTGTCTGTGTGTAAAAGCCTCTGTGTGTAAAAGCCTCTTTGTGTAAAAGTGTCTGTGTGTAAAAGCCTCTGTGTGTAAAAGCCTCTTTGTGTAAAAGTGTCTGTGTGTAAAAGTGTCTGTGTGTAAAAGTTTCCGTGTGTAAAAGCCTCTCTGTGTAAAGGAGTCTGTGTGTAAAAGTGTCTGTGTGTAAAAGTGTCTGTGTGTAAAAGCGTTTGCGTGTAAAGGAGTCTCTTTGTAAAGGCTTCTGTGTGTAAAAGCCTCTGTGTGTGAAAGTGTTTGTGTGTAAAAGCGTCTGTGTGTAAAAGTCCCTGTGCAAGCATCTGTGTGTAAAAGCCTCTGTGTGTGTGTAAAAGAAAAGCGTGTGTGTGTGTGTGCGTGTGTGTGTGTAAAAGCTTCTGTTGGTAAAAGTGTCTGTGTGTAAAACTCTCTATGTAAAAGCTTCTGTGTGTAACAGCGTCTGTGTGTAAAAGTGTCTGTGTGTAAAAGCTTCTGTGTGTAAAAGCGTCTGTGTGTAAAGGAGTCTGTGTGTAAAAGCTTCTGTGTAAGAGCGTCTGTGTGTAAAAGCTTCTGTGTGTAACAGCTTCTTTGTGTAAAAGTGTCTGTGTGTAAAAGTGTCTGTGTGTGTAAAAGGGTCTGTGTGTAAAAGCGTCTGTGTGTAAAAGCGTTTGTGTAAAAGTGTCTGTGTAAAAGTGTTTGTGTGCAAAAGCGTCTGTGTGTAAAAGCGTCTGTGTGTAAAAGCCTCTGTGTAGTAGCCTCTGTGTGTGAAAGTGTGTGTGTGTGTGTGTAAGTGTGTGTGTGTGTAAAAGCGTCTGTGTGCAAAAAAGCGTCTGCGTGTAAAAGCGTCTGTGTGTAAAATTGTCTGTGTGTAAAAGGGTCTGTGTGTAAAAGCGTCTGTGTGTAAAAGCGTCTGTGTGTAAAAGCGTCTGTGTGTAAAAGCGTCTGTGTGTAAAAGCGTCTGTGTGGAAAAGCGTCTGTGTGTAAAAGCTTCTGTGTGTAAAAGCGTCTGTGTGTAAAAGCGTTCGTGTGTAAAGGAGTCTGTGTGTAAAAGCTTCTGTGTAAGAGCGTCTGTGTGTAAAAGCTTCTGTGTGTAACAGCTTCTTTGTGTAAAAGTGTCTGTGTGTAAAAGTGTCTGTGTGTAAAAGGGTCTGTGTGTAAAAGCGTTTATGAGTAAAAGCGTCTGTGTGTAAAATCGTCTGTGTGTAAAAGCGTCTGTGTGTAAAAGCGTCTGTGTGTAAAAGCGCCTGTGTTTAAAAGCTTCTGTGTGTGAAAGCCTCTGTGTGTAAGAGCTTCTGTGTGTAAAAGCCTTTGTGTGTGAAAGTGTTTGTGTGTAAGAGCGTCTGTGTGTAAAAGCGTCTGTGTGTAAAAGCGTCTGTGTGTAAAAGCTTCTGTGTGTAAAAGCGTCTGTGTGTAAAGGAGTCTGTGTGTAAAAGCTTCTGTGTGTAAAAGCGTTTGTGTGTAAAAGCGTTTGTGTGTACAAGCGTCTGTGTGTAAAGGAGTCTGTGTGTAAAAGCTTCTGTGTAAGAGCGTCTGTGTGTAAAAGTGTCTGTGTGTAAAAGCTTCTGTGTGTAAAAGTGTCTGTGTGTAAAAGGGTCTGTGTGTAAAGCTTCTGTGTGTAAAAGCGTCTTTGTGTAAAAGCGTTTGTGTGTAAAAGCGTCTGTGTGTAAAAGTCTCTGTGTAAGCGTCTGTGTGTAAAAGCCTCTGTGTGTGAAAGTGTGTGTTTGTGTGTAAAATAAAAGCGTGTGTGTGTGTGTGTTTGTGTGTAAAAGCTTCTGTGGGTAAAAGTGTCTGTGTGTAAAAGTGTCTGTGTGTAAAAGCGTCTGTGTGTAAAAGCGTCTGTGTGTAAAAGCGTCTGTGTGTAAAAGGGTCTGTGTGTAAAAGCGCCTGTGTGTAAAAGCCTCTGTGTGTGAAGGTGTTGTGTGTAAAAGTGTCTGTGTGTAAAAGCGTCTGTGTGTAAAAGCGTCTGTGTGTAAAAGCTTCTGTGTGTAAAAATGTCGTGTGTGAAAGCGGTTGTGTGTAAAAGCGTCTGTGTGTAAAAGGGTCTGTGTGTAAAAGCGTCTGTGTGTAAAAGCGTCTGTGTGTAAAAGCGTCTGTGTGTAAAAGCGTCTCTGTGTAAAAGCGTCTGTGTGTGTTTAAAAAAAGCGTCTGTGTGTAAAAAGCTTTCTGGGTGGTAAACGTCTTGTGTGGTTAAATGTTTGCGTGTGTAAAAGCGTCTGTGTGTAAAAGCTTCTGTGTGTAAAAATGTCGTGTGTGAAAGCGGTTGTGTGTAAAAGCGTCTGTGTGTAAAAGGGTCTGTGTGTAAAAGCGTCTGTGTGTAAAAGCGTCTGTGTGTAAAAGCGTCTGTGTGTAAAAGCGTCTCTGTGTAAAAGCGTCTGTGTGTAAAAGCTTCTGTGTGCAAAAGCCTCTGTGTGTAAACGGGTCTGTGTGTCAAAGCGTCTGTGTGTAAAAGCGTCTGTGTGTAAAGGCGTCTGTGTGTAAAAGCGCTTGTGTGTAAAAGCGTCTGTGTGTAAAAGTCTCTGTGTGTAAAAGCGTCTGTGTGTAAAAGTGCCTGTGTGTAAAAGCAACTGTGTGTAAAAGTCTCTGTGTGTAAAAGCGTCTGTGTGTAAAAGCGTCTGTGTGTAAAAGCGTCTGTGTGTAAAAGCTTCTGTGTGTAAAAGCGTCTGTGTGTAAAAGTCTCTGTGTGTAAAAGTGTTTGTGTGTAAAAGGGTCTGTGTGTAAAAGCGTCTGTGTGTAAAACCCTCTGTGTGTAAAAGCGTCTGTGTGCAAAAGTGTTTGTGTGTAAAAGCGTCTGTGTGTAAAAGCTTCTGGGTGTAAACGTCTCTGTGTGTAAAAGTGTTTGCGTGTAAAAGTGTTTGTGTGTAAAAGCGTCTGTGTGTAAAAGCGTCTGTGTGTAAAAGCTTCTGTGTGTAAAAGCGTCTCTGTGTAAAAGTGTTTGTGTGTAAAACTGTTTGTGTGCAAACTTTTGTGTGTAAAAGCGTCTGTGTGTAATAACGTCTGTGTGTAAAAGCTTCTGTGTGTAAAAGTGTTTGTGTGTAAAAGTGTTTGTGTGTAAAAGTCTCTGTGTGTAAAACCCTCTGTGTGTAAAAGCGTCTGTGTG
Organism: Cladocopium goreaui; assembly: GCA_947184155.2. NCBI lineage: Eukaryota > Dinophyceae > Suessiales > Symbiodiniaceae > Cladocopium > Cladocopium goreaui. Next base: position 172,672 of record CAMXCT020001008.1, read on the forward strand.
TAAAAGCGTCTGTGTGTAAAAGTCTGTGTGTAAAACTCTCTGTGTGCAAAAGTGTTTGTGTGTAAAAGCGTCTGTGTGTAAAAGCTTCTGTGTGTAAAAGCGTCGTCTCTGTGTGTAAAAGTGTTTGCTGTGTGTAAAAGTGTTTGTGTGTAAAAGCGTCTGTGTGTAAAAGCGTCTGTGTGCAAAAGCGTCTGTCTGTAAAAAGTTCTGTGCGTGAAAAACTTTTTGAAAGATACGATGCAAAAGATACGATGCCATATAATATTGTCTTGATACTACTCTTCTCGTCTGCTTGTAATACATCTTTAATATATTGTCTTGTAATATAGTGTCGCCATACTAACAGCAGAAGAAGACTCTGCTCCTCTACGCTCTCGGGCCATCCGTCGTCTAGTTTGGACCCGTGCACCTGCTTCCTGGACCTTGCCTCCATAGGGTGGGAGGGGAACTCCATTGTTATAGGCGCTCACATTGGGCTGGATCCCGTGCACGTTTTTTTGACCTGGCACAGGGTGGGGGGAATTTAGATACTGAGACCAGATGCATGCAAGAAGTTGTTGATGCCGGGGAAATTCCGGTATTGAAACAATAAAAACGTATTAAAAACGTAAGAAGTGGTGGGGAGGCCAATAAAAAAAAGGTCTACGTATGAAGCGCAATGGATGCAGGAAATTGACGGGCACATAGGGGAAAGGGAAAGCTCGATATTAGAACAGGATGAGCGCAAAAAGTTGTTGATAGATGAGGGGTGAAGCCTAGACATTGAAACGAAATGAAGATACATTAAGATACACACAAAAAAATGCTGAGAGACGCAGGGGGAATTTTTGGGACCCGAACATGAATGCCAGAAGAGGGTGGGGGGAATTTAGATATTGAGACTAGATGCATGCAAGAAGGTGTTCAGAGAAACGGGGGAACATGTAGATATTGAAGCCAGGTGCCCGTAGAAAATTGGTGAGAAAGAGGCAGGTGGGAGAGGGGAAAGTTAGACATCGAAACAAGGATGAACGCAAGAAGTTGCTGAGACGAGAAGCAGAAGTCTAGATATTGCACCCAAATGACGGTGCATGCAAGAAGCTGTGGAGAGACGAGGGGAAGCTGATATATTGAAACCGCATGAATGCGGGAAGCTGTGGAGAGGCACAGGTGGGGGGGAACTTTAGGAGGCCACTGTGGAACCAGATATAAAACCAAATGAATGCAGGAAGTTGCTCAGGGGCACCGGGAATATTGAAGCAAGATGAATGCAGGAAGTTGTTGTGGGGCACCGGGGAGGAAGCTTAGATATTAAAACAAAATGAACGCAAGAAGTTATGGGGAGGCTGCGGGGGAAGTATAGATATTGAAACCCAGCGAATGCAGGAAGTTTAGGAAGTTTGATGAGAGGCACAGGGGGGAAGTTAGATATTGAAACCAGATGAGCGCAAGAAGTTTTTGAGAGACAAAGGGGGGAAGCAGAGACATTGAAACCAAGTTGAGATGCATGCAAAAAGTTGTTAAGAGGCCAGAGGTGAAGTCTTGAGAGCAAGCGAATGAATGCAGGAAATTGGTGAGAGGCACAAGGGGGGGAAGTTTAGATATTGAAGCCAGGTGAATGCTCCCAAGTGGGGCACAGAGGTGTGAAGAGTAGAAATTGAGAAGAAGAGGGCAGAATGGGAAGGAGGTGGGAAACCCAATGTGTCACAAGGATATGGGCGCTGCACTCCCTGGAGAGTATAGATATTGAAGCCCAATGAATGCAGGAAGTTAAAGAAGTTTGAAGAGAGGCGCAGGGGGGAAAATGAGATATTGAAACCAGATGAGCGCAAGAAGTTGTTGAGAGACAGGGGAAGCCGAGATATTGAAACCAAATGCATGCAGGAAGTTGCTGAGAGGCACAGGGGCGCAGGAGAAATTCGGATATTGAAACAGCATAAAGGCAAGAAGTTGTGGAGAGGCCAACGGGGGGAAACCTACATATGAAACCAACTGGATGCAGGAAGTTGAAAGGCACATTGGGGGAAGAGAAAGTTAGATATTAGAACAAGATGAGCGCAATAAGTTGCTGAGAGTTGACGGGTGAAGCCTAGACATTGAACCTACATCGGCTGCAGGCAACGAAGACCGTCATGGACAGATGTGTAAACGTACCGGCGAGGGATGCTCCTGGGCGCAATGGTTGCAGCTGAGGGTGCCACATGAGTCGACATCGAAATCAATGTAACCTCGTTGGTTAGTATCCGGTCACAGGACGTATGGACATGTAGAGACGGCTGGAATGCAAGAAGATGAATGCAAGAACTGTGTCTGAAGAATTGCGATCAAGACACGGCTGGGGGCATGGTTTCAGAGCAGACCGTGTACAGGAAAGGCTTCCTGCCATGTTGCATGCTAGCTGCTAGCGCGGTCAAGGCTCCCAGACTGGCTATACCCCTCGCAAGCAGCAACAAACTCACCCATGACCCATCCTGGGGATTGCGAAGCAGACGCTGCTAGCGCGGCTCTAGCCCCCTACCGTCCAGGCACAGCAGCCAGGGTAGCTGTCATTCCTGTCACACAGGTTGGAGTTCAAGGCTCCCAGCTGGACAGAAACTGTAGAATCTATCCGAAAAGGGTATGGTTTGGGAAAGGGCCAGGTCGAGCAGGAGGGAAGGATGAGGTCCAGAAGGAGGGTGCGCAGGTCCAAAAGAAGGGTAGCCATCTGCAAAAAAAATGTAGCAAGGTCCAGTAAAAGTGTCCAGGTCCAAAAGAAATGTAATGAGGTCCGAAAAAAGTGTTTTCCGATTTTCACTGCCTGTAGGCCCCCGTGCCGGCCGGTGAGTCAGCCTTCACCAGGCCTCCACATTGTTGAGCACCGCCATCGCTTTTGGGATGACCATGACATTGCTGCAGACTGTGGGGCTGGTGGGCATTGTCAAGATGAAGTGGCCAGAGTATATGGAACCCTTGATGGACTTCGATCCTTGTTATGACAGCCTTCAGATAAATTCTTTGGGTTTCAGGCACCCCCCAAATCAAATGCGGGACAATAATGTAGAGCAGTCCGTTTGCTCAGTACAGTTTTAAACATCCAGTTTGCTTGCAGATCAAGTTCCTCATAGGCGCTCATGTTAAGATCCGCTGAATCTTAAGGTGACACTCCATTTGGCACGCGGGAAACTATTCTTTTTCTAAGACTTAGACATCCATTGTCAGGGTTCCAGGGTTCCAGTGTTCCTCCCTTTCCCAGATGCCCCCACGAAAAAGCCAGCTGACTGGTCGCCGACTAGCGCCAGGCTTCACTTTTCATGTTGGATTTGCGGGCTTTGAATTTGAGCTGTTGGGGCTTCAAACCTTTCATGTCCTACATCAACAGTGTACTTCTTTGGCCAGGAGATTGGTTGGCTAATGTTGGCTGGCATGCTGCTGGCTATGGCTATGGTATGGTCTTGGCTAATGTTTTGGCCACGTGGGGCACGGGTAGGGTGTGGCGATGACTGATCATTCTGAAGTTATCGCGACGAATAAGAAGGTTGCAAACGACATGATGAACCATAGACCTAATTCTACCATGTGGGCATGCTATATACACATCTATACACCATGTCTTGCTCACAGGTTTACTACATTGTTATGTTGATGAACGCTGATAGATGTTGATGGATCTTGATGACTATGAATCATCGATGGTCTTCCTAAGGTATCCCGAGCTGGAGGGCCCACCCAAACCATGGTGGCCCATGTGAAATCACCCAGCTTTCTTCCATAATGGGAGAGAAGAGGGAGGCCCTTGCCATGGTCATCACATGTCCTCAATGATCATCCGCAGGAGCCTTGCTTTGGCTGTCTCTTTGCGGAGCAATTTCCCGGCTTCTGCCTCTCAAGTATCACTTTGAAAGGGCCAAGGCTCTTAGCACCGGCGGGCAGATCTTTCAAATCGGCTTCACCATTATGTCCAAAACGGCCCCTTGCTTTCCATTTTTTCCAGGTAGCGGGCTGTCCGAAGTTATAGATGAGATGGCAAGATTCTTCAGATTGATCATTGATGAATGGAAGTATCAAAGGAAGTTTGGACAAGAGACTTCTGTGTTATATATATATTATAAATATTATATATATATATATTTAAATAAAAAATCTATATATACATAAATATAAATAAATAAATATATATATATACACATACGTACGTACGTACGTACATACATACATTCATTCATTCATACATACATATATTTGTAGAGAAAACTCAACGGCCTCACGAGTTCACCACCTGGCTCGCGAAACACGGAACTTTAATGAGAGACCTTGAAGGCACAGATCCGTACGGACGCAATACTTCATACCATCTTTTTGGCTGAAGAAATCTCAGTAAAACTGAATTCCTCACTACTCCCACAAGAAGAAAGACATGAGAAGTAAAGTTTTTTAAGATATGAAAAGTATTAGATTTCCAGCATGAAATACCTACCGGATTCTAGCGGGTGACTTGAAGAGCCTTTGACTGGCCGAGCCGGTTTCTGAAGAAGTGGGCTGTTTCATAGTTGTGAGTTGGTGAGCTAAAGAGTCGATGAGCTCGTGGACTCCTGAGTTACAGTAGTGGGTCCTAGATAGTCATATATACGCAAATTTGGTCAAATTTGGACTTATCAGTTTTGTTGGTGGCAGGTGCCCTATGAAGTCTTTTGGCGTTTCAAACCATGCGGTTCTCACTTAGACCGTGTTCCTTCGAAGAGTTTGTTGTGACCACCTGATTTTGTTTTTATGAGTCCTTGTCCCGTAACTTCCGTCCGCTGGCCCGAACGGGATCTATTTGTACATTTAACAGTGGGAATATCATGCCAAAGATTTGACACATTGGGATCTATTTGTACTTTTAACAGTGGGAATATCATGCCAAAGATTTGACACATTGAAATGTGTATTTTAACATCCTCCAATCTGCTGAGGCTTTGCTGCCCTTCATGTGTTACACTCATCCAAACGGCAAGTCGAGCGTGCTGGAACTGAGTGATGTGATTTGCTGGGAATCCGAAGAACACATCATCATGGTGATCTTCGGGGTGTCCATGGTGGCTGTCATGTGCAGCTACTGGGTTTTCTTGCTGTTCCTCACATGCATTGCCCCGGCGAAGTCAAAAGATGATGATGGCACTTTCTTCAAGACCAGCCGGTTTCTTGGCCATGTCATGCCCGGTTTCTTCAAGATCCCTGATTTTTTCCTCTGGAAAATTGTCATATTACGGTCAAATGCCCTAGAAAATATTCATCTCCTTTTGCCTCTAAATTACTGCCGCCATTTTTGAATGACCTGCAGCTTCAATCGCCATGTGTTTCTGCAATTTTTCCATCTGGTGGGCAAAATGAAGCACGCATGGACAGAATGAAACAGGAATGGACTAAACTTCCAAGATACATGGAGCAGAAATGGAGAGAATTAGACAAAACTAAGCACCAAGGGACGAAATTAAGCACCAATAGGCAAAATGAAGACAAGTAAGCACCAATGGACGCAATGAAGCACAAATGGACAAGATGAAGCAAGTGGACAGAATGAAGATAGATGAACCACAATTCGACTACATGCTTTCTGGGGATGGTGTTCGGGACTTCTGCCAGCCCTTGCCATTATTTCCGTTTGAACGACAGATTTTCCCATACCCCATGTCTAGAAAATGAGGGAACAGGCTTGTTGGCACTTCATTTTCTAGGGATGACGCCGGGGGTGCCCGATTTTCCAACAGCCCATATGCACAGCATGAAAATACACAAAGAAAACACAGAGAAAATTATGACACAATGAAGCACGAATGGCCGAAGTGAAGCACAACTGGACAGGATAAAATATGATAAAATTAATGTAAATCGACAAAAATCGACAAAATACACGAACATGAAATACAATTCGATTTTTCACTTTCTTTGGGTGGTGCCTGGACCTGAGAATTAACGGCAGTCAGATAGCTGGGATCAACGGGGACTAGGCAGGAGCGGTCCTACCATTTTCTTGTCGCCAGGACATGCGAGGGTTCTATTTCTAGAAAATGGTCGTAGCCAGAGAAACATGGTCATTACAGTCATTCATTTTCCAATTTTGCGAGCGAATGAAGGGGGGTGACCTTCGCTGGTCAATAAGCACATCTATGCCCAGAGTCAGCTTGTCAGTGATATTGCTATGGATAGGCAACTAGCTGATACCTGGAGCAGAAGTTCAAAAGTTGGGGCTGGCATCAGTGGAATTGCAATAATGTGGCGAAAACAATGTCATCAACAATCACCCTGTGATCACCATAAATAGGTGGTATATATGCTTACCATTCCCTGTCATGGGTGGTAAAAATGGCATTGTTTTACCCACATGATTCGCATGAACCCCTTCATTTTCCAGGGGATTTCCATGTTTTCTTTCCCCATAAAATCACCATAATCCAGACTATTCCCCCATTAAATCACCATAATCCAGACTATTCCACCATTAAATCGCCATAATCCAGACTGCAGGTTTCTCTTCTTTCGTTTCCGCCCCGTAGTTCCCCTGTACCTGTTCTTTCAGGTTTCTACGGCACCATGGCTTGGGCTGCGTGGCTGCGGACGGCATCACCTTTGCCGCACGTAGTGCCACGTCCGGGTCGTTTGCGTGTTCGATTCTGCACTAGAGCTGGAGCTAACGTTTGCCTGGGGTTCGTTTCCCCTTCAAGTTGGACTGGACCGGATTTGGGTACTGCGAAAGGGAGGTATGGTGGCTCCTGCCGGGCAATTTTTCATTGGTTGCTGGCCCTTCGGCTCGCCCGGCTCTACCTTGGTCGTTAGAGTTCGCCTGAGGTTCATTTCCTCTTCAAGTTGGACTGGCTGCACATTGGGGTTCGTTTCCCCTTCAGTTCTGGAACATGTGTTACTCACAAGGGAGGTGTTTTTCCCCAAGCACCGGCCACTGCGGGGATCTCAGTGGATTGTTCATGGCTTCGGCCTTCTGCGCTTTGCAGCTTTGGTTAGTCCTAGCAGGGGGGGCTACTTTTTCCTGTACAAGACGAACTGAGAGTTTGGCATGACGACCACCAGTGTCCAGGCTTCTTAGCTTTCTTTTGGTTCCGGACTCGTTTCCGGCCCTCACCAGGTGTGGGGAATGTGTCACATGTTTGCAAACTTGCATATCATACGTGTATAGCTTTAGGTCTTGGACCCCGACGAGGCCTGTTTTGCTTCTCACCTGCCTCCACTCCAAGAGTTAGGGTGATGGCAGACAATGATGCGTTTCCGCCCCGACTATTGGTGGTATGGCACCTGCTTGATCTTGCGCGGACCGATGCTGGCCGTCCCCATGGCCGTCTTCACGGATTTGCCACAGGTGCAACTCTTCGTGATGACTGCGGTCTTGGAGACTCGGCATATGGAAGATGGCTCGGCTGCTTAGTATTACTGGTGCGAAACGTAGGGAATGGATGGGTTGCTGGGGGTTGCTGGGATGAATATAGTTAGCCGGTGGATCATTCCCGAAAATTCCCTGCGTTTAGCACCAGTAAGGTTGTGACAGTTGAAGATCTTGGCAATCTAAAATTCTAAACCTCCAAAATAAGAAGTGAACATGATAGTGAACACCCCCAAAACTTTTTCACAACCATCTGGGGCATCTGTTAAAAACATAAGGACAGGATATTACAGGTGAATGTGCGCGAGCATGTCCAGAGAAGGGGCCCGAAGGGCCCGACGGGCCGATACCCTTCATTTCCTGTTGAAACATGTTGAAAGCATGTCGTGGAACATTTGGATTCCTTCCGTGGAATCGTGGAACATTTTTTACATAAGGCATGCATGATCATGGTGTATTGAAGTTTCCCGGCAACCGATGGTAACAGTATTCATTCGGAAAAGCCGTTGAAGCTGCGAATTTTGAAGGATGACGCGTGGTCGTTGAATGGGCGGGGTGAATTTACTAGGTGAACATCACCATTATGATAATTTAGGATCATTAATTATGGTTTAGCTCAACCTGACATCTGACGACTAAGCACCTCTATTATACTGACATCTTTTCTGATGTATTTGACGAGGTTGACTCTGGCATTTGACATCTTTGACATCCCCCGCTGAGAGAGTCCAGCATATTTTTTGGCACCTGCTTTTTAACTTTTTGTTACATGAGAGAAGATTTGTCCAGACAAACTGAAAGCAGAAAACTTTCCGACTTTGGACTCGTGCCATCTCCTGGCAATCCGGGGTAAGTTGTTTCGGCAGCACAGGGGGTCTATATGGTGCTCCAGCTGGTGGTTTGGCCTTGGAAAACGCCCTTGATCAATTTGGCGGATGGAGCTACTACGGTTTGTTTAAGGTGCTTATTTCGTTGAAAAGCCGATCTAATTCACAATTTATCACAATTTATTGACATCTAAATTGTTAGCGGGGTAGTTGTCCATCGAAGAAGCACTGACATTTTTTGAATGTTTCTATGTATATATATATTTACCGTATATTATATTAGCTACAATTGCTTGTCCAGCATCGCGAATAAAATCCAAGGTTATGAGCATGCTACTCATTTTGCTTCTGTCAGTTGCCTCGGCATTCTCGGCGTTGGCAGGTGGGCTTTCGGGCCTGAAAATCGATGGATGTACCACATATTGTCGATGCATGACCATATATGACCATCATCTAACAGTAACATGATTAACATATAGTAGGTCATATAGTACATCCATAGTAGGTGCCATCTAACAGGCCGGGATTATGATGATTATGGTGATCATGATCCATAGTAGGTGCAGGCGGTGCAGGACTTCCATGAACAGTAAGATGATGAACATGTGGGCCACTACCATTAGCTGATTCACAGCTCCGAAGAGCCATGGCCTTCCAGCCCTGACGCCATGCCCAGGCGTGCTCCTTGCAAGTCTCTACTCAGTGACGTTTATTTTGCTGGTTATGGTCTTGACTGCCTTCTTTCACCGCGCTGCCATGGGAAGTCATGATGAACTGGCCGTTTTGACGCTTGGCAAACCTCCATCAACCACTGCCCTGCTTCAAGGGTTGAGTGCCCTATGCGAGGCAATTGAGGAGGCTTGGATGACGACCAAAGGACCAAATGCATTGCATGGGACTATGGAATTGGTTTCCGAGGACATGCGTTTCGGGGCTTGATCTTTATTGATTTTCATGTAATTGACCATGGACATGTTCCATGGAACGGTATGGAACTGTGGCATTTCAGGTGGACGTCGAATTCTTGGTCCAAACCATTGATGAATTCAACGTCTACGACCGAAGGATGTTGGCCAACGTGTTGACCACCGTGGCACCATACTTTGACAATGACCAACGTATGCGCTTACTGAACCAGATGCGCATCTCATCGGTCTCATTGTCCACTTACACCAGTGAGAGGGACAGCCGAAACCGTATCTCCAGCTCCACGGCTCGATCGGATCGCACCAACTCAGATGACAAGGGTGGCGACATGTTCAATAGCTCGATAGCAGATCACAGCCGGAATGCCAATGTCGAAGAGGAGCCAGAAAAGGGGGTCGAAGAGGTGCGGCTCTCAGTCCCTGTTCAAGACCCGGAGGAACGCGAGCAACGCTCAGCGCCCTCATTTGAGGCCCACAATCGAGTCCATTTTGCTGAAACTTTCAGGACAATGGAGATCTGAAATCAGAGCTCGACATTGGACTGAAGAGAAGCAATGTGAATTGCTGGGGAACGCACGAATCCTCCGACGGTTGCATGTGATCATGCCCAGCTGCGCACAGATTTTTTGCTGGAATTCTTTGTCGCAGGGTCTGCGTGGAGCATTTTTTGCCTCCAGGATCCAGCCAATGCACCCGGAAAATGTCAGTTAGCAGTTTACCAAGGCCATCAGGAGCCGCCCCAGGAGATTCTTCAGCATGTTTCGTTCTTTATAAGAGGATGTTTGTTACTCACGTGCATTTGCTGGGCTAATCTTAGGGAGGTTGCGATGCTAGATATGATAGATGCTGTGTGAATGTTGGGAACACATCAGTCCCTGACTTCATGGAATTAACTCCAAAGATGAGCAGCTGAGCTACCTTGCTGGGAGTGTCAGTCAATGTCATTCGCAGGCGGTAGGAGCGTTCTTTTTAGCATGTGCATTTTTTCTTCACGGTCCAGCCAATGCACCCTGAAAATGTCAGTTAGCAGTTTACCAAAGCCATCAAATGTGTAGAGGCCAGACAGGGCCTAACAGCAGATCCCTCAGCATGTTTCATTGTTTGTTGGGGTAACCAGAAGAGAACAGGGATGGATCATCAATTGATTCATTCATCCTGGCGTGCTTGCCGAAATTTTACAAATAAGCATATTCTGGGTGAAGTAGTGTAATCTCAGAACTCGCCCCGCTAATTGATTGCGCTGGGAATCCCATCAACATAGCTTGATTTTAGATGGGGAATACCATACTTTACCCAGATGATAAGCATGTGCATCCCGGAAGCGATGGTGCACGATGCCCCGGGTTTCAGCTTCACTCTGCAAAGCGCGGGTAGATGGCTGAACTGCAATTTTGTGAGGCTGTTTCCCAAACGTGGCGAAGGGACACTCCACTTACAGCTGTAGATGATAGGTCATGGCAGTCGGATCGATGAAGCATTGTGTTTTTGGAGAACCCACGCCATGATCCGAAAGGCCCACATATTATCAAACTTTGGACCACGAGACCGTGACGCACGTGGCACTCACATTGGAACCTCATTGGTGATGTGAGTGTTCGTGGTAGCAATGTGTTGACCACTGTCAACACTGTGGCCACTGTGCCAAAATGGTGCCCTTTGGAGAAGAGCACCAAATCTTGTCGGCTCCAGACGTGGTGCTGTGGACAAGAAAAGGTCTGCCGATTACCCGAGAGATGTGCCAGGAGATGCATCACTGCCGCCAAGGTGAATCTCAGCATGTCAAAGGCATGGTGCCACGGAAAAACCAAAACGCTTTGCCCAAGAGAAACCACATGGCTGGCCGTGCCCGCACCAGCAAAATTGCCCAGTGATTGCCAAGACCCATTGCAGTAGATATAATATCATATAATAAGAAAAGGACCCATGCAATTGAAGAGTATGCATTTCATACATGGGCGATGGGTTTGCGCAATCTATTTCGGAATATATCTAGAATATGGTCCTTATTTGCTTTTTGCATTTTTAAATTGTGATCATCATTTGATTTTTGTATTGTTTGTTTTGTGGATTTTTCTAACCACGTTTAAACAAATAAATAAGTAAATAAATACATATATACATATATATATATACACCCATGGCACCCTTAACCCACTTTTTTTGGGGTTGAAATCGAACAACATCTTTTTCCCAAGATTTTAAGAAAAACATTGTATTTTTAGAAACACATAGTTTTCCAAATTTCTACCCGTAGTTTGCCCGTAATTTGCAATAATTTCCTGTAATTTAGTCGTAATTTCCCGTAACCAAATGCCTTGCTGAAAAAAACCGGGCTATTTCAACCACCACCCAAAAAAGAGTTTGGAGGCTGTAGGCACACACACACATATATATATATTATGTAGATATATTCTATCTTTTGCCTTTGAGACAGCCAAGACTTGAAGAATCCCTGGATTGTAGATGCGGCCTACAGATCCAGGCTGCAGACAGGCCAGTCGAAAAAGCATTCAGACTTTAGGGATCGAGGCTGTGATCTACTTCTACCAGTGTGAATTTAGGTGATATATTGGAACAAGAGATTTTCACGTGCACATATGACAGGCTTCACTTTGAAGCCCGACCATTGTCAAAAACTCCTTCAAAGTGGCGCAGAGGAGCGATGGACCCAGCAGCATTCCATGACTCCAACATTTCAACATTCCATAGCAACTTTGTTAGCAGCTGCATGTGTGACATGCAGGAGTTCCTCAACAAAAGGGAAAGGTTAGCGCACCAACAGGTGGGAATCTACTAGACAAAGGGCGAGTAAAGGAAGGGGGGAAACCAGAGCTCAACAGGATAGCATCCCAAAGGTCGAGGGAGGCAATTTGCAAAGCAAATCGAAAAACGCCCGAAGCCTTGTCCACCTGTTTTGTCGAATTGTCGCGAACTGGGCAGTGAAGTCACCATTCCCAGCCGAATCCTTTTGATTGGAGCACAGCGAGAAGCCCAATGTCTCCATCAGAGCATTTTCAGCCGTTTTTTACATTCACCAAGCATGGCATTAAGCTCGGCAAAGTCAGGAGGAGGGATCCAGTGCGCAAGTTTGGTTTAGTCTTTGGGAAAGGAATCGGACCGTGGCACTGGCCACTTGTAAACCACACAGTTGGAGTCAGATCAGGGGTGACTTTCAAGACGGCATGTGCATCCATGCCGGGAAGGCTAGGGTCATAGGATCCCACTGATGAGGGTGGAAATAGACTAGACCAAAGACGCCAGAATACTTTTTGTCGAGTTACTATCCTTTATCTCATGTGCTATTTGCACCCTGGTTGGTGTGTCTTTTGAAGAGATTTTTTCATTCTACCTCTGGTAAATCGACCAGAACTAGGGAATCAAATCGGTATATATATATACATATGTATATATGTGTGTGTATGTATTTATTATGTATGTATTTATTTATCTATTTATTTATTTATTGAACTGATTTTGACTTCTTGTGGTTCCCAAATCATCCAATCCAAGACCTTCAAGATCAAGTCCAACCTTCTAAATATATTGAGGTCATTGGCCTCATGAGCCCGCCGACATGTGTTGGGATTGGGAGCTGGGGGATGGTTGCGAAATGTTGCGAAATTCTGCGCCTGTTGGTAGATGGTTTGTCCCATTGTAATCCCATTATATCAATGGGAATTTCAGGATCCTAAAATGGAGGTACGTTAGTACCAAACAAGGCCATATTTTGTGGGGATATCCCCTTACATAGGCATTACATAAGCCTTATATATGGTAGGTACCTCCAATTTAGGTTCCTGAAATGACCACTGATTATACACAGTGCTGAATTATGTTGCCAATAGTTGCCAACTGGTGCAGAATTTCGCAACCATCCACAGGGGGTTTGTCTATGTTTTGACGTTTCTGGAATTGACCTTGGCTTGGTTGAATCAAGAAGCGTCCTGGCTTTTTCACACTAGGCCATGGCAAAGGGTGTCATGGCGTTTCTGTACAACTCGTCGCAACATCACATATCAATATTATATACATACATATGCAATCACATATACATATGCATATATATATATATATATATATACATATTTGTGTTATACATTTTACATGCTTGTACATACTTGTGCATGCATACATACCATGCCATACCATACCATACCATGCCATGCCATGCCATGTGCCATGCCATGCCATACCAGTTACATTACATTACATCGCATGGCATTACATTACATCACATTGCATTGCACTACATTACATTACATTGCATCACATCACATCACATTACATCACATCACATCACATTGCAACACATCACACATCACATCACATTACATCACATCACATGACATCACATCACATCACATCACATTACATCACATTACATCACATCACATCACATCACACTACATCATCACATACAGGTATATATTTCCACGCTTTTCCAAACTCATTGCATTTCACGCCAGGCCTGGCCCTAGTGCCCTTGGGGCCAAACAACTGGAGCCTGCCGCCCATGGGTCTGGCTGTGGCGGTGGCGGTGGCGGCCACGCCCATACTGGTGTTGCTTAGTGAAGATGGGGGATGGGATTCTGGAACATCATCTTGACACGGGATCAGAAACTGAATGTGAGGTAAAGGGTAACTTACCAGACCCTTCCAGGACACTCTTTTTTGTGGATACCAAGGTTATATGATTATCCATTTAGTTCGTTGATTTTCCCATTAAACATGGTGATTTTCCATAGTTATGTTAGTTCACCAGAGGGTATATGATTATGTATATGTCAAGTATATGTCAAAATTATATGGAATTCATTTGATTCTTATGGGATTCTTACTGTCTGATGGGGCCCCAGTTCGTTGGCGAAGTTGGTTTATAAGTCCAGTCACTAGGGCCTAACTAGGGTTGATGGGAGGTATAAGTACTTATAACTATAGATAAACTGGGATTAATAAACTATTGGTAAAGGTGTAACTATAAGTACTTATAACTAGGGTTGATGGGAGGCTAATTAAAGGGGATTATAGATAAACTTATAACTGGGGGGACCATCCTGTACCCTCTGGTAAATTAACATAGATCAAACAAAATAGTCATTGTTTAGTTGAAACTAATCTTCCAACCCCTATCTGCCAGGATCTATGCTACTTTATGAGAGGGTAATGTTTAGACACGTACGCAAAATAAGCATATTCTGAACATTATGGACTTTATGTTCTAAAAAAATAGGCTATATCATAAATTCCGCAGTGGGATGATATATATAGATATATATGCCATAGAAAATAGTATGGGATGGACTCTATTTTCTATGGGTTGCCCCGATTTTTCATGGGTGCACTAGCTTAATCTTACGCTTTACTTATAGATCTCGCCAATTCCTCGAACGGTTCGTCAATCATGGGGGGCTGTTTAGGCCCTGGCGGCTATAAGGTGAGAAACCCCCAAAAAATAACCATTGGATGCGGGCTTAACAGCCTGGTTGGTTTCATGTGGTGAATCATTCGCCATTCGTCACTTACTAAGGTGAACTGTTACTTTTGCATTTGAGATATTATCACTGAGGGCAGGGCAAATAACATTGGAAATATGGTCCGTGCCCAGCACGTTTCCCTTTGCGCTTGGAAAGGACACAAGAAAGAACGTCCAAGAATCAATGGTTTCAAAGGAGATAGAAACACAGACATCTAAAGAATCTCAGGTGATGTGGGGGATTACCTCCCAAATAGGATCAGATGGTTTTCTAGGGACAGCAACCCCCACCCAAGAAAAACGGTCAAACGGAGGCTTCAGATGCAACTGATCCAGTTACTGAAGTCACCGGTGACTGTGGCCGTTCTGGCCGTGTTCCATGACCTCATGATTGTGAGCCTCAGAAGGGCCAAGATCTTTGGATCTTTGGAGGTGTGGGCTTTGTAACGCCGGTGATACACCAAGTTTGGTCAGTTTGGTCGTTGACAGAGTCGACTCGAATGATATTGTGATTTTTTTTTGGGGGAGGGGTCATATGTTGTAGAACTTGACCGTGCGCATCGTTCTTTTGTTCTACATATGGTCAAATTTGGGTGTTTGATGCAATGGATCTTTATCTTTATGGTCTTCGATGGCCCAAATGCTGCAAGACAACATGACGAGACGGTGTGAGAATGCACTTGCTAGTGGAGATCTACGTCTATGTCATCAGCATGTATCTATGTTACGCGCACGCACACCTATACACACACACACACTCACATATACACTGACATACACACACACATATATATATATTGCATACATATATACACTCACATATATTATATGCATATCATATAGTATACATATAGTATTCTATATCCAACTATGCTTTGTAGATTTGGCATAGGTGGGCCCAAAGGGCATGTAAAACATCCCCGACCCATGGGGTGTTCAGGTACTGTACTTTGTTCTGATGGGCGGTGAGACGTTCTCAGAAGCACAAGTGATAGGCTATGCGGTGGATGACTCAGAACTGTATCGCTGTCCAGTTTTTTTTTAAATGGGGGGGGTTGGAGAAGCAACGTTTAGAGGGGATATCGTGCATAATTGTAAATTGTAACTTGTGATCAACAATTCACATACAGTACTTGTGCAATGTTTGTTTAGCCAACAGATG
>CAMXCT020001009.1:0-15000 GCA_947184155.2 Cladocopium goreaui
CGTGTCAAGATCCATCAAGACAGCTAATCCCTCAGCGGCTTTAGTGTATCGGGTGGCCGTGACGAATGGATGTCCACGGGGAATCACTTGAACATGTACAGCAAAGCCAGTGTCTTGTGCATCTGGATGTGGTGTCAGCAGCAACGGAGAACACTCGCGGGTCGTGAAGGCATCGAGATGTTGATGAGTTTTCCATCGCGGGTAGAACCAATTCAAAACATCCAGAAGAGAATGAGGAAGGTCGTCAAGCATCTGAGCTCCTCGATCGGTGTCAATCATCATGTAGAACTCCGACGCTGGTAGGTGTATGGACCAGCGTTGTAGCAGTGTGTCGGTGACTACGGTTTTGAGGTCTGAAACGAAATGACTGCGAGCATAGTCCGGGTAGATGACCTTGAACGTCTGGAACAAGCTGTCATAGGTGGCCGTAGGAAGGTTGCCCGCGACATTGGGGTTCAAGATGTTGTAATAAGGGTTGCGTACGGCCAGTTGTTGCATCGGCTTTAGGTCCAACTGGAAAATAACCGGTCGGTGAGGTGTCGGAGGCGAAGACCGGTTGGGTGGGTGCCGGAATGACGTAGAGCCCATAGCGGAAGATGACGTCCTGGTTGGAGAGCGTGAGCGTCGTGTAGGTGAGATCCTCTCGTGGGACATAGCTCGCTGTTGGCAATAGCGGTCCAGGTGAACGCGGAGAGACATAATAAATGGCTGGCGGGTTGGGTGATACGACGTGTCAGAATTCAATGGGACAACAGCGTCCATGGTTCTGAAGATAAACAAGAAGAAAATTCCCAAAATGAAGGCCAACGGGTTGGTGAAACAGTAATACCGTACCGCAACGTACCTTTTCCTTGTGATTCGCATATGTTAATGGTCAGCCAAGTTGGTCTTTGATCTTATTCCACATAGAGCGAACATCTTCTTCAGACTTGCCCATCTTGGTCGAGATCACCTTCCATGAAAATCGAGATTTTTCGTCAACCTTCAGAGTGCGTAGTTTCTGTTTGTCTTCAGAGGTCCAGAGTGACAATGGGCTCGAGGAGCGGGATCGGGATTGGTCACGGCGGCGACGACGCTTGGCAGGAGCCTTTGGAGCGGATTTGGCTTTCTGTTTGCGACTTGGCGGTGATGGTGTTCTAGTAGAAAGCTTCGAAGGTGCAGGTAAAACATCAGGAGGCGGAGCAGCAACATGTTGGTGCGGCTCGGGAAGATGGGTTTCCACCAGTTCATCCATAAGTGTCTCTTCTTCTTCCAGATCCGGCGATGGGATGGGGGCATTGTCAATGAAGGCATTTGTCTGGTCCGAATAGTGTGGTCGTAGGCCATCAGGTTGATTCCATACGTCTGTACTGGGAAGAGGAGTAGGTTCAATGTTGGGAATGAGAGTGGGTGGCAGTAGCGCCATTGCTCGATGTAGTAGAAGGTAAGCATGGTGAACATCATGAAGAAATTGAAGAAACACTGGTTCTTGGATCGGAATTGACGTCGTAGGAGACGAGGAAGCCATGACAATGCGTCGAGTATGGGCCAACAGGTAAATGGAGCCGAGTTTGAGGGTAAGCCTGCTGGAAAAGCACTGTTCCGTGATCAAATAGATGCAAATAAGGTCCAGGTGAGACTTTCAGCAAGGTGTGAGCAGTGAAACGTAAGCGTCAGCGGCAAGACAGTTCAGGATTTTACCACAATAAGGAAACGTGCAAATATTGACGAATCGGCTTGGCAGCAGCGAAGAGATCGGACTCGGCGAAACCGGCTGATCTGTACAAACGATGCAATGCGGCAAAACCTCGTGTCCGTTCATGTGTAGGGTGCGCACATTTGGCGACCAGAAATAATCGTGAAACAAAGCCTGAAAGTTGGACGGCCAAAGGTGATGCGGAGAATGGCGCCATGACCTGGTTGAAGTCGCATGGAGGGCTGTAGCGGAGGGCAAAAGGCTCGAACTCGATGCAAAAGCCCAAGAACTCCTGGTCCGGTTCAGTTTCCAAAATGATAGGATGGCCGTAGAACTCCGGGTGGAGGAAATTGGCGAAGCAAATTTCGTAGTCCCAGCTGGGGTCCGACAAGCACAATCTGTTGTCCACATAGCGAAGGAGGCGAGCTGTAAGATCCATGTTGCTAAGGGTGGTACGGTAAGTTTTGTACCAGATTTCTTCGGACAGTGCGACAACCATCATGCACAAAGCTGGACTCAGTGGGGAGCCCATAGGGGATCCTCGGATTTGTTCAAAAACCCTAGTGCCGATGGAGAATTGAGTCATCTTCAAGGACATAAGGATGATGCGTTCAATGTCCCGAATGAAGATCTTCCTGGTCACATTGAGTGTACGGCATGTGCGGCCTTTTACTACGTCCCCTGTGTTGTTGCCCGGAGTTGCCTTCACGGAGATGATCTCATCGGGGGCGGTATTCGTGAGGGGCGAGAGGAACTGCAGGGTCAGTCGCCAGCTCGCGATGAAGCGGTCCGTGTCAATGCTTGTGAAAAAGCCCGCAAGATCTTGGTTGTGTATTCGTGGAGTGGGGAGCGAATCAAAGTCAGTATCCTTGAGGAGCTTGATGAGATCGAATACATCACCCCTGGCCAGGTTGTGGGGAAACGCTTGAGGTAGAAGGTTGTAAATCAGCTTGGCAGTGCAGTTCAACATAGGACGGAAAGGTGCCGTGAAGAAGCTGACAATAGGTCGTCCCGCCTTGAACTGTTTTTTCCTTTTGGGTAGAACATAGGCGTTCGGCAGATCTCGTCCAGCACCAAGTGCCCATGGGTATGCTTTGCCAAAATGGCGATTGATCTCGGCGATGGTCCGCTCGATGATGTCACTCGGGCTTTGCTCCAATTTGCGAAATACCAACGGGTCGGCAAAGGTGGTAGTGAGGCACTGGAAGTAGAGCACGGGGCAGTAGATTCGTAGGGATGTAGCTCGCTTGTCCTCGTTGTGGAAGACGGCTTCTGGAAAAAGACGTTTGAAACGGCTGATGTCTTTGTGAGTGATGTGGTTGTTGAGTGTGTGGTAGTGGGATTGAATAGAACGATGCCAAAGCTCATCAATATGGGGCTTTTGTAAGGAAGGGAGTGCGTGTCGGGTAGTCCATGTCCGCAAAGCCAGGCGAAGCGATGTCTGGATTTCTTTGGAAGGTGGGAAGATTTTGTTTTGAAGCGAACCAGTCGCAATGGATGTGTGTGGGCCATCATCAAAATGTAGGTTGTCGCCGTCGAGGACCAGGTGTTGATCGGGTGGGAGACCACGAAGAGCATGAGGTCGCAAGGCATCACAGGCACACTTTGGGGTTTCGCCGTCAGCCCATTTGGTAGCGGCTTCTTTGTGATTGCACAAGCTATCCATCACCGAGGGGAACTTTGTGAAGACAATCGCCGTGGAAGGAGTCTGCAATGTGGTGTTGTAGTGTCGGGGTTGATGAACGTGGGGGGTGAGTAGGCGTCGAAGATCCCGAGTCCAATTGGGGCATAGTAGCCAAGGCGCACGAAGAGGAACCGGTTTTTTGACTCGTTTGGCTTTCCAGAAGGTCAAGGCTCGGTCAACGGCATTGACGGCGTACGACCTTTGGGGTTCTCCGAGGTTGTTGGCAAGACGTCGAATAAAATAGCAGCCTTGAACTCCAATTTCGTTGGATCGTAATTTCTTCTCCATGTGGAAGCGTCGAACGGAGTTACTGCCCAAATCCTGGATAATCTCCCAGAGTTGTACTCGTCGATGAAAGAGAGGACTGTGAAGAGCGTGTCGAAAATGATGGGGTGTAGATCGCCAACGAAGCTTCCGCCACAAGGAGAATGTTCCAAATTGCCGAGAGGCAGAAAATTTGGTACGTGCAATGAGTCCCTTTCGGCAGTTGAAAAACTGGTAAATGAACGGAGTGTTCCATCGAGGTTGCCACAGTTGAATTAAGGCCTGTTCCAAGGCCCAAAAGTTGGATTTATTGGTGTAGATCGGGAAAACAGACCACATCCAGAAATTGTCAAATCTACACCAAAACCGTAAGGCTACTTCGGCCAGCACGAATTTATGTTGTTGCACTTGCAGAAATTTCCGATAGCGAGAGTGTTCGCGGTCTAAAACAAATGAGGACGTGGAGCCAATGTAAAACTTAGGTTGAAAATTCGCAATGTGGCAGAAACGAATATACACCGCCTGGGGATGCTTGAAACATTGGAGAGCGACAGACAAGTCATCCCAGGATCTGCAAAAGAAAATACTCTGCATCGGAGTGCCTTTTAGCAAGGCTTGGAGTTTCGGATTGGCCCGTGGATGTAATAATACATATTGGCCCATCAATACTGTTTGAAGCATCCGAAAAGCAAAAAAGACATCAACAGAAGGGGACAACGTGAAAGGAGTCAATAGTGCGAGAACAAGAATACAGGAATGAGCCACGGCCAAAGTTCGCATAATGTTGGCTGCTTTTGAGCCAGGTGCTTTCAAATATGCTGCTAGTCAGGATTGCATCAATAACGCCACCGTCATGACCTTGAGGACTACTTCATCCGTGGAGGCCCCCTTGTGTTTGCAAGGGTCGATACCCATAGCCACGCTTGCGCGTTGGATAGTTTTCGAAGCATCATCGGGTTGGTTTTGCCACCATTCATTGACCTTTTCCAAGTTCTTCTCCAGGATGTCCTGTTTGGGCTGTGGTAGCTTCAAAGCTTTCAACCACTTGGTGTATTGAGTGTCCGACAATGATGTGGGTTGGTTGTCAACGAGCCAAGTGTTCACGGAGCCCGGAGAAATAAGCAGAGTTGAGGGTTCAAAGGTCGTAGACGCGGCAGGTTGTCCTTGAAGTGCACGTCCAATCGGTGTCGTGGCTGGAGTGGAGCCCGGAGGTGCAGTAGCTGGTGAGGTAGTAGCGGCCGATTTGACCTTGGCCAGTTCTGCCTCCAGTTCAAGAATGCGTTGTTGGCTGGCCACGTCAGCAGAAGGTTGAGTCGGGAGCCAAGATTGGAGAAGTTGAGCAACATCTTTGGCCATGTTTTGGGTGGCCTCCTTTTGGTTGAGACATTGGCCTGCTGAACGAGCTCGGAATGTAGCGAGTTTGTCCAAGTCTACATTGCGAGTGCGTAGTTGTGATACCAATTCGGCCACAAATACTGTAGTGCCTATGTTGTCAAAAGGAAGGACGAAGGTTTCTCTTCCGTATGCAACTCGGCGAAGCCAAGTATTGTGTAAGCCCTGGTACAAGAACTTCCAGAGTGGGACTTGTAAAGGATCCATCCCTTCAATGTCCTTGTAGCTTGAAAATCTGCTCTGTCGGATTCTAGAAGGGAAGTCCAAACCATTGATCTTGTTGGAGTCGTGGAAGTCGACATCAGGTTTCCAATTCTCAACTGGTGGGATTTCAATTGGTCTGCATGTATATCCTTCGTTGACAGAAGAACTAGCTCCTGGGGATGACATAGGTCTCGGTGATCTCGGTGTAAAAGGGTGACGTTGAGGTGCAAAACTGGCGTTGTTGGGGGGTGTCTGTGAGCTCGGAGGCGGCGTGGGCGGAAAAGGTGCCGTAGGCGAAGTCCATGGTGGGCGTGTTGGGAACGATGGAGACGTAGGCGGTGGAGGCGGTATTCCGGATGGGTTCCAAAAGGGTCGATGGGTCGTCATGGCATAGTGCATCGGGCCACGGAACGCCGGTACTGCTTGGTGCCAACCATGTGGATGACGAGGTGGTGTGCGCGAGCGATCCGGCTGGGAAGGAGGAATTCCATTCATATCCGCGCTGTATTGGGAGATCAGGTCCTGGGACGCCATGATGTAGAGAGGGTCACGAGACAATAGGTCAAAATGCGCTCGAACTGCCGAATGAAAGCTGCGAGAAATGTCAGGGTGAGACAAGGATAGTGTGCGAGTGAAAAAGTGAAACATAATACGAGGTTCCAGTGTGTGAAACATAAGGTGAAAACGAATCTTGCGCAAGGATCCACAATATGAGCATGCAGCGAGTCACAAACCTTTTGAGGAAGAAGTGGCAGCAATACCGAATGTCGGGAGAAGCATTGTTACTCCAAAATAATCGGGCAGGGCCACTAGGCTCACTGGATCGCCGACGTAGAATAGTCGATACTTGTTCTGGTACTCCTCAAGGGTAAAGAATTCACCAACGAGATTTGGAGTGGTGGGTCGAATGTCGAGAACGAGGTCGGTCTTCATGGTGCTGGTCGCGAGAATGGTCGTCATAGTATGAGGATCGGCGATCTCGGCGGCTGTAGGTGGAATTGTCCCAAGCAGCATTGTCATGCCAAGATCGGCGAGCATAGTCCCAGGAGCCAGAGGTAGCGGTCTCGCGGTGGCTCGGTGTATTGTGAGAGTCGTCCGGGGCCGGCTCCGAAGGTTCTGGGGCGTCGGCAGAAGGGTCAGGTCGTACTGGACGTGCAGAATCATCAGGAGGTTCCGAAGGTGCATTGGTCTCCGCAGTCTGGTGTGTGATCAAGCCCGGGAAAACCTGGTGAGTGGAGGCGACGTAGCATATAGATGCAGCGCTTGAGTTCATAGCCGTTGCATTGTCTTTGCCCTTGGCGATGCCCGCAAGGTTGCACAAGCGTTGGATTTGGTCATTTCCTCCAGCTAGGGCACGGATGCATTTGGGTGAGCGGCATATGGCCAGCAGGCCTGATGGGTTTTGTCCTTTGCCTATTTTGTAAAGCTGAGAGGTACAAATCCTGACAGCATAGCCGGGTAGGTTGTCGGTGTCTGCGATCTCAGAGGACATTCCGAAGAACCCGTAACACGGGTATTGGGTCGGTATACCGGCTTCGTTTTTTGTCCAAGTTGCCGGGCGGATGCAGTCTTCAGCAAGAATTTTGGCAACTGATTCCCAACTTGTCTTGTGGTAGATCAGGTAGGTGCCCATGTGTTCGCCACGGTAGATTGGTTTCTTCTTCAATCCTGTGGGAACCGTGATGGTCAGCAAGTTCTCTGGCTCAATATAGAAGGCTTGTGTTTGCTGTGCAAGTTCGATGTCCAGTAAGTCGGATTGTGCAAAGGCCCTGGCAATATTCCTGACGGTGGCTTGGCTGGCTTTGATCCAAATACGATGGTTGTTGACGGTGCGGTATGGTTTAGCCAACTGTTCGAACATCGCGTCCACAAACTGGTTGAAGAGCTGCAAGATAGCCGGGGTCAATGATTGGCGTAGAGGAACAACATGATCGGGGCCAAGCTCGGTCAGGCATCGAACTCTATGGGGGTCATTGGCCGCCGCCACCATTTCATCGAGGTCGATGTCATTCGTGTCAAACTTGGTGAGCGAAATGGTATCAGCAACCTCAGAATTTTCACTGTCGCCGTCCGGAACTCGGAAGGACACCGCGCCGAGTGGTGCTGAAGTGTGGGTTGGTGGGTTGGTTTGTGGTTCCGATGGTGGTGGATCAGTAGGAGAATTGGGTCGAGCAGTGTGGTGGTCGTAGGCGTCGTTGTAGTGGCTTTCGTTCCATGTACCCCAGGTGTCATCAGCATCAGGAGTAGGAATGTAGTTCGGATTGGATGGGTTTGCAGCAGGTCGAAGTATGACTTCACGGCCTCGGGATCGGTGACGTGGTGTCGCGGAGCGTGGGCGTGGATGGGAGCGGTGACGTCGAGGGACCACAGGAGAGCGGCGTCGTGGTGGTGAGCGTCGTCTGTATGGAGATGGTGTTCTGCGGCTCTTGTCGGGTTTCGTAGATGATCGATGACGAGGGAGAGGAGAACGAGGTCGCTCTGCACGTGGAGGAGAATGGCGAAGGCGATAGGAATGTACAGAAGGTCGATGGGAACGTGATCTTGGAGTTCGGGATCGTGGTCGGCGTGTTGGTGGTGGTGGACCGTGTGGTTGGTGAGGAGGAGCAATGGTTGGAGCTGGGACAATGCGATGGTCCTGAACGTCCGGTTCGGTGGGTCTGGCCTTTGGTGCAGGTGGAGGCGTGGCGATCAGTGGTGGTGTAGGTGTAGGTGGCGGTATCTGTGGTGTAGGATTCGGTGGATGTTCATCTTGTTGAAGAAGGAGTTGACGTTGTTCTTGTGCCCGTTGAGAATCCATGAGTAATAGTTGCTGAGCTTGGATAAGTCGAACAGATTCGGCCAGTTGTTGTGCGGTGGAACCCAGGGATGCAAGTTCAGGTGGAACGGATGAAGTCGGTGCTGTCTGAGGTGTCGATGGTGTAGCGTGAGGAGGGGTTTTCGGAGCTGGTCTGCGCGGTCGATCCGGTCTTTTGTCAGAGCGATGCCTGGGAGCTGCTTTGACTGCTGGGGGCCGTGGTGAAGGCTCATTTGGAGGGATCGTCGATGCGTCCATCTGTAATGGAGGTTGAATGTGGTGAGGTGGGTATGGAGAACTGGGCAAAGGAGTCGGTGTCATAGTCGATGTAGGTGGTGTAGTCGATGTAGGGGATGGAGCCGAAGTGGAAGGCCACGCGGGTGGAGCGGTAGGTGCCATAGGAGATGGAAAAGTCGACGGAGCGGTGTGTACCATAGTTGGTTCAGGAGCCGAAGTCAATGAAGTGAACGGCAACGATGTTGGGGCGGATGTAGACGGCATGAGCGAAGCGGAGGATGACCATGTAGGATGCAAAGCCGAGGGATGTCCAAATAAATGTGCACTCGGTGTCGATTGCGGCCACGTCGAAGATGGGTTCGAAGGCTGTGGTGGAGCAGGCCATGATGTTGGAGTGTTCCACGGATGCATCGCTTCAGTAGGTCAAAACAAAAGTGGACAATTGTAAAAAGTTTCACATACAGGATTCAGTCCCTAACTACCTACAAAATCGTGCAATTATTCCCTGCACCGGGACCGTGGTCAAGTCGTGCCGCAATGGCATAAAACAGCTTTCAAGTTCCAACGAATTAGATGCACAATATGTTTCACCTCACCAGAGAACCAAAAGGAAAGAATACCACACCTGAAAGTCGTGTGCCTGCCTGATCATAGGTCGTGAAATAATGCAATATGACGCTGCAAAAGTTGCTGCAAAAACGGAGGTTTCTGGCAGTTCAGAACGGCTGCACAGTTGAAGAAACGCATCGGCGAGGAATCCCTGGGACCGCAAGATCAGCGGGACAAACTCAAAAGGCAGGAAAAACAGTATGGCCGGCTGTTGCAGTTTACTTAGATGAATTACCAACTTAAAATTCGTAAATTCGGTAGTCCGGACAGTCATCACTCACCCTGAAAAGGGTTGCCTCAATTGGCTCCATGGCACCATGTCGGAGCCACCATGGAAATCACACTAGACAAGAATGGATCATTATATGATCCGGCAGGAACTGAATCCTGAAACATGCAAACCAGCCTAGATTATTTGATGAATAAAAGAGCCACATGAGGTACTTCTCGCAAACGATGTAGGGCATCCGAAATTGTCAAACGTAGTCATAACCAGATTCCATAGAGTTTTGACCAGCATGTGGAAATCCAAAATAATGTTTCGGCGATTGTTTCCCAAAATAACCCATAGTTCGTCGGCGACAGGGTCTCGGCGAAAATAAGTCAAAAAACATAATACTGTCGGCGATATGGTTTCGGCGAAAATCTGAGGAAGGTTCTGATGCATGCAATACAGATTGTGGCAACCGTGTAGATTCGAAACAACGCAGTGTAACAGCTTGATCAACAGTTGAAACCAAATTTTGCAGGTACACAGAGTTGATCAGACTCTGCTTCCAGCACAAGTGGATAGCTTCGTTGGGTGCAGTCTCCACTGTGCTCTGCACCCCCCTGCAAATTAGTGAAAACCAATCAGAAGTTTTACATCTGTTCAGATGGTACACACACACACCCTGCCATAGGGGCTTGGGTTCCCGCATTCAGGTGTTGGTATAACACTTCCACCATCTGTCAAAGCATCAAAACACCTGGCAAGGACAAATGTCTGCAAGCAAACAACGGATGTCAATCCACTCCATAGTTCGGGTGTCATCTTCAAGAGGTAACTATCTGCGATGTCATGTGGGCAGCGACCTGACGTCAGTCCCAAGCTACGGAATTGAGATTTCACCTAGAGATGAGAAGCATCCACAGGGTCAGGCAACAGAACCTTTGAAGATCCCAAAGCAAACACCCGAAGGCCAGTCAGATCAACTGCACGAGTTTAGTAACCAAGGGAGGTCTTCAACAAGTACCTATCAGCGATATCATGTGGGCAACGTCCATGTGTCAAGCTAAGCGACCGAACTCTATCTCTCACCAGGAAATGGCAAGAGCCAACACGGCAAGCCAAGACAACAAGTAAGACACTCATCGAGACCACAGTCAAATCCGTCAAGATACAAGAAACCCGGTAGTGGCAAGGGCACACGGTTGGAGATGGACAGATTTACTTCACAACCTGGGTCAAAGGTCCATGTGAGAACTCCATGGCTAAGTCGGTAGGGCACCACCCTCCTACCCACGTCTTGACCATGGCACATGTGACTCATGAGTATCCCAAAATTCTCTCTGAAAAGTCCACCAACACCTAGGCCTTTGACACAAAGACACATATTCAACTGATAGCTTCTGACAAAAGATAAAAGAATCTATCAGTTGAATGCGTGCCTTTGTGTCAGCGACACAACACATACAACACATACAACACACACCACTTGCGTCAGGAATGCCATGGAATCCCTGTGGCTCGGACACAACGCTTGACCTTTTTGGCCACCACCAGCTCATCACAGGGTGGTGTCCGCCTCGGCGCCATGATGCGCCATGCGCCATGATGCGACACTTGACATCACTTGACGCGTCGAACCACTCAGGGTGGTACTTCCCTGGACCCCGATGACATGGCTCCAAGGTGGTGTAAATCGTCGCATTCCTGAAGTCTGTGACGCCTTTCGCCTCACGGCATCCAGACTTCCAAATCAACCGACCATGACACCATGAAGTCACCATGAAATCACCATGAAGCACCACTAGCTACTTGCTCACAGCCAGCTGCTACTGTCCACAAAGATCATGAGACATGTTCTGTTTTTTCCAGCATCTGAAGCTGGAATGCTCTCGGAATCAGACAAAATCCTGCCTCGGCATCTTTGAAGGCTTCGACTTCTGCATGCGGGGAACCTGGACCCCTGGCACGAACGCTCAAGTTTTATCAAGACAGCTCTGCAATGCTCTGAAGATGCTTTGACACGTTTCTTAGACTCTCCCGTTCAAAGTTTCAGATTTTTTCAGATATCGGATCTTTCTCAATCTAGTTCAAGTTACCATAATTTACAACCATTTAAGGGTTCTGTGCAGGAAAAGTGCAGGATAACTGGCCAGCATCACTTGTGGAAGCCTTGTCCAATCACTTGGCCATCAGCAACGACCACTGCGCCGACCCACGGATTCGGTGAGGTGATCTTAGCTCGAGGCCAACTGCTTCTGAGTTCAACAGAGTTCAACTGGATGCACCCAGCTTTGCCCAGCTTGTATTTGTTTGTATTTGTTTGTATATTTGTTGCACCGGGAAGAATATTCTGGAAGGTCATCCAAATCATCCAACACTCCGACTTGAGAAACCCCCCGAGTTCCCTACCCTTCGACCAAGTTCACCTTGCGCCAGCCTAAATCAGTGCTCACACAAGAGCTGATCGCATAAAGATCATGAAAAGATCATGAAAATCATGACGATGGTGAAGATGGTGAAGCAATGTGAAGCAATGTGAAGCAATGTGAAGCAATGTGAAGCAATGTGAAGCAATGTGAAGCAATGTGAAGCAATGGCAATGTGAAGCAATGTGAAGCAATGTGAAGCAATGTGAAGCAATGTGAAGCGTGATTCTAATCAGGAGATCTTGCAAAACCTCAGGTTGATAAGTGTTGAAGATGGCAACGCGCATCACAAGTGACACGGAATTGGCTCTGCAGCACGCAGCTCTTCTTTCAGACACCCTGCCGTTTGGCAGTTGTCGTGTTTTTTTCAGACATCCTGCCGTTTGGCAGTTGTCGTGTTTTGCAGTGCTGGGGAAATAAAAGTGAAAGTGTCAAATCTGTACGTATCAAATCTCATATTAAGCGGTAAATGTACTGGATAAAGTTTTCGCCTTGAATTCCTGGAAATCTATGAGGTTTTGAAAGTTCCGATTGACTTCGGTTCCCTTGAAGCTTCCTTTGAAGCTGCGAAGGGACGCAGGTAAGTTCTCCCGCAGTTGAGAAATACCTTGGCTGTGAACTCGAACGCAGCCAGCCAAGTGAAGCTCCAACTCAACGAGGGTCGACTTCTGAAGCGCAGCGGCCAACAAGCGAAGCCCTGCGATGAACCCAAAATGCTTCGATGTGCTTCGTAAACAGTTGTTGAACAGCATGTAACCCACTCAAATGGAAGTATGTGCCTTTGAGGCGTTTCGAAGTGTTTGAATGAGCGCCCCAACCCCAACAATTCAATATCAATCAGTATATTGTATTAATTTGAATTATATGACATACGCATACACAGCAAACACATTCAAGTCACAAAATTCACAAAGCTCATAACAGCGTTGAGGTTGGCATCCTTCCACTGGACTGACAGTCGAGATCGACTGTCCGACCTCCAAAACCTCGGACCCTGAGTCCCGCCTGCATCACTCAGGTTCTTGCAACCAATGAAGTCGAGATGTAGTTTTTGCAGCTTCATCTGGCCAATTCGTGCGGCCAATGCTTGGAGAGATACATCTGTGAGCCGAACACAACCTTCGAAGCTCAGCTTCAAATTCACCAAGCACGGTGGCAAAGACTCCGCCAGTGCTTTCACTGCAGAATCTGCGCACGACTCGTCGTAGTGTGCCAAACTGAGATCCAAGGATTCTCGGAAAGTGTCGTTCAATAAAGCATCACAGACGTTCAACTTGCCCGCATGTAAACCTTTGGCATTCTTCGGCAACAAATTCTTGTTCATGGCTTGGGGCCATGCCAGGATTGCCAGAGTCGAATGCAAAGTCTGATTCGCACGAGCTAAATTCCGTTGCAATTGTTCTTTCCCTCTCGCTGACTCCAGCTCTTTGCTCTGGGCAATGGCTTGGAAGATGCTGATCTTGTCACGCTCCATGGTCGAGTTGCCTGGACAGAGCGACTTCAACGCACCCTTGGCACTTCACTACACTCTTGGCACTGCTAAATCATTGCAAAGTGGGAGCGCTTCACTTTTGAACACGCAATCAAAGTATTTGGAGATCAAGAACCATCAGTTGCATTGCGAAATACCAAGAATTTCAGCAAAAGCATACAAAACCGTCTCCCCGAAACTGCCCAAACTCCTGGCCTTTCTCCAAACAGACTTGCAGCCCTCGATCCAGCAGAAAAATGGGGAAATCTTGTTCCCTGGCAAGTTTTGCCACAGCCGACTCCCCTGGAACCAAATTTCTGGTGATGATCTTGGCTTCCTGTCGTCCATGCATGTTGAGGCTTATTACGAGATCCAGCTCCATGTTGGGGTTCATGACGGCCGAATAGACCTCGTAATCGCACCAAATCCTGGTGATTTCAGGACGTTGTTTGAAAACATAACTTAGACATGGTTTCTTACATACTCACATATTCATACGATTTTATACATTTTTGTGATGTTTTATGCAAATTTATACAATTTTTTGTGTATGGCCTAAATATTGTAACAGCGGCACTGGAGCACGATAAAAATAACCAAAATCAAGTACCTAAATTTCCTATGTGCCAATATGATATGTTTTGTGATTGGATCTAGAATTATATATACACTATTCATCAGTATTCAATATTTTTCTAGGTTTTGGAGGCTGGCTTTGCTCCGGCCAGATCCTGGCCGAAGCACCCAAGAGGAAACCAATACAAAACCGCCAGTTTTTGGTTTTACCGCATTTTTTCACTTTCAGAGCACGACTAAAATAATAACAAGAGCACGGACTTTCAACATAATTGAGACCATACAGCACGATTTGGCGCACGACAAACCCGGAAAAAAAAAGGCATTGGAGCACGATTTGGCGCACGACAAAACCCGGAAGAAAAAAAAACACGCATTGGAGCACGATTTGGTGCACGACAAAACCCGGAAAAAAAAAACAAACGCATTGGAGCACGATTTGGTGCACGACAAACCGCGAAAAAAAACACGCATTGGAGCACGGTTTGGTGCACGAGACACCGCGAAAAAAGGACGCATTGGAGCGCGATTTGGTGCACGACAGACCGTGAAAAAAAACACGCATTGGAGCACGATTTGGTGCACGACAAGCCGCGAAAAAAAAAAACACGCATTGGAGCACAATGTGGTGCACGACAAACCGAGAAAAAAAACAGCAATACAATATATATATATAATATATATATAATGTTATTCTTGCTCTAGCACAGCAGCAAACCTGGCAAACTAGTAGATGAAGTTGATGGGACGTTTGGATAGTGTATGATTCATGTTTGATACTTGATATGGTTGTGATTCCTTTGAGAAGTGATTCCCATGTCCTCTTTCTCCTGATCTGATGTACACTGGGCAGAATGGACGGGTTTTGTTTCCCAATTTTTGAACCATGGTCCCACCTTGAAATAATTCTTAAGCCAAGAAATTGAACATGTCCCCAGGCCCAACAATCCTTGAAGAAAAATAACTTGATTTTATGGTGCTCCTTTTTGGGAGAGCGTTTAGTAAGGAACCCTTTTACTGACTGTTACAATATTTAGGAAACACACAAAAAAATTTTTACAATCTCATACAATCTTTCACCATGCCATACAATCTCAAAGGTACTAACAGTTTTCATATGACATGCATGGCAATGCAGGGGTGAAGGAAGTTCTGTTCCTGGAGAAAGGCGTAGCATCCTCATCCAGGATGAGCAACAGACCTCTTGATGCCTTGAGGGCTGCGAAGAAGGAGGTCTGCATCACATCCTTGGCCAGGGATGACATCGGAAGTCCCAAGGTTTTTCCGTAACGCCCCCAATGTTCCCACGTTTGAAGGAGAAGCCATGAAAACACACTGGAATTTGGAACCGATTGAAAGAAACTTAAAGAAACCATGGGTGGCACATGTGGGACCCTACAAAGTCCTCTGCGATCTCCTGGTCAAGTTCGTGCTGACGATTGGCATATCCACCTGAA
>CAMXCT020001009.1:17500-22500 GCA_947184155.2 Cladocopium goreaui
CTTCTACTACTACTACTACTACCAATACTACTACTACTACTACTACTAGTAGAAGTATTAATAGTACGCGCGGGTTCCGCGCGTCTGCGTTTCGCGCGGGTTCCGCGCGTTATGCGTGTCTGCGTTTCGCGCGGGTTCCGCACGTGTTGTTCTGCGTGGGTTCCGCGCGCGTTGTCGCATTTAAATTTCTCCAAGAAATTAATATATTACGACGAATATTACTACTACTTTTACTAATTAAAATGTAATCAATTTTACGATTACTTTTCTGCGATATTACTACTACTGCTGCTGCTGCTGCTACTATTGCCACTATTGCTGTTATTGCTACTACTACTATTGCGACGACTACTACTACTACTACTACTACCTCTACTACTACTACTACTTCTACTACTTCTACTACTACTACTACGACGACGACTACTACTACTACTACTTCTACTACTACTTCTACTACTTCTACTACTACTACTACTGCTACTACTGCTACTACTTCTTCTTCTACTACTACTTCTAATACTTCTTCTACTACTACTCTACTACTACTACTACTGCTACTACTACTACTACTACCACCACCACCACCACTACTCCTCCTCCTCCTACTGCTACTCCTGCTACTACTACTACTACTACTACCACCACCACTACTACTACTGCTACTACTGCTTCTACTGCTACTACTGCTACTACTGCTACTACTACTATTACTAGAAGTATTAATACTACATGACCCCCCTTAAGGGGGGGTGGGCCCCCCTTAACATTAAATATATTTAAACCGACGTCCCCAAAACTTTGATGCTTGTAGACCTAAGATTCTGAAGATTTAGATGGATCTAGGCATAGTGCATGTCACCAGGTACATGTCTCTTATACGTATGGCACTCAGGTGCAACTACACTTACGTGATTCTTTTACCTCATGTTTTCATGCTATGCCTTATGTTTTCATGTTTACCTCATGTTTTCATGCTATGCCGCTTTTTTTTATGGCGCTTCGCTTTTGTCGTTGGTTTTTCAAATGCGTTTGCTTGAAGTTTTCATAAAGTGTTCCATGTGATTTTATTTGAATTGCGTTCTGGCATTGCATCTCGCATACATTCTGACATGTAAACGACAGGCTTAAAGTTTGTCGATATTTTGTGTATTATCGTTCTTTACTGACGTCCTTTTCAAAATTCGGCGCGGTTTGCGTAAGGTCCGAAAATTGTGTTCTTCTTGGTTCGTATAGATAGTGTTCAACAAAGCAATAAGATAGATTGTTCACTACTAGCAATGACCGCGTTCAATTAAAAAATAAAACCACGATTAGATATTTGTCAGATTCCACGTTTTCATGTCTTGAATTTAGCTATATATGTTTATTTTTGGATCAAAATAATCGCGGATTTAGGTTCCTGCATCTGGGTCCCGGGATCCGGGTCCCGAATCCCGGGTCCCAGGTTCCAGAATCCACCTGTCCATTCTAGGTATAAATCAAGGTTTGAAAAACTATACAGATTTGTTTCGTCTCTGGACTTTCTTTAGATCAGACCTTATAGATGTAAATAGTTTTGGTATGAGTTGTACATTTCTCGCTTGTCTACACGGATGTATTTTTGAAATATGTTCTTTTTTTGAAAATTATAATTACATTAAGACACAGGTAGTCGATGATGGAAAATAAATTCTGCATGTCTTGGCATGGATAATGATATGTATATTGTCACCAGGTACATGTCTACATGTCTCTTATACGCATGGCACTCAGGTGCAACTACACTTACGTGATTTTTTTACCTCATGTTTTCATGCTATGCCGCTTTTTTTATGGCGCTTCGCTTTTGTCGTTGGTTTTTCAAATGCGTTTGCTTGAAGTTTTCATAAAGTGTTCCATGTGATTTTATTTGAATTGCGTTCTGGCATTGCATCCCGCATACATTCTGACATGTAAACGACAGGCTTAAAGTTTGTCGATATTTTGTGTATTATCGGATTCTTTACTGACGTCCTTTTCAAAATTCGGCGGTTTGCGTAAGGTCCGAAAATTGTGTTCCTCTTGGTTCGTATAGATAGTGTTCAACAAAGCAATAAGATAGATTGTTCACTACTAGCAATGACCGCGTTCAATAAAAAAATAAAACCACGATTAGATATTTGTCAGATTCCACGTTTTCATGTCTTGAATTTAGCTATATATGTTTATTTTTGGATAAAAATAATCGCGGATTTAGGTTCCTGCATCTGGGTCCCGGGATCCGGGTCCCGAATCCCGGGTCCCAGATTCCAGAATCCACCTGTCCATTCTAGGTATAAATCGAAGTTTGAAAAACTATACAGATTTGTTTCGTCTCTGGACTTTCTTTAGATCAGACCTTATAGATGTAAATAGTTTTGGTATGAGTTGTACATTTCTCGCTTGTCTACACGGATGTATTTTTGAAATATGTTCTTTTTTTGAAAATTATAATTACATTAAGACACAGGCAGTCGATGATGGAAAATAAATTCTGCATGTCTTGGCATGGATAATGATATGTATATTGTCACCAGGTACATGTCTCTTATACGCATGGCACTCAGGTGCAACTACACTTGCGTGATTTTTTACCTCATGTTTTCATGCTATGCTATGCCGCTTTCTTTTATGGCGCTTCGCTTTTGTCGTTGGTTTTTCAAATGCGTTTGCTTGAAGTTTTCATAAAGTGTTCCGTGTGATTTTATTTTAATTGTGTTCTGGCATTCCATCTCGCATACATTCTGACATCTAAACAACAGGCTTAAAGTTTGTTGATATTTTGTGTATTGCTGTTCTTTACTTACGTCCTTTTGAAGACCCGGTGCGCTTTGCGTAAGGTTTGAAAATTGTGTTCTTCTAGGTTTGTTTTCTCCAGTATAAAAGCGTTTAAAAGAGCAAGAAGGCGGATTATGCACCAGTAGCAATGAATCAGCGTTCGAAAAATATTTCCTTGTTTTTTTCAAATGTTTTTTTTGCGTTTTGTATTTACATCTGTTTTTGTATTTACAATCTTTTTCTGCCGATCTGCAACTGACACCGGCTCCTTCACGACCATGACAGGCACAGACTGGGCCATAGACCGCATCCACTTCGGAAGCTCCAGCTGCAAGTTGAAAGCCATACGAAGATAGCAATACAACTTGCACGTCCTGGTGTGCCCAGACACATAGGTGAAGGTGTCGCTGTCACCCTGCCGCACGACCTTCATCGGGCCAAGCCGCCCTTCTGATTGGAACATTGCTGCCAGCTTCTCCTTCCAGTGCACGCCGTGAGCGCTGGGAAATTACAGTGGGAGCATGCAAACTTTATGCTCCAAATCTTCCAGAAACAACAATGATTCGTGCGATCCCCATCTTGACCAATCTCTTCAGAAGTTGAGGTCCGGTGGAAGACGGAGGAAGAGAAGAGATAACATATGATCTAACAAATCTCACCTGACAGGTGGGGACTTAGTTGCTCTGTTCGCCTGCGTCAAACAGAGCAACCAATCGTTTCATAGAGCAAATAGCTTGGAAAAGAGTGGTTTTCGGGTGCTAGTTGCTTTGTTCGACTCCGAGTTGCTCTGTTCGCCTCCGTCCAACAGAGCAACCAAACGTTTGGCATGTGTCGGTTTTGTCTGGCAGGCCGATATGGGTGATGAGTACGATATTATCATTACTATTATTATTACTACTACCACTACTACCACTACTACCACTACTACTACTACTACTACTACTACTACTACTACTACTACTTCTACTTCTACTTCTACTTCTACTTCTTACTAACTACTACTACTATACTATACTACTACTACTACTACTTCTTCTTCTACTTCTACTTCTACTTCTACTTCTACTTCTTACTAACTACTACTACTACTACTACTACTACTACTACTACTGCTACTAGAAGTATTAATAGTACGCGCTTAATAGTACGCGCGGGTTCCGCGCGTCTACGTTTCGCGCGGTTTCCGCGCGTTATGCGCGTTATGCGCGTCTGCGTTTTGCGCGGGTTCCGCGAGTGTTGTTCTGCGCGGGTTCCGCGCGTGTAGTCGCATTCAAATTTCTTAAAGAAATTAATATATTACGACGAATATTACTACTTGGGAACCTTTACATAATAACCTTGGTGACCTTGAGAACATTTACGTGGAAAACTTGGGAACCTTGAGGGAATCTTTACCATACAACCTTGGGAGCCTTGACAACCTTTACTTGGGAAACTTGGGAATCTTGAGGGAACCTTTACAATGCAACCTCGGAAAGCTTGAGGAAACCTTGACAATATAACCTTGGAACCCTTGAGAACCTTTACAATGTAACCTTGGGAACCTTGAGGGAACCTTTACCATGCAACCTTGGAAAGCTTGAAGAAACCTTGACAATATAATCTTGGAACCCTTGAGAACCTTTTACAATGTAACCTTGGGAACCTTGAGGGAACCTTTACAGTACAACCTTGGGAACCTTGGAAAACTTGGGAACCTTCAGGGAACCTTGAAGAAACCTTGAAGGAACCTTGAGGGTACCTTTTGGGAACCTTGAGGGAACCTTGACAATCTAACCTTGGGAATCTTATAGAAACCTTTACAATGTCACCTTGGGAACCTGGACCACGTTTACTTGGGAACCTTTACATAATAATCTTGGGAACCTTGACAACCTTTACTTGGAAAACTTGGGAACCTTGCAGGGAACCTTGAAGGAACCTTGAGGGAACCTTTTGGGAACCTTTTGGGAACCTTGAGGAACCTTGGGAGCCTTGGGAGCCTTGAGGGAACCTTGGGAACCTTTACTTGGGAACCTGGGAACCTTTACTTGGGAACCTGGGAACCTTTGCTTGGGAACCTGGGAACCTTTACTTGGGAACCTGGGAACCTTTACTTGGGAACCTGTACTTGGAACCTGGGAACCTTGGGGGAATCGGTTTTGGAGCTGCTCCGGTCTGCTCCGAACTTTACTATGGCTGAAGACCCCAAAGCATTCTGCTGTTGGGGAAAAACTGAAAGT
>CAMXCT020001009.1:27500-188338 GCA_947184155.2 Cladocopium goreaui
ACTACATTACAACTACAACTGCTACAACTCCAACCTCAACCTCAACTTCAATTTGAACTACACTACAAATACAACTAAAATTACAACTAACTACAGCTACAACACAACTAGAACTACAACTTATGCAATTTCAAGAGTAATGCTCTGTGGAAGGGTACGGTGCGAGGGTACGGCATAATGGGTAAGGTGGTACGGTACGGTGGGTACGGTGGGCACAGTACGGTCAGTGCAGGGGCGTGCACCCACCGTACCCACCGTACAGTACCCACCGTACCCACCGTACCGTACCCATAAAAACGGTAAT
This sequence comes from Cladocopium goreaui, assembly GCA_947184155.2. Taxonomy (NCBI): domain Eukaryota; class Dinophyceae; order Suessiales; family Symbiodiniaceae; genus Cladocopium; species Cladocopium goreaui. The sequence goes on from CAMXCT020001009.1 coordinate 27,805, forward strand.
CCGTACCTACCCGTGCTGGACCTTCAGAAAACATGCTTTTCATTGCTGTTGAAATTAGATAAACTACAACTACACTACAACTACAGCTACAGCTACAAGTACCATTGCAACTACACCTAACACTACACCTACAACTACCCACTACCACTACACTACAGCTACAACTACAACTACAACAACTACAGCTACAACCTCAACTTCAACTTGAACTACGCTACAGCTACAACTACAACTACAACTACCACTGCACTACAACTACAACTACAACTACAACTACAACTACCACTCACAACTACACCACACCACACCACACGACATTTAGCAGCTGTGGGTGGTTGACCACCGCAACCACTTCAAAAAGCACAACCCCAACCTTTCGGTCCATCAGTGGAGTCGCTCTGCCATCCATGCGTCACAACAACTCACCTCTCCTATAGTTGTCTATCTTTGAAACTTCCGCCACCACCTTGTGCGGTACTACTGGTATGGATCGGCTAAACACTGGCCTCAAGGATGAAAAATCCACCGACCCCTGCTGCTGGCACGGGGGAGCGCGTCAGAGAAGCAAGTGCTAGCAGCATGTTTGTGCGAGAGCATCAAGGCAAGCGAAAGGCAAGCTGCAAGAGCAAGCAGCATTTGGAAGGAAGCAAGCAGCAAGAGCAAGAGGGTTCAACAAGTGCCAACTTGGCCCCAGGATGGCCCTACATGGCCCCAACTTGGCCCAAGACAGCCTCAACATGGCCCAAGTCGCCCTCCATGCCTCGACATCAGCCATCTTAGCACGGAAGTGGAAAAAAACGTGTTTGGGCCTCATCCTGGGTTGAAGCTGGCCCATCCAACAGAGCTTCCACATGGCTGCCATCCCCCAACATCGTCCAACATCCAACATCACCTCCACATAGCTCAACATGCCCTCCACATGGCCCAAAATGGCCCAACGTGGCCCACCATGGCCCAACATGACCCCAACATACCCCCAACATGCCCCCAAGATGGCCCAACATGGCCCCAACATGCCCCCAAGATGGCCCAAGATAGCCGAAGATAGCCCTCAACGTGGCCTAACCCCTCCTCCCTCCCTGGCCAGTGGCCGGCTGTCGGGCGTAAGCCCTAAAATCGGAAAAGAAGAAGGCAGGGCTGATTTCAATGAGTCGAAAGAGAAAAAGCCTAGCAAAATCCAAAAACGATAGTGGAGACTGAGACTATTTAAGAATAATATACTGGTGTCACCTAGTGGAGAAAGTGTGAGCTGAAAACAATAGTTCAGTTCAATGATGGCTGCAACTGTTGAAAAATATTGGCATATATTGGCATGTAAAAGATGAACAAACAGTTTCGCGACAATGACAAACATATCCAACAATTGTAGTTTATAAAACATCAACAAAGAGTTCCATGACAAAAATATCCAACACGATTGCATGTAGGTTCCAAGGAAAAACAACCGATGTGCCGACAACAGCGTGTGACGTGAATCCATATATACGTACATATAAATACGATTAAATACGTACATACAATCTAACATCAAGACAAACCGATAAAAACACTGGCCACAAGTGCTGTTCAGCCACAGACCCAGTATGAACCCTGGTCTCCCAGTCGTCTAACATTGGCATGTTCTTGGCAGCAGTTCACAAAGTCACGAACCGGTTCGCCCCACCAATGGCTGCAGTACCACACGGGAGAACAAGCCTCCGACGAAAGCAGCTCCTGGCGAAGTTGAGGACAACTTGCGGCCGGCCGACCGGGGCAACAGGAGTGAAATCATGGTCTTTGGCTACTCTGTCCTAGCCAAATCTTGGCCAAATGTGGTCGCTTTGGTGGTGAGGGGCTCTGATCAATTTGAGATTCATTTCGGGCCCTTGTCCTTGTAGCTTATGGAGTTTCGGGCTGTCACAGTCATCTCTCGTGCTGGTAGTTCAAAGTCGCCAATCGACACTTCTTCTTCTTCGTTTCCTCTGAATTGTCCTGGCTCTCCATCCAATCAGGGTATGGGTCAAAACTATTGGAATTCTCACATGGATGGATACCAAAAGTGGCAAAATGGGTCCATTGCTGCCCCAATTTGTGCACATTACCGTCATTACCCATAAACAGATTGAAAAAGCACGCAAAACTGCATCCAAAAGCCAGTATAATTTGTACGCGGCTTGGTCTGGACTGGGCACATCTGTTGGGGTGAACCATGCAGAAAACGACACAGTCAATCGACTTATAAATACCATACATGTTTATGAGACTAAACTGGAATGGCAATCTGCAAAACAAAGGATCCCAAGGATTCCAAGGATCCCAAGGATCCCAAGAGCCAACACAATCTATGGCCCTATGGAGTGGTCCTTGAACCAATTGAACGCATAGAGTTAGCATGTTCATCCCGTTCTCATTGGCCGTTTCGGCGCTGATGACTTTGCCACTGGCTCTTGGGAGCTTCATATGGGGGCATGTTTGAAACACTGTCGAGCCGACGTCTGGCAAGTCCTTTACAAGTGAGGCCGGCCACTGAAGTAGCACGCCATCTGGTGGAGCTGTTCGGGGCAGAGAATGGTGATAGCTGAACTGATGGAGATTTACCTTCGCTACCGAAACCACTGCACCTGTGAAGGCATCCGTCCATCCCCGACACCATCGATCTAATTTTTGGGAGATGATCTTCAGCTGTTCGAGGGTCAATGCGTTCGAATGTCTGTAAATTTGTGCGTTGATAGGGAACAGGTTCATCGCCAAGTTCATCGCCGAGTTCATCGCTGGATGCTGAAACCGAGCTCTGAGAAGAAGACTGCCGATTCAAGTTATTGGAAGACTTCCAGTTTCCCCTGATGCTGTGCCGTCTCTCGATGCGATTCTCGCTCTCACCCCAAAGGCTCTTCCTCTCCAGAGTATGTTGCACAGCCTTCAAATCGCCAATGGCTGTATGCATCAAGCCTTTCATCTGTAGAAGTGCACCACGCATCCATTCCTGTTCCATTGGATCCCCTGGAACCCCACATCATATGGGCAAAATGGCCAAGTAGATAGGATAAATGTCCAAAAAAATCTTCAAGATTGTAATGTTGCAATATTGATGGGTTTGCGTAGCAAAAGCACTGAGGATTCTTGACGTGGCAAGATCTGCAGTCATCCCTAACTTGCCCAACACTTGCCATTTACGGCATATTTTGTAGACTATACCCTCAGAGCGGAGTTTGTGATTGGGTTTATGCAGTTTACAACAACATTGGACAAATTCCGGCGTTCAATCAGATAGTCTGCCTGCTCCATTTGCATTGCCACCATGTCAACCGTCGTGGCCCCACCACGCAGGCGCAAACATCCCAACAAAAAGTTAGACTCTTCGATTGAACCCGTCTTTTCCGATGCCAAAATCTGGAAAACCTTCACTGCATCCGACATATCCAGTTCTAAGGCATTGAGGAACGCGAGCATTCTCTCATCCTCCAAGGCTAGCTGGAACTCGGCCCAGGAAATTGCACCATTGCCGTTCTGATCAAAATCCTGGAAAATGGTGTACAACTGACGAACTAAACGCTCGTTGTAATCCATTTCGTTGGCGATCAAAACATCGCGTTCCTTCTTGCTGACTGTGCTTTGCAAGCTGCAGATGAAGCTGGTGATGGTGTTAACCAACCTGGAACGCCATCTTGACAACACGGTTTTTTTGTTGTTCGCACAATTTTATTCCGCCTAGATGCAGCCACGAAAGGCTGCATTAACAGATTTGATCAGATTTGATCAACATGTCCATGTCATTTTTGCGTTGTTGGACTTGTCGGATGGAATCCAGAATCTGAGGGAAAGCTGTGGCACCATTTGGGGTATGTAGAAAGGTTTCTCTTTTCTAAAGTGATGTAGTGATGTTGAAAACTACTTTTTCATGGGTGCCCCAATTTGTGGCCAAGTATGGGCAATATTTGGGGCTGTCGAAGTGCCCCAGGACCAGTCACCCACAACAAGTTTTAACAAAAATCCGTCATCGTGGGTGATAAGAAACAATAAAGAAAAAGTGATTTTTAAAAAATGTACATACAGATTCCAGGAACACCATCAGCGCAAATACCACATATGACAAGAAAATGATCTGGATGTACCAGTCCATCACACGCAATTCTTCCCAAAGGTCACCCCATAGCAGTCCGCTGTACATGATTTGATACAAGGTCATCTGGGATGAGAGCAAATCACCGAATTTCTTACACACCTCTGCCGTCTTCTCATTTGGACATGTCTCCCAAATAAGTTCCGTCAAAAGCAAGCTATAGAAGTAGATGAAGATGATCACCAGCAGAACGAGCCACACCATGACCTTGAAGCTTTCAGCCATGCATCCGAGCATTATACGTAGCTCTTGAAGTTGCGCCCATTTTGCGAAGCACCTTCAATTCACCAAAGTGACGAAAGTGACAATAGAGAAATGCCAATATTCAACAATACACACGGAAATATGAAACATGTCAAGTGTCAAGTCATAATAAAAATGCGTTGAAATGCGTCATGATGTGTCAATATGTGTCATTATGTGGACCACGATTCCTGGCACTTCCTGGTTTCAAAGCTTTAAAACTTGTAGAAAGTCAAAGAACGTTTATGCGTCATGACAGCTCGATATAGCACGTGTATCAATACTTTCAACCAAGTTCGGACCCCGTTTTTCCATCCGAAACCTGGGAAGTCGCAGGAGTCGTCCAACACGTTGCATGGCCACAAAATTGCCAAGAGTTCTGGACCTTTCGGCGAGGGCGATCAAGAGCAATGACAACGAAACTGAGTCCACAAGGTTCCACCAACGACGGCTTCCTGCGACAACTTGGGTCATCTCTCAAGATTTGCGACTTATGACAGATGTCTCTGACAGATGTCTCTGACAGATGTCTCCATACGCATAGAAGTGTGTCGTAGAGAATGCACACTTACAAATTTACACATGCATACATAAAAGTTCAATGCGTGCTTGTGAGTGTATCGCACGTATTTGTGTACTATTCTGTCATACACATCTGCTTGTTGGAGTTTAAGACATTGTCTAACACCGGACCAAACCAAATAAAAACCCATAAGGATCCATAAGGCATGTTCACAAGGATTGACAAACTCAAAACCTTGAAGCACATTGATAAGCATTGACTGTCCAATTCACACACATGTATAACTTATTATAACTTGTATAACATCTAAAACATTTTGAAACACTGTCTTGGCCCATCTTGGCCCACATCCTGTGGCAAATCGTTCTCGCTCTATGCAGATGCGAATCAGCAAATCGACTGAGAAGAAGCAGCAAAATGCCGTTTCCACGGTCCGCGCCCACGTTGGCTCTGATTTTTCTTTGCTTGTGTAATGAATTTCTACACCCACGCAGATTGCATAGATCACAACCAGCAAATCAACCAAATGCTCATACATTTCCAGGATTCGCCCCAAAGTCTTTCTCCACTTTCCACTTCTCCATGAGGGTAACGCGCTGATAAATGAAACCTGTGCTCTCAAGATGGTGCTCTCCTTGGCCTTCTCCTTCTCAGCCTTTATCCGGTCGATGAGTTGGAGCAAATGAGGTGCCACACCAGCCCTGAGGCCCAACTGATCTGGTGAAGGGCCGTTCAGATTTTGGCTCGGACCTTTCGATTTCGCTTCCCGTTCTCGCGAATCCCCCGAATCCGAACGTTCCAACAACCTGGTGAGCTGGTCAATCCGATGATCCACATGATTCTTGATGCGCCTCTCCTGCTCCAACAGCAAAGGTCTCAAAGCATCCAACTGAAATGGGTCCAAAGTGACATCCCCCCGGGGCTCGGTGATCAACATGCGAGGTTTTGTGGACATGGCACCGCAGATAGCCAGACGCAAAGTACAGCGCTGGCCCTTTTTTAAAAAAAATATCTGCGATGCTTATCCTACTGGAGAATTTGAACCACAAGACTGCCGAACAGTTGATTGACTGTACTTCGGCTTCTGGACATGGCACACACTCATTCACCTCCAGCCTATCCAGCCTATCCAGCCTATCCAGCCTATCCAGCCTATCCAGCCTACTCCTTGCAAAGGTGATTTCAAACTACCAAAACGCCTTGAAACACTGGGGCCCCTCACGCTTGCAGCATGAATTGCTCATCCTTGCCACGGAGATGTGCTGTGGCTGGTCCAAGTTCTACAAAATGCGCAGTAAAATTATGTAATATTTGTAAGAAAGAACAGCATGGTTGGATGAATTATGTTGGATGTTGTTGGATATTGTTGGATCGACTGAAAATCTCTGCAACTCCCCAGGACCTGCAGGACTCCCTAGGCCTGCACCTTCGCTTCGGACACCATGACCCGATTCCAGAGCTCTGTCAGAATTTCACTCTGCGCATGTGAGTTCAGAGCTCTGATGTGGCTGCGGGCATGCCAGTCCATCATAGTCCATCTAAAAGCAGCACAAGAAATACTATAAGAATCTATAAGAAATAAAAGCCATGCAAAAGCAAGCCCAAGCCCAGGCATGAAAATATGAGTTTTTTTGTGGTTTTGTTGGAGTCCCTTCTTTGAAGCCTTTGTATTCACTCTTGAGGGACACTTCTCTACCTGTCATGCAGTGAAGCGTTGTCGCGTTGTCTTTGAACCGCAATTCTCACTTTGTCCGGTGTCTCACAAGTGGTCGCGCAAATGCGTCCTGCAACAGGATCAACAGGCAACATGCCTGACATGCAACAGACATGCAACAGACACTTGACACATCTTGACACCTTCGTAGCTACCCACTGTTTCATTGTTTGCCCGTGCCTCGGGGAGATTTCTGCCAAACCTTTCACGTTTCCAACTTTGCATAAATATGCCATAAATTGGCAAACAAATGTCAGTTCCAATTTGTTGGGCACAAATAAGAATAATTATGATGACCTTGCAAGATTATCTCAGCTATTCACAGAATTCTTGCCCAGCCTCTTCTTGTGAAATCCGCCTGGCATTCGCAAGCTGGCCCCACCCCTGCAAAGCTAGAGGCAATGTATTGTCCCCCTTAACAGAAAAGCATTTATAAGCATTTAAAAGCCTCAAAGAGCTTCTTGACAGCTAGCAATGCTGAGAAGTCTGCCATGTCCACTGATTCACAAGCAAAGCTACCCCACCTTTGGAGGCTGCTCGTTTAGGATGCCTGATTTCGGAGCAAGCAAATGTACATGAGAAAGGTAAGACATGCAAAAGTCAAGCGTTTTTGCCGTGATATCCCACATCCGGTGATTTTTGACATCATTTGACATTCCAAAACAAACATAAACAAACACAAAGGCCGGCCGTGATTTGGGTTGCCACAGCATGCCACAGCTTCCATGACTTGCAAAGAGATCTCCACGGGTGAATCTGAGTGTCATGCGGCCAAGGCAGGCCCGATTTCGTGGCTGCCAAGGCACCAAAAAATCAGATCACTCAGATCACTGCTTAGATCAATTCACAGCCCAAACACTCCGAGAGAGAGAGAGAGAGAGATTGGATTCAAGTGTCACTGTTCCAAGGGAAAACAAACCCGAGAGGTATCGAAAAATCAACATAAAAAGTGCAAAATCAATGCATAAACAGCAAGAGTCAATATATATATATATAAGAGTCAATGAGATATCCGTTTTCTGTGATGCAAAAAAATGCGTTGAATTTCCAGCTCCAGGCCTGGCTCGACTTTTGTCCTCGAATGTAAAGGCAGGATGAAACTCAAGCCATAGAATGCCACAGGCAAAGTATGGAAAAGTGAAAGGAAGATTCCATAAGATTCCTATGGTTGTTGGATGTTAATAGATGTTGTTCCCCACATCACTGTGTGGGGTTCTTGTTTTTCGCTTGGATCCCGCCGGGGCACCGCCTCCTCCTCCTCCGCCGCCTCCTCCTCACTCACTCACTCACTCACCCAGCCACCCGCTCACTCACTCACTCACTCACTCAGGCAGGCGCAGCACAGAGAGCTTCCTGGTTGCCTTTTGCGTGGCAGGCGCAGTACACAGAGCCTCCTGGAGGAGCTGCGGCGCGCGTGGCCGCCGCTGGCCCGCGGCTGCCTTTTGCGTGGCAGGCGCAGTACACAGAGCCTCCTGGCGGAGCTGCGGCGCGCGTGGCCGCAGCTGGCAGGCGCAGTACACAGAGCCTCCTGGAGGAGCTGCGGCGCGCGTGGCCGCCGCTGGCCCACGGTGGCAGGCGCAGTACACAGAGCCTCCTGGCGGAGCTGCGGCGCGTGGCCGCCGCTGGCCCGCGGCTGCCTTTTGCGTGGCAGGCGCAGTACACAGAGCTTCCTGGAGGAGCTGCGGCGCGCATGGCCGCCGCTGGCCCGCGGCTGCCTTTTGCGTGGCAGGCGCAGTGCGCAGAGCTTCCCGGAGGAGCTGCAGCGCTGCCTTTTGCGTGGCAGGCGCAGTACACCAACTCATCACAGCTCCACTTCTGACAGGTCCACTTCTCATCACAACTCATCACAACTTATCACAACCCAACTCATGACAGTTCCACTTCTCACACCTCACTTCTCACACGTCACTTATCACATCAGAACTTCTTATCACAACTCGTCACAACTTATCACATCTCAACTCATCACAGCTCCACTTCTCACACCCCTTCTCACACCTCACTTATCACATCAGAACTCATCACAGCTCCACTTCTCACACCTGACATCACAAGTCCACTTCTCACACCTCACTTCTCACACTTCCCCGAAGTTTACATTAACCTTAGATACATAAAGGCTTGACATGTGGGGTTATCCGGTCCTTTTATTAGATGTTGTTAGGACCTCTACTTGGCATCAAAGAGGATTCCTTGATTTGTACACTTTGTACATCGTCCCATCAGAGCTCATCTAAGGCTCAAGCTCCAGTCTTTCGGTCACCGGACCTGATTTCTTTTGCTTGGAAATCATACGGAATCATTTTTTTGAATTACATTTGAATTAGTCATTGAGATAAGTGGATTTGAGATATTTTGAATTTTCGTATCTGCCTTTAAAGGACGAGGTGAGGGGAAGGGCTGTGTCGTCTCTCGTGGCCGCTCCATTTCCATCTGAGCTCGGTACTTGGAAGCCTTGCCACGCGGGTGTGGCAATGGTGGGGATGAAAAATCTGTGGAAAAACGTGAGATCCAAAATGATCCAAACATTATCTATCCATATTCTTCCATATTCAATATTGAATATTGTTCCGTGGTTTGAATATGTTGTTAATCTGTTCTAATGTATCTAATATACTACAATATCTTCTGATATTTGCACCCTCACAAAGAGTGTATACTTTTTTGAACAGCCAGCAATCAGCATTTTCGTTTACAAAATTTGACAAAGCTATGCGGAAAAAATGCTGTTTTTCGCAAGCCAAGTCTATGCGCACACTGAGGCTCCAAACACTGGCGGTGGCTCCAACTTCACGCTTTTTGCTGCAGCTGGACCTCACCCGCTCCAACTTGAAAAACATGGTCAAAATGGGAAGAAAATTGTCAAGATATGTCAAGAATTGTCAAGATAAGATTGTGATGATTTCTTTGATGATCCTCTACAATATTTTTCTGTACGGAAGAGAAATACTACCATGAGCCATGGACACCTTGAACATCTTTTTTGCTGGTCTTAGCAAAAACAAACAGGTTTCGCAGCATTTGGTTTGGCCATGGAAAGCTTAGAGTTTTTTGATTGTCTACCATATTTGCAAGTGCCAGCACCCTTTCGTTGGGCCTTTCACGGCGTGCTTGGCAAAGACCTGTGAAGTGGACTTGCTGAAGCTCGGCTGTGGAACAGCTGTGTACCTGGGCTTGACTTTGAGCACAGACTATTGAAGTAACTAGTGGATGCTAGTGGTAGACTATGGAATCTGCAGAATGCCCATCATCTCAATCGTTCCTCTCAATTGGACCATTTTTTCCATCCATTTCGTTTGCAAGTAGCCATTTCTCGGTGCCATGAAATTCAGCAGAAGACTTAACCGCAGGGCCACATAAAAGAGTCATATGAAGTCATGCGGAATGTCATCCGTGTTTCATCCAAGGGACTTGGGAGGCACCACTCGCGGAGGTGGTTCCATTGGTGGTCCCGGGATGGGCGGCACCGGCACCGGAGGCACCGGAGGCGCGGATAACACCGGCACTGGAACGGCTGGCACCGCTGGGACCGGTGGCACCGGCAGCACCGGTGACATGTTGACCAAGGGAGGCGGTGGAATGGCACCTGCTTCACCTCATTTTTCGCAGACACCTTCACCATTCTTCTCCAGCTTACCTTGTGGGTTTGGTTCCCTTTTCGTGTACATTTTTAATACATTTTATCTTTTCAAGACCTATGACTCAATGACCTACGGCATCCTATGCCTTTTCGTGACATCCAGCAAATTGCAAACTCCTTCCCTTGCGAGGCAAAGTCACAGGGTAGTGCCAGGTGCATAGGCGGCACGCTCATTGGCATGCCTGAAGGCCTGAGTCCCACAGGAGGACGCAGTAAGTCTTGAAATCTCTCAACACTTTGAACAAAGTTCCCAACAAATCCATTGGTTCCTCCTTCACTGCCATGAAACGGCCTCGGTCGCCAGTGAGGCTGGTCGCCCAGAAACAAAAACTGCAAGGAAAGCCAGGACAACCTGGATATTGCTCAGATCCACTCTTTTGTCCAGCACATTCAGAAACTGTCCTGCATCATCTGCATGGAACAAGTTCTGTGTCCCGTGTGTCCCGTGTGTCCCGTCCACCCTGTTCCCAGGTTCCCCGGGTTCCCCAGTCCTGGTGGAGCCGCTGGAACTGGCAGGGCATAGGCAGCTCCCTTGGCTCGGCACTGCTCCCTTCACCACACCGAATCTCACCAAACCCACCCAGTTCAACTAGTTCAACCCAGTTCAACCCAGTTCAACTCAGTTCCTGTAAAATGTACTCCCAAGAATTCCCAAGATTTCTTCAAAACATGTCACAAAACATTTCAAAACATTTCCAGAAGTTGGTGCAACTCAGCGTGGAACTATCTCGCGATCATCTCGATCTTCATCCTTCATGGGGCCCACGGTTGCCCGAGGCGGTGGGCGCGCCTGCAAACATTTGATGCAAAATGCAAGTCTTTGTATCCTCAAATCCAAAAGTGGTAAAGCACGCAAGGAGCGGGAAACTATTGTTCAAAATCTTAGGGCAAATAAAGAAAATCTGGCAGTAAACTACGCTAGTCACTAGTCTCCTAATGCTTCCTCAGTAACGTACCCAATTTGCACACCCATGACTGTATCTGACCAAAAAAGAGAAAGAAAAAATGGAGAGTCTCCACTCTCGGCCAGAAATTATCAAGATCTGCGGGTTCTTTTCCTGGACGGCCCATCTCTAATGATATCCTCATTTTTTCTCCAAGAAAATATATAATGCATTTGAAACGCAAAGCATTTGATGTGTTGCCGATTCTGTGAGTGTATTGTCAGTGTAAATCCCTGGAATTGATCTTTTCAAGGGCGCACTTTGAATTATAGATTTTGCTGAGAGTACAGGCATCCCAATCATCCCAACACTGGTGAAGCTGGAATCTCCAAATCAGGGTGAGAGCTGTTTCCCAGGTGAAACTTGTGGTCACGCACCTCAGGAGCTGCGCGCACCTTGTGTTGCTGGTTTAAAAGGATGGAATCTGGAAGTCTTCAGGATCCCGTAGCTGCCCCAGCTGCACTTGCCATGATTTCCATGATTTCCAATCCTGGCCTTATTTTCTCTAGTCGCGCTGACGTGCGGACTCTTTGATGCCGCTGGTGGTGGTCTGGCTGTACAAGGGTGCTCAAAATCGATAGCTGAAGTGATGGGAAATCCACACGAGCACGTCATATGACGGTAAGAATTTATTGATCCATTCCGTGGTCGTGTGTGCCGCTAAAACGTTGTTAAACGTTGTTTCCTTTCACGTGCCATGAATCCGTCTGATAAGTCTGATATCTTTGATTTCCCATAGTTTCCCATGATTTTGAGTACCCAAATGGAGATTCTGATGCTCCACTCGGTAGATGGCGAGGCTGAACAGCATCGACCAGACTTTCTTCGGCATTTCCTTGTCCCAAGTGTTTCCCTTCCTGCAGATTCCTCCCGAGACATTCATGCACAGTTTGACAACGACTGCCAATTAGGTTGCTTGATTCAACTGGATTCTGTGTGAAGATTGGAACGTAGAGTTGCTGGTGTTCCACAAAAAACTGTCAACAAAAACAGTCGATACAAAGACAGTAGTCATGAATCATTTTGTGCTTTCTGCATATAGGTAGCGTTGTCCAACACTGGAGAATCGACTGACTCGCAATAAAAATGAATGCCATTTCATGCCATCGTTCCTGACAGCCTCACCAGACCGTGGAACGGAAAATGGTGCCGTGAAACGGGTTGAACGGGTGGAACGGACTGCGGCACCATTGGCCGCGCCGAACTGCCATCGGACTCTGCGCACACTGCGCTCCACTCTCGGCAGATTCTGTTGGATCCTTTTGATACAAAAAAGTGGTTCAGTCATGTTCACTTTGTTCACTTTGTTCACTTTGTTCACTTTGTTCACTTTGTTCACTTTGTTCACTTTGTTCACTTTGTTCACTTTGTTCACTTTGTTTGGGTTCTGATTCAGTCCATGTCCAATGTACTTCAGCCTTCAAAAAAAGTGTGGCGGCGAAGGTATCACGACCGCATCCTGCAAACACGCTTGTGGACAAACATTCTCAGAACTCTCAGAAACTCTACAGCTTGTAGTTCCAATACGTCACAATGTCACGTTATACGTTCCAATACGTTCCAATACTCTGCAGCCTCCTGGCCCCTTTTCTCCTGGAACTGGAACAGTTGCACGAGTCCGGGTCATCCGGATCAAAAACACAAGCATCTCCAGACCTGGAAGAGTCGTTGCACCGTTGCACCCTCTGACACCCTCCGACACTGAAAAACTGTATTTGAAACCCGCTGCCGGAAAGGCATAAAGGATCATAAAGGGATCTGTGAGGCGTTTCACTACAGAAGTGTGCTCGAAATCATCCAATGTACACCTCGCTTCTAACATTTTGGGATCCATCTCAGTTGCCTTATAATCCGTGCTCCGCCAAAGAATTCATGTCGAACTGCGCCGTAAGTTATGTAAGGTCTAACTTGTAGAATCTTGTAGAATCTTGTAGATGTACGTAGTACATCCTGGTGAATCTCTGATCTGAGTTTGCACATCTTTCTTCCATACTTCAGGGTATTTTCTTCCATATTTGGTAAATATGTTAAACATGTTTCAACAGTTGGATCGGCATGGCCTCACTGTCTCAAGAGCTTCATCAAGGATTTCCACGAACCTGGCTGCCATGATGTACTGAGATGTACTGAGAACAGTCGAATCCAGTGACAAATTGTTGTGTCTCTGTCTCAGGATGTCTCAAGTATAACAGTATAAGCAAAGAGACAAGTGGGATTGGTCACCCTAGTTCTACTTGAGACGTTCTGATACCCGATGGCCATCAACAAAGATGAAGAAGTGCATCCAAGCAGCTTGTCGATCTCTTCCTGTCAGCAATTTAAGACTTCAAAGCCAAATGGTTTCCCAGAACCCCAAGAATGACTCGAAACGACTTGCGTTTTCGGATCGAACAAACATCTCAAGATGCGCCTTGGTGTTGTAGAATGCACATGATACGCGGGCAGAGCCATAAGTTGCACCCATCTCCCTGGCACAGTGAAATGTCATGTCCGCATCCAGAGCCAAGTGCGCAGCGCATTTACAAAGTTGTCAGACAAACACGGGCAAGGTGTTGATGAAGTAAAACATAGATCAATTACATTATATTTATATTATATAGATATATATGATTATATATGTATATACACATATAATATAGTCTCATATAGTGTTTATCTTGGGTGTTGAAGGTTGCTGAAGATTCTTCAGCAGAACATCTTGAAAGAAAACTGGAACTGCGCCCAAATCCGGAACTGTCTTTTGGGATGCAGATCTCTGCCTGTGTAACGGCTGGGCGCAGTGGTGTCCAGCTCTAATTGCCACCCCATCGGCATCAAGCACACCAGCTACATCCTGGAAATGGCCAGTTGGAATGGCCAGTTTCTGACGCTTGTTGGACTTCATTGGGATTCCAAGTGATTTGACCACCAATCAACACAAGCCTCTGGCATTACGATGTCTAAAATGTCCAAAGGGGCGAATGGATTCGCTATCACTTCCCTTAAATCGAAACAGGTTTCATCGGCTTCGACTTTGATCCCGTCCCGGCTCCTGTGGATAGATGTCTGGCTCCCTGGGGAAGCAGCAAGTGCATGATACTGTTACTGATGAAAATTCAGATGGTCCGTAGCAAAGCAGCATATCAATGTATATCAGGAAGGTCTCGCCGAGTTGAGAAGAGGAAATTGAGAATATTGTTTGGATGCCAAATTCTGAGCACTGAGAGTTTAACTCATGTTCTTCACATCAGATCTTCAAACCCATCATAGATTGTTTATAATTGTTTCATATTGTTTCATATTGTTTCATATTGTTTCTAGTTGCTCCATAGAGACTCCCGGATTCCGCAAATTCCGCAAACAGGTTACAACTGGAAACCAAAAGTGGCCACGGCAGCTCTGAGTTCTTCACACATCGTTGAAGGCCACCAGCGCAGCGCGAGGGCCCATGCTAGGCGGTGGGCCATAGAGTTTCAGCCCATTGACACGGCTCAGAGACTGGCGCAGTGACAGTGGTGAAATACTGGCTTTTTGTCAGATTTTGCTGGGTTTTCTGTGAGAAGATTAACAAAAACTGCAGTAATCTGGTGAAACTATATGATGACCATGGACAACGACAGCATCACTAGATACAGTTTTAGGCCCAGCAAGTACCATTGCTAGATGCGAACTTGTGAAGAATGAGTGCGACCCGGAGTTTAGATGAATTTAGTGTAATTTAGCCATGTTTCTGGAAACCAAGCCAAGTCTCACAGGTGCCACAGTTCCCACAGAAAGTTGCCCAACTGCACCCTGTTCCACCCCAGGAACGGCCTCCCAAAGATATTTGGAAAGTTCCTGCTCATAGGCCTCTACCCGATCCATCCCGATGCGCAGCAAATAGTCGCATGCAACACCTGCAAACAATGCCAGCCCAGCCTTTGGCTCGGCTCGGCATCGATTCTGAAACATCGTGAAACATCGTGAAACATCATGAAACATGATGAAACTACAGGGGGTTGTGACGTTTGTGTCGTTTTGTCCTAATGAAATGGCAGTGACAGCGTTGCTCTCCATCTTTCTTCGCATGCGCCCAGCCTAGACCGACAGCTTGTGCGATGGGCGGTGTGCCAGCTTCGAAGCGTGCAGGCACATCTGCATAGTAAGACTCATCCTCGGTAACCAACTGCTGCTATTGGATATATGTCTTAATATGTCTTAATCATATGTCAATATCCGCTCGACTGTTGCCTGCTTTGACTTCTCGATTTCGATATTGCAGTAACATCTCTTTTCACCTCACTGCGCAAAACTGCATTATTTCAGAATCCACCGACCCCAGCCAGTGGCAGTAGCTTTCCCAGCGGAACACTGCGATGAAATGGAGGGTCGAGTAATCCGGCGGAGCCGACGCTGAGCGTCAGCTCAAAAATAATTACTTGAAGTATTTCACAATATTTGACACCCAAAGTGATGAAACTGAAATGATGGGCTCTGTCAGAGATGGTGCCATTAAATCTCCAGAGGTTTTCTCTCCGAGGAGCCATGTGAACCTCCTTGATCATCTCCCCACCTCCTTTCCAGGGAGGCATGCCCTGCGCAGCGCTCGTACCATTCCTCTGTTCTTATTCTGTCTTACTTCGTGGTGGATTTCCTAGTTTTGGAGGATATGACATTGGCATACATTTGCACTCCATTCTCATCTCTTCTGTTTGAGTTGGAAACTTGTAGAACTGCATGATTCTGAGAGCAAAGAGATTGTATTTGATATGCATATGATCATATTATGGATGCATTAGATATATTTAGATATGTAACATGATATGTACTAGATATTGTTGGAATTTGTTGGAATTTGTTGGAATTTGTTGGATGTGTCCGTTGAAAAGGTCTACTGTGTGAACTCACCTCCAAGATCTCGGACTTGCCCCAGAGGAAACCCACGCCGGTTGGGCCATACATCTTGTGACCTGAGTCACTAAAGAGAAGTGGATAGAAAATGATAGAAATGGAACATGCGAACAAAAATTGAACTCCCAAGTTGAGAAGACTTGGAGTCCCAAGAATAATTCGAAATATCAGAAATATCAACTGTGACATAGAGACATCAAAGACTCATTCACAACACTTTTCATGAAAGTGAAGGTCATCTGGGGGTAAATGAAGCAAAGCATCCAAGTCTGAAGTGCAGGGGAGCAAAAATGAAAACCTTCATGCTCGTTAGAGAATTTGAATGAAGACCTCTCGAGGTTTTTGGTGGCACATGACCAAAGACCCAATAAATGGTGCCTTTTGCCAAAGGCACTGGAAGCCACCAGGAAGTCAACGCCAAGCTCAGCCACATCCTGGGAGCTAAGGTGGCCCACGAACAACTTGAGGCGAACTTCACATTGCACAAGCTGCAGTCGCTATGTGAGGAATGTGATACGCTACGTGAGGCCAAGCTTCAATTTTCAGGTGTGGTACAGATTGACAAGCGTCCAAAAGCACCTCTCCATCGGGATGCATCCAGATCCATCCGGTAAGAAGCACACATAAGGAATCAATCAATGAACCGGAATCAACAGTTGAATCAGTTGAACCATCCAAGCAACCAATCAATGAATCAATGAATCAGTCGTAAGCACACCATTTTCAATTTTTTCTGCATCCAACCTGTGGCCCATTGTTCGAATTGTGGCCCTGTCCCATGCAGCTCAAACTTTCCAGCCTTGGCTCCCACGGCATGCGCGGCGTCCGCCATCTCTTTGACCTCACCGGAGACCACTTCAAACATCCAGCGTAGCGGGGACACCGGTGGTCACAATGCTCAGCCAAATATGGGACCACATGACATTCATCTGACATTCATCTGACATTCATATCTTTCATCCTGGATGAACCTTTTCTCTGAACAGAGGGAAAACATGGATTCAGCATGATTCAGCAATCCTGACACTGGCACTGCTGAGAGACTGGATTGATGCAGCCCAGTGTGTTGGAGATGTGAACGAACGCCACCATTTTGGTCTTGGGACTTAGGAGACGTTTGAACTCCTCCACATCCAGCTTCCCCTGCGGTACGACTCGTACGACGGAACAAATCCGGGAACAGGGCGGTTGGCACAGCTGTGCCTCGTCAGTGATGCCAGCCCACTTCAGCTTTGCTCCAGTCCTCTGTGTGGCCAGCCTCGTCATGAGTCGTTGCAGCAGCCAGCTATCATTAAACGGTATCTAGTCACTTAGACTGACTTAGACTCAATTACTAGACTCCAATGACTCAATGATTCAAACACTTCCATTGTTTTCCGCATCCGGCGTCTACGGAAAAAAAAAAGCCACTGGATCCATCAATGCTGTGAACTGCCAAGGAACTGCCATGGGACGATGTTGGAGTGATGCTCCATGACCTGTCAAGTTAAGGTCAAAATCCTGCTGCAAGTGTTGAATAATGGTGAATAATGTTGAATAATGTTGAATAAGACTACAACTTCTTTGGAAGGAATTCCATTTGCCCAGACTTTTCGTTTATGTTCGGTCCAAATCCTCCAAGGTATACATTGTTTGCATATGATGTGATATTGCAAAACGCCAAACGCCAAGGAACAGTGATGAGAACCTCATCGTCCGGTTTCAGGTTGACTGAACCCCAACTCTCCGCCACCAGGTTGATGGCATCCGTAGCACCAGAGGTGAAAATGATCCTAACAAAATGAACATTGGCGAGTTGCAATATGTTCGGTTTTGATATGTTTTAGATTGTTTTAGCATGTTCTGCTTCTTGATGTTGTTGCAACGGAAGAAGTAAAGTCTAAACATCACAACAACTGAACAGTAACTGTTGACGTGAAATGACTTCATCTCAGCTCAGCTGTGGTCAAAAGCCCCTAGAATCTTACTCCCATGCGAGCAGCACTTTGTTGCCTAACACCATTCTGGGCCGATTTGGCCTTTCATTCTGGGTCTGAACTCGTCCTCTCGGCAGGTGATTTCTTGGGTCATCTTCCAAGAAACTCCTCTGGACTCTTTGCACCAATGAGTTCTGCTACGCTGCTTCTCGCATGCTCGAAGGCCTAGCGGAATGGGCATTCAATGGGCATCCAGTTGCATATTTGCATACAGTCCGATCAATTCGATCAATTCGATCAATCCGATCAATTCGATCAATTCTATCAATTTGATCTGAATCGTCCACTGAAAACCAAGTGGCTGCCAAGTTTGCTGGATAGCGTATCCTGCAGAATTCTCAGATTTTTGGACGTTTTGGGTAACCGAGGACTGTGCCTCAGTGGCACGTTCGGCCAGGGCATAGGCTCCACGGTGCACATTGGCTGAGTGCTCCTTAAGGCGATGCAAAAGAACGACACAAAAGGATACCTTATGAATCTTATGATTCACTTATGTATCACTTATGTATCACTTATGAATCACTTATGAATCACTTATGAACTTATGATACCTTCAATATTTTCAACTCAAAGAATCAACAGGAATTGTACTCAGAGACTCTCTGAGACCAGTTGCTACAGATATGTGTCCTTCGTTCCAAGACGAATTGGATACCCAATGGCTTTCTCAAGATGGTGTCCAAGTCCAATCATTTGAAGTAAACTAAGCCGGTGGCATAGTACTCTGTGAGAGCTTGTAACACACAGGAAGGCTTTTGAGAAGTCGCCTGCACCATCACTGCACAGTGGATTTCAAGGGACAACTGCACAACGTTTTGAGCTAACGTTGATTCACAGAAGTTGCAAGGGTGACTACCTGCCACAAAGATCCACAAAGTACAAATGGCTGGCTACCACTCCAACCAAAGTAGATGGCTGAGTGCCCTGGCCCCTGAGTCCAAATAGATCAATGGCACGCCCATATAGGCATCGGTGCGCAACGCAGGGAAATCTCCGCGTATCTCCGCGGCCAGATCACCTCTGGCTGTGGGGTCTGCTCTTTGGGGCATTTGTGGCATTTCCTATCCACTTCTCTTGCCACCAAAATCCTTTGCTCCAAAAGAATCACCCAAAATTGTCACCACCATCTCTCCCTGTCCAGGGCATACCCCATCTATCTTTGGACCTTTGCACCCCAGCTGTACACAGCTAAAAAACACAGGTTGAACGGTTGTACACATGTTAATCATGGTTAATCACAGGATAACATGTGGATAACATGTGCACAGCCCAGCCTGCACTCTCGGCTTTCGCGGCTTTCGCCGGTGCCGCCGCCTCCGGAGCTTCCACCACGGCGCCTCGACGGGCCACGTGGCCACGGACGTGGCCACGGACGTGGCTGCGCCCGGGCCGGCACAAGCGACAGAGGCGGAGCCCGGGCACGGCAGCGGCCAAGGCAGCGGAACGCCAGGGCACGTGGGGCACCTAGATCAGACACAGAAACACACAGAAACAGATACATGGCATGCAAATGCATACAATACATATTGATGCATGTTGTACACATTTTGTATAAGTATATATGTTGTATATATGTTGTATAATAATGTATAATAATGTATAATAATGTATAATACATGTTTTAAAAAAAATTGTTGGAAACCAATGGCATCCAAAAAAGGTGAAAAACCCTTGGGGTTCCCATGGGCTCTTTGAGTTCCTTGAGAACCCAGCTGTGCTCCGAGCCGGCGCTGCTCGAAGCGCTCGGGGTGCGCTCGCTGGTGCGCTGGGCAGCGACGGCAGCGACGGCAGCGACAGCTCCATGTCGTGCGGAACAGAGATGTGGAGCACACAGAAACCACAGAAACACTCCATAAAAACATCAAAAAACATCCAGAAAAACATCCAGAAATTCCATAATTTCCATACCAACAACACTTGTTGAAACCCTTGTTCATCACTCTTCACGTCATTGCCTTTTCTGGCTGTCCTGAAGAATGAATCGCGATTTCATGGACGAAAGAGTCTGGAAGAGCTTGGAGAGTAAAGTATGGCTGATTTTGTCAAACCCGTGGCATGTTTACGATGCTGTCGATAGTGTCGTGCATGGTCGTGGAGCCTTGCGCAACTCGCCCATGAAAAGAAACCGGTTTTCGCAGCAAAATGCTAACTCCTTCCTACAGCTCACATTGCATTGCACTCAAGTTGTTGAAAAAAAAGAGACTTTGAGAAAGGCACCGCCCAAGCTGCTCTCACGGCGAATTCGACGAAGGGCCAGTCCTTCCAGTAAGAAAACATGATTTTAAGGGCAATGCTGGGCAAGCACTCGAAACACGGCAACCCTTGCAGAAACAAAAAACTCTACAGATCTCTACAGTCTGTCCAGCCTTTGGAGGCATACCATGTTCTGATGTCAGAACAGTGGGCATTGCACATGCCTGCGTGGCAGTGGGGTGTTGGATTTGGCAAATGTGGGACATGACAACTCTTGGCACACGAATGCCACAGAAACTGAGATTTTTGTAACTCTATCACACTGTATCGTACTCTATACTCAAATGTTTCATCAAGCAGTAAATTTCAAAGGATCAAGCGAAGAGTGTCTCGCGGTTTCCGCAAAACTTTTTGCTGCTCCCTTTTCTTGCTCGGCCCTCCATTCTTGCGCAACTGCCCAGAGGACTCCACAGTCCAAGAAGGGTTGTAGGGCATCGCCTGAAAACTGCTTCACAGATCAAACATGCAAGGAATGAGTTACTGAGTTCCCCATTCGCACATCGAAATATATGGATTCAATTGGATTCAATTGGATTCATAGGATGATCCTGAGTGATCCACTCCTGAAATCCACCTCAAGTGATTCATCTGCTCATCGTAGAAACGCAAAAATGGCCTGAAAGCACTGCGCCCGCATCCCGCGTCTGCAAACTGAAGCGATGATCCTTCACCAGTTCCTGGAGCGGCACTGACACTGACACCTGCGGCATCCTGCGGCATCCTGCGGCATCCTGTCTCAGCAGCATCCAGCAGCCCCAGCCTGCGGATGCAGAGTGTAGGTGCCTCGGCTCAGCTGCTTGGTTGGGGAGACCCTTGAGACCGCCCTAGGGGCCCTTGAGACTTTGAAAGCAATGTGCATCCTCAACGTACACCATGACAATAAATGACAATAACACAAAACTCACAAGACCGGCAAAGCCTCAACTTTGAAATCTTATGAAATCTTCAACCATGCACTTGGCAAAGCAACGGCTTTAATCAGTTCGATCATTTTCAGCCGTTCCTCCAAGCCGCGTATTCGTCGATCGGAGGCAGAAGAGGCTTCAACGCGTTGATGTTTGGCACGTTCCTGGCGCCTCACAGGGTTTGCCAAAAGTTGATACATTACACTGATTATAGCAGTATTATAGCTGACCAAAAAAAACAATGAAAAATATCTCTCCGCAACAGTTTGCTCATCCTGTCGTCCTTTTCACTTCACATTCTCTGGCCTTTGCGCATCTTGGTGTGCTTGCACTTTGGCACGCAACCACTTCAAGGCCTCGGCAAACGCTGCATCCATCAGGGCAGGTCCTGCCCGAAACACAAAACTCATTGACGGTCAGATAGAAAATGATAATAATATAAATATAGATATAAATCGTAGTAATATAAGTAATATCAAGTTATCTCCAAACCGTAAGGGTACCGTCTTTGCCCACCCAGTCCCTGATCTTCATCCAACGCAGTGCTGGGTAGCTGTTCATTTTGAATATCAACAGCACTGTCTTTTCTCCTGCCAGCGGAGTAGCCTCTCAGAAACCTACTGACTCATGTTTTCTCCTCATGTTTTCATATGTTTTAAATTTTAGGATGTTTTAGGAGCTTTTTTCCACCTCGAAGCTTGGCCATCCTTCCTCTTGATGATGGTCTACAAATGGAAGCTGGAACGGAAAGAAGCATCGAACCGTCTTTTGATAGTCCATGTAGCTGGGACGTTTCTTCACGCTGTAGTGCTCAGCTGGACCTGCACCTGTCCAATGCACCAAGCAATCGTAGAGAAGCCGAGGAATGAGCAGAATCGCTAAGAAGTAACACAGCGTGGCAATCTCATAGCCTGAGAAAACTTGGAATGATGGCAAAGATGCAATGGAGAAGCCAAGCCACGCCATCCATTCACCAAAGTAGTTGGGATGACGACAGAGTGTCCAAAGGAATTTATCATTTGGTGCCAATCCCAACGTCGCCGTCGCATTGTGTTGCTGTTTCTGCTCGACCATAAACGACATCTTCTGCATATCTGCAGAGCTTTCAAAGATCCATCCACACAGCCATGTGAGCAAACCTATCCATTCTAATGGATGCAAGGCAGTTTCTGAATTGCTTGCTGCCAAAAAAGCAGGGACGCAGAGTAACACTGAATTGGACAAACCCTGGCCGAAGGTATCTTGTTGCATCTTCATCCACCACCATCCTTCTGGCATTCCATCAATCTTTGTCCACTTGTGCTTCGCATAACGATACCGAGGAAGATCTCCTTGAAAGCGATACGTGAAGCCTGTGGCTTGACCGAACATCACCAGGGCACCCAGGGCCATTCGTCCGCCATGCAACAAATAGCAGGCGCAGATCAACCAACGCCGGAGCCAATAGCCGGTGCCCATCAGTGCCACAATGGCAATGGCTACCAGCCCACTCGGCCATCCAATGTCAACATACACCATATGCCCGGTAAGTGCAACCGGAATCTGAACAAAGGGTAAGAAAATAGCCACTTGTACTAAGCAGTTTGTATAGAAAAGTGTCTTCAGATGTGGCGGAGCTAGTAACACTCCAAAGGTAAGGCAGTAGACCAAAAGGCTTTCGATCGGATGCAAATTACCCGCCACGGCGAAGAAGTGAAACCAATGGCCTTTGGGTAAACCAGC
Source organism: Cladocopium goreaui (assembly GCA_947184155.2). Lineage (NCBI taxonomy): Eukaryota > Dinophyceae > Suessiales > Symbiodiniaceae > Cladocopium > Cladocopium goreaui. Next base: position 50,693 of record CAMXCT020001009.1, read on the forward strand.
CATGTCGTTCACGTCGTTCACATGTGGGTCGTCGTGTTCAAACGAACTCCCAAAGCTCCCAATTTTGAACCACCATGCGACAATGCGGTTTTGCAGAAACCCACTTCATTCACCATGTCAAAAAAAACATCAACACTAGCCCATACTAATACCACAGGACCACATCACTTCATCATATCTATCCTAGCCTTCCCTTTTCTCTCCTGGGATTTTGGGGCACCAAAAGCGTTATATAGCTCCCTGAACTCCATAAGATCAGAAACAGTTTGTCAATTTCTCAGTTTCTGTAGGTTTCTGTGCTCTCCGGGCCGTCTTGGAGTTCTCAATCTGCGAGGGAGCACGTTGACATTTCACACCTCAGGCCAGCTGGTTGCCAAATGACAACAGCTTGAAATTCTGGCGGGACTTTATTTGTTCATTTGTATCATTTGAATCATTTGTTCATCGCACCAGTTTGGCTCAAATCATCCCAGGCAGCGGCAGTCTCTCACTTTGTCTTCGCAATGGTGGAACACTGTTTCTTTACATTTCTCTATGAACACTCTCGTGGCTGGCAGGTGTGCTCCTCACACGTCTTTTTACGGAGGCGCCAAAGAAAGAGGTTAAACAAAGAAGAAACAACCTGTAAAGTAAGATCGAATCAAGTTGCTGTGGACACCGTCAGAACACACCAAGCTTGAAGGCAGCTTTGTGTCTCACTCGAATTCTTCGAGAAAGTGCCGTGGATGTTAAATTATTAGGGGGCCAACGGCCAACATGACTGAGAGAGGTCCAAATGGTCCAACATGTGTCCAAGTCAAATTGAATGGATTTTTCCTACTGATAGTTGGCCATCCCTGAGACAAAAAAGGTCATCGCGCCGCTCACATACTGCTCTTAGAGCGATATGTGTGGTCCAAATATGAAGGATCCAGTGACTGAACTCAGTTAACAGACAGCGTCTGAATGATTGACCGATTAACCGCACAAGGCAGGATTGACTTGGTGACTTGGTGCCAAAGAGGTCACATGTTCAGAGTCGCAAGCATCGCAACCATCGCAACCACTGGTCCAAGAGATCGGAAAACTCATTGGCTTCTAGACTGGTGCAAAATGTGCAAATCGGCACGGCGAAAAAATGCTCGAAATTGCTCGAATTACTTCGAGCACAATACTGCCTTGTGAAACAGTGCTGGTTGAGCAGGGGGCTTCTCTTGTCTGTTCTAAGATTCTATCCTACATCAGATTTCATCACCAAAATGGAATGAACAAATACTGCACATGATCTGACATCTCTTGGTATCTCTTGCTGCATGGGTCGAACGGTTTCGTTCAAAAGAACTCAGCAACCTTGCACCCTCCAGGGCAAAGTACATGCTCCTCCACTGCAAAGTTTGCAAAGCTCCAAGACTTCAATATGTTCAGCCGATTGGATATATTGGGAAATATGTGCAAACTGTTGAAAATGCGAATACATCATGATATAATATAATAATATATAATATAGTTCAAAATATGTCATAATACATCCAGATATTCGGTGCGTCCAGAGAGCCTTTCCACATTTCGGTCCTATCACGTGAATGCAGTGATCACCTCACTCGAGGTGCCTGCGGAAACGGCGGAAACAGAAAACTTCGCCATGTTTCACCGCTATGAATGCCTTTGACGGAACCAACAGCTGCCACTACGCCGCTACGATCCGCTACGCACCTCGAACCAAAATCACTCTCTTCATTTCTGCTGTCATGGCCTCACGCAGCGCCAAAAGCACATTGTCTGCACACTTGTCAACTATTAGTCAACCATTAGTCTTCATATGTCTTCATTTTGCTGTTTTGCTTCATGTTCTGCTTGCTTCGTGCTTGCTTCGTGCTTGCTTCGTGTTTACTTGGTGCTTCGTAGCTACACAAAAGCACCTCAACCAGTTGGCAATATCCCAGCGAACTGTCCGAAGGTGGCCTTAGGCAACATTGTAACAGCCATTGTAACAGCCTGTTGTGCTTCCAAGTACTGCCACAGACTCATGTGATTCATGTGATCCGCATCCACAAAATTCACATCCCAAGGCGTCCCAAGGCGTCCCAAGGCGTCCCAAGGTCAAAGCATATCCGGTAGGTTGGTGCAAACGAGTTCCGCTCCACGCGACTCCTAGGCTGCAGTGCAACCATTTGGGAGCGTCTGGCATGCTCTTGTATACCTGGATAGAAAGTCACCAGGCACTTTGCATACGTTGAAAATAAGATTGCTTGTCCTCCAGCATCACTTTGTTGAGCACGGATACCACCTGCAATGCCGGTGCCATCTTGTTTGAAGAGTGTGGATAACAAGACTTCGGCAAGACACCCATCAACAGGAAAGTACTCCCCTACTCGCCCTACTCGCTCTACTCCCCATTTTGAAGATTTTGAGGCCACAGGATGTCTGACGACCAAGGAATGGTCCGATTTCCGTTTCTCAGCTCCCCACCGAGAGCTCTTGAGGTGAACATGGCGAGGTCGCTGCAAGCTGTCGGGCCTGGCTCGATTGAAGCCATTGGAAGTCGTTGGAAGCCGTTGAATTGAACTCAGCAGTCTCAAGACAATCTGACAATCTCATGGAAGGGCACAGCTTTTCTGATATAATCCAGCCCTTTTAGATATCTGATGCTGTCCATGCAACTGAAACGATGAATTCAGCTCCATGAGGCACCGGAAATTTCGAGTCAACGTCAACACATGTCCGAAGCACATCATGGAGGAACAGGGTCCGCTTGCCTCCTGGCCATCATGCCATCCACTCAGCAAAAGAAAAAACATGAAACGTTAGGAAGTCTGCAGAGACACAGACGGAGCAGTTGCACAGCCCACGATGCCCACAATGCCCATGATGCCCATATGTAAACGGATTGTGAGAGAAATCTCCAATTCTTTACGATTTTTTACTTCAACGTGTCCATCAAAGGCACCAGGCAAGTCCAAAAGAATGACCCCTGCACAGCAGCAGAAGCAGCTGGCCTTCCACACTCACCTGTCGATTGAATTCCCCTCCACTGTGAATGCGGTTCAGCTGACTGTTCTCGCTGATCACCCGCTGCAGTCCACTGTGATCATGTTCACCAAAACGCCTTGGTGCTGGCTTGGTGCGGTGCAGTCGTTGAAAGGAAGATGTGTCGAAACATGTTTCGAAACATGTTCCCCGCAACCCCCTGGTTCGCCCACACTCAAACAATACATCCAAACAATGTGATATACTTATATACTTATCACCAGAGGATGAATGAAAACACTGGCTATACGCAGTGATTTTGACTTTAAGTTTTCAGGATTTAGGGTTTTAATTTAGGGTTTAGGGTTTAGGTTTCAGGGTTTTAGGTTTTAGAGTTTTGGTGTTTGTTGTTTTGGGAAGTAAAAAACTTAAACCCTGCGCAGGGATTTGAGATGATTTGAGCATATCAAAAGATATGCGGGATTGGCCGCAGGCAAACCTAGGGGTTGCAGCGAACATGTTTCAAAACATGTGGAAAGTTGGCCAAAATCACTGTAGGAATTTGACATGCCATGGCTGACAGGTCCCATCACCGAGCCACAATTGGTCGATCGAAGTCGTAGGGAACTGGCGACAGAACTTGAAATCTCGTCATATCTGAGTCATATCTTCTATCACTTATATCCAATGAATCTACCTGAATCTATCTGAATCTATCTGAATCTGATGAAGGGAGCATGATTTAGCGCCATCCGGCGCCCGCCTTGCTTCCAGGTCCCGGATCCGTCATGCTATTCATGGCAGCCAGCTCCTCGCACCGCTTCGGGGAAGTTCTGGTAGTACTAGAAGCACCAAGTTCATCAAGGTCATCAAGGTCAAAGGTCATCAAGGTCATGTTATGATAAGTTATGCAGTCAGTGATCAAATGGGAACAAAACAACACAGTAAAAACATGTAAAAACGACGAAGCCTCTCCTCTGCTGTCAGCAAGGGCGGATCAGGTGCCCACTGTGGAAGTCGCTCAGGGAATTGCTGCCGATGTTTGTGCAGTGTGAAGTGTCGCGTCGACCTCAGTTCCAGGAGAATCCGGCATATCCGGCCTTGTTTTAACTGCGCCGAGACACCAGGATCCTCCAGGATTTCCCGAGTTCGGATGATGTTCTGGACCAGAACCACCGCTAACTGCAGGGCCATAAGGGGAAGATTCAGTGCATGTCATGGCATGGCGTCCAATGACCCTCCAATGGGTGATATATGGTGACAATTGGTGACATAGTATTTCCTTGTTCTGACATATTCTGAAGCCCCAATCACATCACTCACATCAATCACAAATCTGTGGATCAGGCATATCAGGCATATCAGGCATGGCATCACTACGGATTCAATCGGATTCATCACAAATTGAGTTTCGCCTCGGCTGTCGAAAGACCTCTCACGCTGAAACTGCTGCCGTCCACGCCAGCGGTTCAGAGTCTCCTGAGATGCACAGGATTCAACAGAATCGCAAAAAAAACTTCATAAAAACAAGTTACTAAAAAAAAAACTCTAGCAAAAATGTTCATAGTTTCTGGAACAGTGAGAAAAAAAAACAACAATCACAAACAATTCTACAACACTTCAACCATCAACGATGCAATGTCAAACAACCCCAAATCAAGACCACCAGATATCATCAGACATTATCTTCAAATCTCTTCAATAGCAACACAAGTAGAACTGCTTTGCCCCACCTGCAAGCTTGCTCCACTCGTCACACGTTTGGGGAGGTCGTTGCTGGCCAAACCGGCCTCCACATCATGCCTGAGCAATGTCAAGCAATGTCAAGGCGAGGATCGAAAAGGATCGAAAAGGATCGAGAAGCCTGGTACCGTTGTTCAATCGTTGTTCAATCGAAAATGATCAGATAATGATCAGATTGATCAGATTGATCAGATTGATCAGGTTACCATTTGCATCTGTCGTCCAAGTCTTGAATCTCATACGGAAGTCGGAACACATGATGTCAGCTGTTTCGGCATGTTTCAGCATGGTACTCCGTTGGCACGGCATCATCTGGCGGTGGCTCCATGGTAGTGTCGCTTCTGGATATTCCAGCCACTACATCATCCACCACCTGACGCATTTCCAAAATGACTATGACCAATGTGTTCTCCCAGCATTCCCGAAGAACAAACATGTGTTGCACCATGTTCCAGAAATTGTCCAAATCCAGACACAAGAAACCCTAGAGACTGAAATCGCTGTGAATCACAACCCTGCCTTGATAAAGACTTCGATCTTCAAGCGGAAGTCTCGAACATACCTCCCATGATGTCGTTTGAGAACAAACACATACATGATTTGACATGATGATAATAACCGTGACTAAACCGTGACTATGGAACTGGCAGAAGGGCTCGCGGCAGTCTTTTGGGCGCACGTGTCAAGCTCCTGCTGCATCTGGTCCACATCATCTCCAGCCCTGCAAGATGCATCTCACAAAAATCTGTCACATTTTTAACCAACTCTGTGTGATCTCATATCTGTTTAGCTAGTTTAGCTTCTTGATTTGATTTTGGAATATTTTGGATATTTGTTTTTCTCCCGTTTCTTCACCTCTTGGATTTTCATGTTTTCGGGGTGCACCGTCTCCACCGTCTCCACCGTCTCCATCTCCCCGCCTGTCAGCCAAGACGAAGAGCCGAATATGACAGCCGGACCAAACCTTGTGCTTCTTCAGGAGGCTGGGCAACAACAAAAGAACCTCAGCTCAGTACAGCTGAGAGAGCTCAGTCAGAGCTCAGTCAGAGCTGCTTTCTCTGCTTTGGGCTTCAAGAAATCCAGGAAGGTGCTGTAGTGACATCTAGTGACAGCTGTAGTATCTGTAGTGTAACTGTCAGTGTAACTGTTGTGCTGTAGCTGTAGCTGATTTGTGCTGAGCACCAGGGCTCCTCCATCTCCAACAATCCACCAAATATCGATGTTGCCCGTCAGGCGTTCCTTCCAGTGTTGGTGTTTCATTTGAGGGAAACTGAAAGGACTTGAAATCTTGGCGCCTCAAACTCTGGCCATTCCAATCCCTTGGTCAATATCATCACCTGCCATGTGCGACAAAAACCAAGCCACGGCTGCATCTCACAGGATGACACCGGGCCTTCTGAAAGATGGCGGAGATCCTCGGTCGAGATCTGCTGCGAACCAAGCAGTGCTAAGCAGTGACAGTCGGCACGTCTTAGCTGCCCGATTGCTGCACTGAGCCTCCAGCTGTACCATATTCACCTAGGAACATTTTGTCGCAACAGAATGCCTAGATCGTCCTAGATCATGTCTATGCTAATGCACTTGGCTTCTAGTGATTCTAGTGTGCCACATTGTGCCACGCACGTTGGCTCTGGTTCGGGAAATCCTACTGCCAACTTGATTTACTGATCCGACTCCACTCAAACTCACAGGGTGCTCCTCATGACGGGACTGAATCAGACTTTGACACTGGAAATCGCTGGAACATGCAGTATGAATCAGTATGACACATATGACACTGGTACATGTTATGACATCAACAGTATCCAATAGCTGTCGCCGGGGTACAAGTTTGGATCTCTTCTCCACACCTTCGCGTCCCAAGTCCAGAACATTCTTTGGCCATGAAGCCTGGGACATCGGTGCTGTTTCGAGCTCTCCAACTCTCCTCATCTCTCCTCCGTCTCACCTGTCAGACCTTTCAAACCTTTCAACTGATCGACCGAGGGAACCAACATGAACCAACGGATCATAACGGATCCAGTTACAGATCATAACGGATCCAGTTCCTGCTGAGGCTCCAATATGCAGTTGGGTTCGAAGGCGCCCATGCCACCTGACTGTACCAGGCTAGCCAGACCGTTGGCAAAGTCGTCCTTCCACGGTCCAGCGCTGGGGACGATGTCCCAACATGAGAGGCATGGCCGCATGGCATGGCTTTTTCTGCTTGTAAGGGGCTTGTAACTCTACTCTTGTACAGTAGCCGGAGGAGCCCTCGACCTGAAAGGCCTGGAAAGGAATTTGAAATTTCAATATGTTAAGTTTCATGAATGATGATAATCATGACGAATCATGACGAATCATGACGAATCATGACCCTTCCAAAGCTCAACTCGCCCAGCTCGGTCCGAGTAAACCACCTTTCCGAAGCCATCAATCATGTACCTCGGACACTCAAAAGACTCAGGAAAGACTCAGGAAAGCCTCCGAAGCCTCCGAAAGCGATATATGCCATATGCAAAGATATCGATGCAGTGAAATCTTCAGACTTCACTGATTTCACTGATTTCACGGCGCACTTTCGCAAGAGCTCCTTCACCTCGTAGTTTCCTTCTGCCACTTGGTCCGCCATCTTCTCCTGGAGCTCAAGAGCTCAAGAGCTCAAGTCCAAGCAGAAGCAGATAGATCGGATGGATCGCATAGATCGGATAGATCGGATGGAGGCAGAACTGGAGAAAACGAAGATGACGAATCGGTTGTTGGATGTCGAGGAATCAGGATCTGGGTTAGAAAACCTCAAAACACACAAAGTTTTGCCAAGCCACGCTCAAGAAGAGTCCACCCTGAGATAATGTTTTCACCTGACCGTTTCAGGATGTTAACAGGGCCATCAATGTCAATGCCATGAGCTGATACTCAATACATCTCAATACAGTAAGTATATTAGTGTAATTATATGTAATTATCAACAGAGTATCAATACATTGTTCAATACATTGTTCGATAATGTTCAATACATCTTATTCTTAGTCATCTTGGTCCATATCGACATAGACGTGCTTAGTCTGACTTCGTGCCGCAACACGAACAACACCGCACCTTGTGCGAGACGATGCCGCCGATGACCACGAAGCCGCGGCCGTTCTTCATCTGCGACGCCGTCTTCAACAGACCCAGATCCGGGAAGATCAGAGCCTCGGACTCTCGGACTGAAACATACTGAACGGACATCTCTCGGACATCTTCAATATTCTTCAATGCTGTTCCGATGGTCCCGAAATCCATCGAAATCCGACGTCCCAGAGAAATCGAAATCCAGAGAAATCCAGAGATGGTTCCGACGAAATCGATGGCTTGAAAAATGTCAAGGCATCTGGGTTTTGGGCTGATCCTTCGAAGGAGTTGAGCGACCTGCATTGACGCGGTTTTCACGGAACGAAGTGACGTGTTCTCTTTTGAAAACTCACGTTGTTCCTTGTTCCAGAACACCTGTTTCTTGTACCGAAACAGCAATTGTGCTGCAGCTTCATACACAAGTATGGCCTCATCTTTGGTTCTGTCACCACTAGCCTCAGAATCCATAAAGGTCCATATCCATAAAGTTTCCAGAAATCAGGCCCGTCATACAACCTACACCTGTCCGCAAAATGTGGAGTTGCCAAGAGCAAGGGCAAAATGTTGATTTGTCGTGCCACGGGGCAATTGTGGCCGCCAGTTCTTGGTGTGCAGTTTGGCATCCATACCTCAGAGCATGTTGATGATCGGCTTTCAGGTTTGCTCAGGTTTGCCTGTCTGTCGGTTTTTGTTGGGCCGAAATGTGACACAATGTGACACAAGGTGACACTGGAGGTGTCCGAATCGGTTTCTCCATTTCTGCCCGAGTTGCTAATCAGGATGTTTTTCGCGAGCCTGAACAGCTCATGGTGCAGAAGGGGATGGTATATGGTAATCCATGCGGTAATCCATGCGACCCTCTTGCCACTTCAAAAGCGAATGTATGGATCATAGAACTCTCATGTTGGTTCAACAAGAAACCTTTGATACATGTTTTCCATGATGTTTTCGAATGTTTTTACTGTGCAGTATCTCTTGGATCAACAAATATCAACAATTTCCTGTGCTTCCAAGGTGCTGAAATTTCATTCCCTGGAAACCGTCACCCCACTTGGTGTTAGCGGAGTTGTAGGCTGCGTACGCTAGGATGATGCTGCAGAAGGCAATAGCCTTAGGCTGCGGCAAATGGGGTGAAGCCTGGGGGCTAACGTAGCGCCCAACGACGCAAAATGCTGCAGGATCTGCAGGTTTCGTCAAAATGTTGATAAAAACGATTTACGTCACGACGTTGCACTTTCTCTGCCGTTCCAATCCTTCGAGTTGCATGTGCGAGTACATTCCAAACACTGTACATCACTGTACTGTACTTGTCAGTCTCCAATAAATACAAATGAACAAGATGAACTTGAAGAAGATGAGATTAATCTGTGCTACCAAACAAGCATGGTTCTTGCAGTGTTCTTGTGCAATCTTTCAGATCTTTCAGACCAGGCACCGCCATAGCAATGACAGCTGCCATAGCAAACATCATCCACACCTCTGTGGACTCAACATCATCCAGCTGTTACAATGACTGTTATGTTTGAGAACGATAGCGTAAACGTAAAGATCCGTATGCTGTGACTACATGTATTTATCTGATCATTACTCTTATCATTGTCAGTAAATACTTCTACACACCAAAGTTCCATCCATTGCATCGCTACTTTCAATTCTTGGCCATATGGCTAGGCTGCTTTTGCGCGTCAGCTCGTACTGAGCAACCGGCACACAATGCCGCAGCTATCAGAGAGATGGACCAGTGATGATAGCGGAAGGTCGGTCGCCAGTTTGGATCGCTCACAAAGTGCAGGATGGTACATGACATGTTGACCTGGCTCTGACCGAGGGCGGGCAAGAAGAGTCTAAGTATGTCTAAGTCTAGATGAGATGGATTGATGATGATTGATGCATTGGGTTTGATGATGTTGTTAAGGGCACTTTGCAATGCATTTTTTCCACCAAGGGACGCATGTGTAGCACATGAGAAAGAACATCGTCAAAAGCGGTGCAATGGCGTTCAGCCTCGGCTCCACTTATGCTGGACGGTTCCACTCATGAAGCCACCATGATAAAACCGATCCAACCCATCCAAGTTCGCCGCTCACCAATGGTAATGGATAAGGCGCAAAGTGCACCACTTGCCTCAGCGTCTCTGATTCAGTGGCTGGTAGCAACTCAGTGAATCATCATGAATCATCATGAATCATCATGAATCATCATGAATCATCATGAATCATCATGAATCATCAGTCAAATAGTAATCAAATAGTCTTCGAATAGCCAGTGGATGGCCAGTGGGGCACATTGTTCAACGACTGGACATCGACCAAGGGACCAGAAGTGCAAGGCGGGGTTCTTTTCCCGGAGTCTCAGTAGTGACTGGTTGGATCCAGGGAATCCGGCTTCGACTAGCTTCAACTAGCTTCAACTAGCTTGCTGCTTTTCATGTCGTGTCAGCTTGTGAAACTCACAAGTTCAAAAGATGGCAATGCCATTTGAACAAAGGACTGCTTTGGGATACTTAGATTATGTGAGATTGTCTTAGATTGAAGAGATTGAAGATGCCACAAGCGATACAATTCGCACACGACCTCAGCGAGATACGGAGGGTTCCCCTGCCGCGTGCTTCGCCCTTTTGCACCAAGACACAGCCTTGAAGAATCGCAGAATCGGCAGGGTGCCATCACCGGCGATGGCGCTCAGCAACTTGGTTCCTCCATAGCTGCCAAAGCTGACCCCAATGCGTGGAAAAGCCATGGGAAGATTCCTCTTGAAGTTGTGTCGCCTCCCAAATTTTTGAAAGCGTTCTGCAAATACATAAGGAAGTCTATACATGTCCTCTTCTATGGAACAAAATTGCCAGCTTTGGAACCTATTGCAACCTTGGCCACCTGATGCCACCTGATGCCACCTGATGCCACCTGATGCTATCTCTTGGCTCCTGAAACCAAAGAGTTGAGTCCAGCTCCAAGACTCGAGGCCATGACTCCGTAGATCACCACCTACCCAAAGGCGGAGACATGCGGAGACAACGAAACATCGACATGAAAGCTGTGAAAGCTGGCCACATTGGGTTCCAAATGGTTCCACCACGACATGTTTCACGGCAACGCTCACACCCAGGCTTACCATGGCTTACCGGCTTGCTGTGAGGAAACGCCCAAGGCCTCCTTCAGAGGAAACGCTGACGTGGCTGCCTCGGTGCAGGACGGTACGGCAGTCGCTTCGGCAGTCGCTTCGGGAGTCGGGGTCGACTCGTCGACTCGTCGACTCGTTGGGACCGTTGGGACTCGGGTCCAAGGCACGAAGAACTTGTCGTTCAACAAAGTTTCTCGAGGGGCAACGCTTCCAAAGACCTGCGCCAGTTCCGAAAGCAATGAGAATTCATATGAATTCATGAGAATCGCTAGAACTCCCTTCAACTCAAGGTTCTGAGGGTGCACACGCAATGCAAACAAGGCACAAAAATAAAAGAGAGGTAGATGAAACTGGTGAACATCTGTGCAAAGAGAGTCCTAGGTTGACAGGAGCGCAACGGGAAATCTCTGTACAAGAGCTTGGATCCACATTCTCCCAGATCCTGCCAGATCTTCTCAAATCAATTTCGCCCCTCTTCCAATCGCATGTTCACGTTTTCCATTTATAGGTCTCCTTTCAGGCAGCTCTTCACATCTTAAGTTTCCTAAAATCCAGTTATCCCGCTATCCTTGAATCCTTGACACATTATCAATCATGTTATAGATATATATATATAGATAGATAGATAGATAGACAGATAGATAGATAGATATCAAGTTCTATCATAGGTATATCATATGAAATCGTTGGATCACCTGGGACTGGGAGAGTTTTCTCCGCCAGGCCGCCCCTTTGGGATGGACTTCGTAGGATCTGCCAGGTCGGCAGATCGGTTCGCACCCGCCATGATGCCGGTCACGGATGGGAAGTAGAGACCCATCATGTTCACAAAGCTGTACCTGATCATGATGTACCTAAAATGGAAAATCATCATGTACCTGATCATTTACCTAAATTTCACATGATGATTTTCCATTTTCCATAGTTCAATAAACATTTGGGGTAATGTTTTAATAAACCCCAAATACCGCACAACGATCCAGAAAAAGACGACCCAAAAAATGACGACCACTAGCCACCAAAGCCACCAAACCAAAGCCACCAAAGCAAAACACACAAAACACATTTTATTGTGTTCTTATTTCTTATGGTTAATTCATCTGAGCTGTGTCCAAAAGGTCCTGTTCTTCTGAAGGCGATAAGGATATGCTTACGCGTCCGCTTGCGCCTTGCTTACGCCACCACAGTTTTGGCTTACGCGAAGGATTTTGTTGAATTTGCACTTACGCGGAGCTTACGCTTACAGGTTTTTGCACCCCACCACAGCGCCAGCTTACGCGCAGCAATTTTTACAAGCAGAATGCCATGGTCTTGGAATCTCCGTCAGGCATCAGATGCGGTGGAAGTAGATGAAGATGAGGAAGTCCAGAAGGAGGGTCGCATCAGCCATAGAAGGACAATGTCGTTGCAAAAGGTCAGACATTGTTTGCGCAATTTCCCGTTGGCGGCGCGGCATTACTTCAGAGAAGCCTCTTTCTTTGGGAGGCATTGTGGACTCAGAAAAGGAATGTGGGCTTACGCGGACCTTACGCGCGGCTTACGCGGAGCTTACGCGGATTTCCGGGGTCAACCTCTGTCCAATTTTAGCTTATAATAGGAATCGTAATTATGTGGTGGGCACTCCGGCTCTTTGGCTATGATTGATCAAGAAAATGGCTCGAGACGCCACGATTCCACCAACCCAAAAGGCAGCCCGATCACTCATGCGAATTATTTGGCAAACGTTTCGTGTGATATGTAGTGACCCAAACTTACCCTTTGAGTAGTATTGGATAGAGAGGGGATGCCATGCAGAATTAAGTTTTATCATGGGTTGCAAACCAATGTTTCAAAAAAGGTAGTCCAACATGTATGCATGGATTTCACATAGCTACAAATTGAAAAAAGTCCTGTTGGAACTCTGCAAGTATGACCTTACGCCAGGAGCTTACGCACTGAAATGCTTCAAAAAAGCTTACGCGGGCTTACGCCCACCACATTTTGGCTTACGCCAGAGGCCCTTACTGCCACCCTCTTACTAAAAATGAATAGGGGGGTTTTGGACGTGGCTCATCTTAATTCACTCTTCCAAACTTTACTAGGCAACAATTGACCCTCTTGCGCGTTGGAAACGATCAAATTGCATACACAAATAGTGTTGCTAGTTCTGAACTCGCGGCTGTTCCATTCCTGATCGGTGAAGTTGGTTGAGTTGAAAGGGCAGGTGAAGACTCCCAATTCACTATACAGATCTATACAAACCTATAAAGCTGGAAATACTCAGCTTCTATGTCATGTTCATCAACATTGGTTTGATGCCGATAAATTTCAATAAAGAATAAGAAACATCTATCATATCTATCATCTATCTACATATCTCTAAGATATAATTCTAGGTGTTGCATTTACCAGTTCCCATCTCCTTCCAAGACACTCGGTGGTATCTTTGGGGAACGCCAGTTGTGGTGCATCCCAAGCAGACTTCCAGTTGTCGCTGAACGATTGAGCACTAGGACCTGCGGTGTCATCGCCGGCCCATAGGGCAGAAATGTCAATTGACAATCTGAATCTGCAACATCAAAATCATGAAAATGATTGAAAATGAAATATCATAAATGATAAATAAATGATAAATAAATGATAAATAAATGATTCAAATGATCATCATGTTCTGTCCCTTCAATATGATTGTTGTAAATGATGATCATCTGACGTGATCACAGACCGCAGCATCCTGGCCTGTCCACGTCAGTGTCTTCCCGAACGTCGTCCCGTTTTCCGCCACAATGGGCACCTCTGCAACAACTTCGAGTTGGCAACAACAAGAGAACGCGAAGTTAACGAGAAGTTATGAAGAGAATATGAAGATATGCCAAGATATTGCAAAATTTGCCAAGTATGACATGCTACTTGGTTTGATTGTTGGGCACAGCGGGCACAGCTTCTGAGCAAAGTTCTGTCTCCACCTCCATGTTGAGTTTGCTTCGTATACACAGGGAAACCACTCTGACACAAGCCGAGGGGCAGTGAAAGTGGAAGGCCGCCCATCAGTGGGACCCATTAGGCATCCCACATACATACACAGTATGACGAACCTTAAGCCATAGAACGTCATCATCAGCCACTGATGTGCATCATCAACAGCTGAGAGCGGAAAAATGACCCGTGTCCGCAACATAAGCAGTCGAGTGCAGTCGAGTCTTGACGTGGCAAGACACTTTTGGCTTAAATATCGTGTGGCACAAACAACTGAGTCCGCGACAGCACCACCATGAGGAACACAGTTCCCAAGCGTGAAACATACCTGGTGAGACATAAGTTTCTTCTTTTGTGGGACATGAAGTTACATGAAGGCCTTTAAAGCTTTGCCAAGATGCTTGATGCCACCAAAAATGATGAACACAGCAAAGACCAGGATCAAGTAGCCAGTAAATCGAACATTGTTCAAATCACCGATCTCGCCTATCCTCGGTGCCCAAAAACGAGACATATGACAACAATTTGGAGTGAAAGATGTGAAAACTCGAAAGGTCAAAACGGTTCTTTTGAACAAACATGGGGGAAAAAAACGTGAAACGCAGCAAAACATTGCAGATGGCGATCTCATGCCACATGATGCCAAAGGGCTGGTAATTCGGCTGAGCTATCTCCCAAGCTTCGACACCTCGCGACCCGATCTTGACTGTTGAAACGAGGTTTTGAGGTCCGAGTGTTCCAAGTGCGTTTTGATTGCTGCCAAGATACAACCCATGAAGTACATAGCAGCTCCAATGGAGTTCGCCTGGATTTGTTCGTACTGTATTCAGACTTCTGGACCAAATCTCTGTCTCTGAGCCTGCTCTTCTTTCGAATTTTTGCTGATCTGGGCTGATTGTCATGCAGTGAAAGAGGGAGATGAAGAAGGATTGAACAAAGCTCGAGATGGAAGATGTTGCACATGCCATAGGTATCCATAGGTATCCATAGGTATCCATAGGTATCTCATGTACGCAGGTGGGATGAATCTGGTGGATCCCTGTCGAACCCGGCGAACCCGGGGTTCGCCCGAACCAAATCAGCCACGTCGCCATGTAAAAGCACAGACCAACTCCAGCACCCAAGGCCGGACCTAAGGACCGCGAAATCCTTAGCTGGGAGAGACTCCTGTCCTCACGTGATGTACGACGTCGTACAACGTGACAAATACCAAACCAAAAGTCAGTATGCACAACAGTAGCGGCATGAAAATCTTAAAGGACTAATTGGCAAACTGAATTGATATAATTTGATATATAACAAATACTCAAACTACAACTGCAAACTGTTTTTTAGAGCAAAATCCTTGACCTGGAACCTTGCCAAGTTGTGCTAAGTCGTGCCAAGACACAGGTAGTATGCACCTCCTCCAGCGATTTTGCCGTTCGTGGCGATGGCTGAGAGGCTAAGCGTGGTGAGAAAGGTACAGGTGCCTCGGAGCCCGCACCCGGAAGCACCGGTGCTTCCAACATCTGCCGAATTCCAAGCTGAAAATGCCATCAAACAACTTCAAACGCCATGGCCAATCTGTGCCCAGGTGCAGCACACTGCGCCAACCCCGAAGGCTTCTAAAATGCCACCTTTTCCCACAATCCTCGTGACAGATTTCGGCATACATTGCTACACAATCTACACATTACATCAAGTCAGTTGCCTACGCAAGAACATTGGCACAGGGAATTTTGGAACAATAATCCGATAAACCATTCGAAACCATCAGAAAACCACATAATCCATCATAATCCACCATAATGCATCAGAATGCATCATAATCCTATACATTGGCCCACAAATCCCTAATGAGTAAACGTATCTGTGCCAGTCTGTGCCAAGGCTCCAAGGACCGCGGAGGAAAAGAATCACACCCAAGATGTTCCCCATGCAGGGAAAGATCACACCTGGTTCAGGTACGATTTGCATGGATTCCCTAGGGACTACATCGAACAATGCGACTGCCACACATTACTTGAGAACAGAGGGACATGAAACCACAAAGACTCCGTTGTGAATAAAACAGAGAAGCCACAACATCCACGTCGCAAACGAATTGATTCATTTCAAGTTGCACAGATTTTGATGAGTTTTAGAATATTATGATGCTCTCCCGACCACCTCCCATTCTGACGGCCCAGCCTTGTACCATGCCTAAGGTACCTTTCACAGCGCCCTGGGCACAGGTGACACTCAATAACACGATCACCATGCAGACACAAAGCAACTAAAATAACTCGGAAAACCATCGGATACCATCGGATACCGTCGGCCTGCTGGTGCGCCACGTGCTTATGAACCGTTGCCTGAGCTCGAGAAGATCGAGAAGATCGAGAAGCGCAGCACTTCTGGATCGAAATCGAAAGCGACCGGATTGGATCGACAACTCGACAACTCGACAGCATCAGCAACAACATGCTGCACACCAAAGGGAGACGAGTCTCCAAAAATCTGAAACCTGGTTCAAGGTGCGACCGCAGAATCTCTGCCATGCCAAAGGTGCTTATCTTGGTCCACACCTGACCATTAACCCAGGTGTTGACACGGCAAAGAGGGTGAAGGAGCGAAGTCTTGGAAGCTTCTGGGGGATCCCAGATGCATCTGCTGGAAATGTTTGTGGAAGTTGCAATGTGTGTGAAAAGTATCACGGCAGGCCTTCCAACTTCAGCTGATCCTTAGTCTAAGGACAATGCTGGTTGGCTATCAATGGCTATCGGGTCGGTTCATCGTGGTTCATCCATTCATCGGTGTAATCTCCACATTCTCCACATTCTCCACACGTCTCAGCTGAGTGTCTTCTGTCTGGGAGGAGTGGCGGATGCCACGTCCATCCGAAGCCTGACTTTGCATCATCGCCATGGCGGACACTGACACGGACACAATTAGCTGACGGGTACGGTACACATGCAATCTATACATATGGCCCATACGGCCCATATGGCTCATATGGCTATGGCCTTGCATATCCATAGATAGCATATGATATCCTGGAAGCTTGTGGCTATTCATGTTGACTGCAATGCTGATTGAATGTCAGATTTTACATGATTTTACCATATCTTGTAACATTCTCCTGTAACCTCAATGGAGATGCCATTCTGCCGCAAACAGGAGCCCATCTCTGTTTAAAAGGAACGCTGAGCCAGAAATGGAACGGGCGTCTATTGTTCTATGAAAGTTACCCATACCGATACTGCCCAAAGAATATGTGAGGACGAGCTGTCTGCTGTAATTGCAACTTGCGTGTGAAAAAAATGCATGACAGTTGCCGCCCTCTGCTTGCTAAGTCAGCTTTCAAATGTGTTCGACGATGCTTTGTACAGAAGTGGGTGACATGTAAACCATGGGAGACATCCACAAACAATGAATCTGCTTTCATGAACATACCTCTGAGATCTCTGAGTGAACTCATACTAGATCAACTCGTTTCCATGCTGACGCCCAAATGGCTGTCACAATCTGTCACATGGTTAAACGACGGGTTCGGTTTGTAAAGCTCCCTCAGCACCCACTGGCCACTCGGTTTATGTGAGCGGACTTCAGCTATGTCAAGGCTGCAGATGTAGCATTCCATCACCTCTCAATATCTCTCAATAGACATGCGGAAAACTTAAAGAATTTAACCTAGTCTGCCTTCACGTTAAAGCGCACATATGGCAGTCCGCACCAATCCAGCCTGCACAGTGTGCACCCCATGGGAGATATTGGCGATATTCCATGATCCTATTTCTCAACATGTCTCGCCCGTTGGCAATCGACCTTGATGCTGCATTCCACTCAACAATGGTATTTTCAAACACACCAACATGGATTCAAACATTTGGAACCGTGAAACAAGGGCTCTGATTTTCTATGAGCTGATTTGAAAGATGCCATGACATCCACAGACATCACTAGAGGTCACTAGAGCAATTTGGCACCTGAGAATAGCCAAGAAGCTTGGGGCGGCCCCATCCCATCTGCATCGCTCTCACTGTGATCAAGTTTTGGATCCTCAAGGCACGAATGGGCATCCAATGCAAATCAGAACATCCAAAGTTCCAAAGCACATCCAAAGCAACATATTCCCAGCCGAATGGTTTTCTATGACCAACTGGGCTTCCTGGGCTTCCTGGGCTTCTGGCATTAGCATCGCTGCCATCGCGGTACCAGCATGCCACAAGGAATGAAGCCTCAAGGCTACGCCGGCTACGCCGACGCTCTCATCTCACCTTTTCATCGCCCATCTCCCGCATCTCCCCAAGTTTGAAGCCAAGGTACATGTAGCGCCAAACAAAAGGCGCCCAATCGTCTCCAAACTGTTGGTCTTAGTTCATGACAGTTTTTCCAATGTTGTTCTATCATGTTCCAATGTTCCAATGTTTCATCACTTCCAAGGAACAGCCTTAAGTTTGTTGAGGTCCCAGCAGTTGATGACAGCAGAGCACCTGAGAGCCGCATTGCACGTCCAATATGTATTTTGGCCGATACTTGATCCTCATTGCCATACTTGAAGTCACTTGAAGGTCTTTGACACCAATTCTATTCCATGCTGACAGGTTGTCAGAGGGAAAGTCACAATCTGAACTGATGCTTTCCTGGTTGGAAATGAACCGCATGAACCGCATGAAGCAAGGAACATTCCCATCTCCAGGGCCCAGCAAATGCCACCAATGGCCAAGCTGGCGCCCAAGCCCCAACTCAGCGGTCTCACCACCTTCGGTCACGCAACGTTGCACCACCCACCAGTTCATTCCAATTCATTCCATGAAGCATTTCAATTATTCAATCCAATCATATTCCATAATCCATAATCCAAATCCACAATCCAATTCAGTATTTAATCCCTGCTGAATGATTTCATCCGTTCCTTTCTGGTGCCGCTTGTGCCGCCTGATATCGGATCGGCCCTTCCACGGTGTCGTCCGAAATGGCCGAGACCCGACGCCTCAGCAGAGAACCCACCTTGATGGAGCGATCACGGATCACGGATCGTGTTGAGCCAAGTCACAAGCAGTAGGAACCTGCAACGAAACACCATGAAACACCATGAAACATCATGAAACACCATGAAACAATCTCAAACTGAAGAAAATCCAAGGCTGAATGTGCGCCTCTCCATTTTCAAGATCTCAAGTGCAGCCCAGAAACTGAAGTAAAACACAGGAACTGAAAGGTAAAGTGCAAAGGTCGCAGCAAAAATGCCAAAATCATCGCGAGAACCAACATACCTCAAAGCAACATAAGGAGTAATGGAAAGAACATGATCTGCTTCACTCAATTCTGGATAATTCTGGCGCTTGTGCTCTCTGCACCTTTTCGCATTTTCAATCACCAGTTTTTCCAGCAATGACATTTGATTTCAACGGCGCCCCACTAGAAGGGTGAGTGATTGCTGCAGATTTCATGTAAATTTCATGCAGTCAAGTTGCAAGAGCGTATTTACAGAAGTAATCAAGGCTGTGATCCATGGCAGCACCGCTGATGCCCTGAGCATGCCTAGAAAGCGCATGACAACGCCATCAACGCGATCCATTGGCGATCCGTTGGCGATCCATGTTGGTTCCCGTTTACTGCAGGCTTTACGGAAACCGTTGCATGTGCCGCATCGTTTGCAGCTCAATTGTGCTCAGGGAACCAGCCTTTTTTGATCAGGAAAGTGTCGGCACAGCAATACGCCAACATGGTGGCCACCTGATATCCGATCCGACCGATCCGACATCATCCCTCTGCAGTCGAACCAGGTGAACCCTGTGAGAACACTGAAATCCAACTCTATGAAGCTGTGCAGCAACTGCGGCCCTGACGTACCTGGGCTACAACTGGAAAGTGGGAAGGCACAAACAACACATGGCAACACCGATACAGTTCCGTTGTTAGCTTATAGAGTTGGTCTCGAGGGAACCGGATCACCAAGCTGCAACATGGGAAGTTCATCACCTGCTTGTGCTACAGCATCCAACGATGCATGAAGCGCTCCAGACCCAATGCCAACCTCAACTTTTCCAGGAAATGTCCAAGGCCATGGAAACACACCATCCTGCCATTCAAATGGTTCAAACATGTTCAAACCGTCAAGCCAACCACGAAACAACCGAAAGCCTCGAAAACTCTGAGTTTGGAACGATGCCCATCGATCCATAAGAGAATAAGAAACGCAATTCCCCTCTGCCTCAGCAGTTGCGAAGATGTTTTTGTTAACATCATTACTTTCATTAAATATCATTCAATAATTAACATTGCCTCAATTGATCTCAATTGTTGTGTTAGTCTTCAACTCCACGCCTTCTTTGCAAGCTGGGCCCAGAAGACCAATAAGAGCCACCGGTAAGTAGAAGAGTACAGATGTGACCACCTCGACGATATCAGTCGAGGCTGAGAGCCGCAGCTGCAGAGAGCTGAGCTTCGAACATTCACGGGCTCTGCAAGCACTTCAGAGTGGTGGAAATCGGGACCCTCGCAGAAGTTGATGGAGGCAGTGACATTTCCTGGCTGCTGCTGTCAAATCACAGCAAAGCTATGCCAACATGACCCAAACTCTTGCAGTCCTGTTCTTGGTTTCACCTCTTCAGGTTGAGAAAACCAAAAGAAAGGAAGCATCACAGACAGCCTCAGGCGGCAATGCAACTCTACAAGCACACATCTACACTGATCTACAGTATACACGATAACGAAATGGAAACCAATGGAAACCAGTGGAAAGAGTCAGGAGTCCGAAGAGTCCCCCTCAGTTCTTCTCAGACGAAGCACGTGAGAAGGAACCAGAGTAGAAAGCTCGTCACAATGGCTGCCTCAGCGCAGGTATCTCAGACACAAGTTCTGCATCTCAAATCTTCGTACGCGAACCGGGCGAACCGTATCACAGCATATCACAGCATATCACAGCATCAAAACAAGCTACATAGAGATGGCCGCCAAAAAGGCTCAGCAACAAGCCGGTGCGGTAGTCATTCCTGCCATTACATTTGCACAGACCTACACAAAACCCACAGACTCTCTAGACCTACACAGCTCTGCAAGATGCTGTGAATCACAGGCACTAGGACGCCACTGGCCACGCCTCTCACCAGCTTCCTCCTTTCTGGGCTTTGCAGTCAAAGCATTGCAAACCACCACCAAAACAAGAAGAGAAGTGGAAAGACCACCTGGGTGTCGTGAGGGAGATCTCTATCCCAAGGAGAGAAAGTGAATAGATGTGACTAGTGCCCCAAAACATGCTTCGATCACAACTTCTTGGTGTGGCAAGCGTGATTCAAACGGACCGGGTAGGATGATAAAGGAGTAAATATATAGAAATAAAAGTAGAAATTACCATAAAATATTGAAATTTTGTTGCGCCCTAACAGCCTAAATCGACCTAAATGATTCGGTAAATCAGTTGCTTCTGAGGTTTTGACCCACCATGCCAGCGACCCATTCCTCAGGTCTCACAACGGAGCTGTCATGGTTTCCAGAAATTGGTGGATTTCATTTGTTTGTCTCAAAATGCGAGGGACCCCTAAATGACCACTTTAACAAAGCAAATGAGGATGAACCATGATGAACCATGGAATTTGGCCTTTTCAGACCACTCAACAAGGTCCTTTTGAAGGGCTGTCACAAGGCGCCATCTGCTGCTTGGACACTGGCACTGGATTGTGATG
This sequence comes from Cladocopium goreaui, assembly GCA_947184155.2. Taxonomy (NCBI): domain Eukaryota; class Dinophyceae; order Suessiales; family Symbiodiniaceae; genus Cladocopium; species Cladocopium goreaui. Next base: position 72,202 of record CAMXCT020001009.1, read on the forward strand.
TTCAGCTCTCAGAGGCTCCAGGGAGTCGATACCGTCCATGGCGGATGCAGCGCACTGCAAAGATCTGCAAAGGTTCAAGAACACGAAGAGCAGAAACCTCATAAATGTCATAAACCCATATTAACATCATATAAACCCATTAAGGGAGATTAAAAGGGTCCTTCAGAATCTTTCAGAGTATCTGAGAGTCTCTCAGAGTCTTGTGACAAGTCTTGTGTTTACATTTTCCAGGGGAGATCGAGGAGATTCACAAAAACGTCATGGAGTCCCATCTCAATGCTATTGCTTTGTGCCGAGCCAAAAGCAAATGGCCGGAGGGCAGCGTTCCTTACACCCATACTTAGCCAGACGCCCAGCCACGGAACTTTTCGGAAACCCTCCAAATCCAAATACCAGTTACAAATAGAAATGATGTTCACCGGTAATGGAGACTGAGCTGGTCACTGATTCCGGTTGGAAGATGTGTGATCCGCACCGCCGTCTCAGACATGTTCACACTCTGACCGCCTGCACCTCAATTTCAGCAGGATGGTTTTGCGGAGTCAATGCCACAATTTTAAAGTCAACAACAAAATAAATCAATGGATCTTAGGATCTTTCATATCTTTCATGTTTTTTTTTCGAGAACCCCTTTTCTTGCATGTTTCATGGAATGGAATGCACCTGATGCGCGCATCGTCTCCACTTTCAGCGCGGAGCGCGGCATGTGCACTTCGTTCTCTGCATCGTCTTCAGCTCGCAGCACTGCGGCCACCGCGAAAGAGGTGTGACGCCTGACCGTCCCAAGGCGACAAAATGGTGCAAACAACCAAAAACAACAATTAAAGATAATGAAATCACTCCAATGACAGCGTACAGCAACCATTTATACTAATACTTGATATCATTTAACATCATTTAACCTTTTATTAGCATAGCGTTCTCTCCTTAGCATCATGCCTTACACAGTGACGGCTTAGCATAGCATATTATCCAGTTATAGATTTGTTATCAATGTGTTCTCTGTGTCTTTCCAAGTTGAAGACACGTTTTGTTCAAGTTCTCCAGCTGTGCCGCCTCAGCTGTTCCCGCCTGGCTTTCCGATCGAAGGGCGAGGTTCGGATCAGCCGATGCACGCCAGACTCGGCCAACAAGCCACAGATGTGACGGCCTCATCGCGACTTCCGAGTTTCCCACGGCACTCTGATGGCAACACGTTTCGCCATGTTTCGCCATGTTTTGCCATGTTTTGCCATGTTTTTCATGAATCATGTCTAGATATGTCTATCATGTCCATCATGTCTATCATGTCTCAGGATGAGGATGTACAGGTAAACGACAAAGTCACTCCTAAATTTATCCAGCCAAAACGATACAGGAATTGTGAGCAAAACCAACCTAAACGCAACATTCCTTGACCCAACTTGCATATCAAAAATCCACCAAACACCATGGTACTATCCAGTCATCGAAAGTTGGTGATCAAAAAGAGCAACCTACAGAGTTCGCTTGCGTTTTATAGTCGAGGCACGACTTTTACGTTGACCATTTCCCAAGCTAATTCTGGTGATTCCCAAAAACGAGGCACGACTTTATCAGTTGTCTGTAGAACCGCACCTGAGAGATTTGAAAGTTGGATTGTCAAAGACCGAAAGCCAGCTTCGCCCAGGACTTCTTGCACTCGTACTGACCTTAGCACTTTCTGACCTGAGACCTTTTCGAGTTTCGCATTTCGCCTCCTTTGCTTCGAAGTTTCCAAAACTTGCGAAATTGAGGCACCTGCTGCATGCCTTCATTGTCTGCCCATGACTCGTACATGTCTCCCAGCATAGCGCACCTGGACGAACAAGTGAGGCCAAAAAGCAATATCTCGGAACGAGTATTGAGCGAAAGCTGAAAGATTCACAGGATAAAGCGACAAAAATCTTATTTGCTGCAAATCTTGAGTGGCCAATCCATTGCATCGGTCCCACCCTCGCCAGAATAGAGCTCCAGAAATGCATCCCCGGCAAGACTGGCATCATCTTGCACTGCTTCCAGCAGCGTTGAAGCTGCCTGACGCCACATTCACTGGTGCCATCCGGAAAGCCAAGGAGTCTGGCCTCTTCCCAGAAGATCTTCAAGCGCTCTTCACATTCTTCTGCAAAGTTTAAATCTCTCTCCTCCGGAACAGCATTTCTGATAATTCAGGCAACATCTCGAGTCGGAAGCAGTATCCCGGCTGAAAAATTTGAAGACGTCTGATATATATATTTCATCATGGGATGTCATTTGGTTTCGAACATGGTGCGAAGAAGTTCTAAAAGGCTGTTCCTGTTCTGGGAAAACCGTTCACCAACCGAGTCTCGTTTCCTCTCGAGCCAGCTGTACCAAGCCGCGTAATTCCACTTCCTGATCCAATCCCAGCATGTCTACAGGATGGCTACACTCCTGATTCAGTTGGAAGCTCCAAATCTCAACACTTCGGAATGAGAATTTGGGGACTTTCCAATCTTTCCAGAAAAAACATCAAATGCAGCGCTGTCATTTCTTGCCTCTTCGCAAGCTGACTTGCACCGCTGTCTCAACAATGGATAGGTCGGGTAGGTGCTTCGCGCAGGAGCCAGGGCTGCAGCTTCCTGCGATCCGCTGGAAATTGAGATATAGTAAGCAGTGAGATATCTAGGATCTTCATATATATATATATACATATATATTACATATATATATAATAGATAGTTGCATACATATTGAATACAAAATCCATGGAGATTTGCAGGTTGATCTTCTCAGAGAGCCCGAATCCAAGTTTCTTGGGGAATCCCACCTTTCCAAGCATTCCCAGCGTATCCAAAGTGCTGAAGCGCCGGAGCACCCCAAAAGCACGGGTCCCACGGGTCCACATTTCCCATGGCAAGTCATAAGAGTCAAAGGACACACATATCCGGGCACAGGCCCCGGCATGTGGCATTTTCATGCATTTTCTGGGGTCCATGGTAGTTTTGCTGAAACCTCGCCATTCTTGTTGTTTACGCAGTGTTTCCAAACTAGTGGGTCAACTGCTGTCAGATTGTCCTACAAGTTTTTGAATCGAGGGCATTTTCTGTTTGAGTTCAAGCTATCTCTGGTTCTGCTATTTGTTCGTCAAAACCTTGAGAGCGAAGTTTTCGCAGCATCCTGGTCCGCTCAAAGCCAACTCTGAGTGAAAGAAGCTGCAGGGATGGATGCAAGAAGCCATATCAACACGACATGGCACCTGTAAAACATATGAGACATACAAGACAACAATATACAACAATAGACAACAATAGACAACACATAAAACGTCTCAAGTCAAAACATGTCAAAACATCACAGCAAAGCGTTGCAAAGCTTTGCAAAGCGTTGCAAAGCGGCGTCACCAGGAGCATTTTGAAGATCTCCTCGGCCTGCTTCTCGTCACACACCTGCCACAGAGCGCAGGGCTGCTCCACGCTCCACTCATTCAAATCTGCATGTTTTTCCGTGTTTTTGACATGTTGGCTGTGTGTCAATATGCAACCTGTGCAAACAACACCTGGCAAATAAAGACAGTGCAAGCCAAATGAAAAGCACATGCACATCACGTGTTGTAGCACTTCGTGTCTTGAGCCGTTTGAAACTAAGACTCCAACTGACTCCGGATCACCTGGGCAGCACACCGTTTTGGACGCTGGTTGTTCTGGGTTGTTCTAGTATTTTTCACATGTTTTTACCCATGTTGCATCCAAGGGACCCTGAGTGCTTCGATTCAAGCGCTGAAGAGTTGAGTCGATCCATCGCGACACAAAGGCCTGTCGATCACGAGCAGTGACATGTTTTGCTGTTTCCAAAGCGGTTTGGAAATGCCGCATGCAATTGTCGGATGATCAGTTTCACATTGTTTCACAAAGATCATCCAACTGGCCTTGACTTCGTGGGGAGCAGACGGGTCCCGCAGCCCTTTCAGGGCAGCCTTGCAGTTGCATCACGAAGCCTTCAATACGCGACGGTTTTTGACTCCCAGTGAGATGTTTCTGCCCCTTTTTTCGTTTTCGGGTTTCCCCACCTTGCGGCCCTCATCGATACTGTCCAATGCCCTCTTACGTGCCTTCGGCTGACTCTGGTAGCCAGGGCAATCCCATGTGCACAGGTGGGGTCACCAGCAACTGGGCAACAAAAAAGAGATCAACTCGAACTGCCCAAAATCTTTCCCCAATCATGCCCCGCTGTGCCAAAGCTCTCTAGCAGCGCCTTTCCAGTGATATTGAGAGCTATCATAGCATCCCATATCCGGGGCAGAAACCTTTGCTCCTGCGCGTGCAAAAATTCAACTCAGAGGCTAATCAACACATCAAATTGCAATAACATGCCCCCTCAGCCGTTCAGAATTTCAATCTCAATTCATCATGAAGTCAGGATTCTGATGGATTCTATGGGTATTGCAGTTCCCTGCCGTAAAGCAACGCCGGCAACGCTGGCAACCCAGGCAACCCAGGCACAGAAACATCTCCTCGAAGGCCCGGTCATGCGCAATGAGCACAGCCCGTTCGTACTCCTCCGGGGGCCTCAACGAAATCACAAATTGCCACCCATCTGAGTGGCCCATCTGTGGTAAATTCAGTACAAATCCCAAATGACCGTGTCAAAATCTTGCAAGACAGAGCCAAATCCCAAAATGTATATGTAAACTAGATGTACACAGTACACAAGAGCGACTGGTTTTTTATACAATATTTTCACGTACAAGTAAACATTACAATATATGATCAGATATGATCATCATTCTGCATGCATCACTGTATCACATTTGGATGCATTTGACATGTCAGCGCATGTAAAAGTGCAAAAAACATAATATTCATGTTGTGTTTGCTAATGTGAAACATAGTTTCTTTGGTCCTTAGTTTCTGGTCCAAATATTGAAATATGATGAATGTTTTCGAATACAAATGACACAAAGCTGACAACCTGAGGTCTCTGGCACTTTTCTCATGATGTTCTCCGGAAAGTATTCCTCGTGTCGCAGAAAGCTTGGACCAACCCACGGACCCGCATCGGGACCCATACGGAGAGTGTGTCTTCATGTTTCACAAGATTTCCAAAAGTTGGATGGGAGAAGGGACAAAGATGGACAAAGAACGATTCAACAAATTCAAGTTCGACAGCCAAGTCCTTGATTCCGGCGTCAAGAACAAGTAGGAAATCAACTTTGTCCAGCCATGTCCTGTCGAAAACGCACATTCAGCAGATCCCATATTTATTGTGCATTGGAACCCATCGGAACCCATTGGAACCTTGGAATTGATGGTCAATTTCATTTGACAAGTGAACCCGCCTTGCCTGTCTCCAATTGCCTGGAAAATTGAAGAAAAGGCACAGTCGGCATACTCATTCACAAGGGCCAACCACGACCTTGGTTTGGGCTGTGCAGCTGTGTGACCCACATTTTGATTTGATTTGTCTCAGAATGTGGCCGTTCCCGAAAATCCAAAGACTTTGCCGCCTTCCGGAAGTAATCACCTTGGGTCATTCCACATCGCTCTAGTTGGGAACATGCAAACTCCACATATTCAAACAGTCCAATTTGTTTCTCTGTTTCTCTCTTCACTGCAGGAAAGGTGCGAATTCGTTTTACGAGTTTTGTAGGTTCCCATTCCTGTGCCGGAAACCAAACCGCAAAGTATAAAAATTGCCACAAATCACAAATCTGTTACGAACCTGCTCCAAATGTTGAACAGGTTCCAGCGCTTCAGAAATAGAGAAAGAGACTTCATCCTGCAACAGTTCAACGAAAGTGGGGACAATTGAATCCTAGAATTTACATCCCACGACGTTGAGGTCCTGCATTTCATGGACGGAACATTATCACCACATGATGCAAAATGGACATATCCAAGTGTGGTCTGAATGGAAAATTCCATCCCATTGCATCCGCGATAGAGATACGTGTTGCAGAGGATAAGAAACACCAGAGTACAATTGCCTTGAATTTAAACCGTTCGCAAACAGACTTGATTTTTTTTGGTTTGAATTTGCTGATATGATGTTTCACAGCTGCGTGCACTGGGTTTTTTTATACACTGAAAATGTTATCCATTGTTTTTATGTGTTTTGAAATTTTGTTGCGGTGTCACAGGTTTTGGACGACCGATTCCCCCGCCCGACTCAAAATTGCAAGGGATGTTCAATCCTGGTTCACATATCATATTCAATAACATGGAAATTTGGACACCCCACCGAAAACCGTTGCACTCTAATATGATCTATGATCATCATAATTAAACCGCTTAACACCCATACAAGACCGATGGCACCAACCGAAACCATGTTCTGCTCCACATGTTGGGAAAAAAACGTCAGACACACACAACTAAACAAAAACATACGAAAGCATTAACAAACAACGGTCCGGACGGCCTGTTCACGCGCGGCCGACTTGGTTTGTCATCTTTGCCTATCAGAAGTTTGGCTAGTTACATGGAACGTTAACATCCCCCCCCACCCCAGCGTGGCAAAGCATCAACAGCATGAGCAAGTTACATGGAACGTTAACATCCCCCCCACCCCAGCGTGGCGAAGCATCAACAACATGGGCAAGTTACATGGAACGTTAACATCCCCCCCTGTACCCTCAGTTACATCAGTTGTTCCTGCCCCCCCCCTCCCCCCCGTATGGGGGAACTTTAGGGTCTATGTGGCGCGGCCACATTTCATTGAAAAACGAAAGGAAAAGTACGATATTTAATGAAAAATTTTTAAAAAAAATCAAATTGTTCAATTCGAGCTGAGCTTCAAGAAGGAAAGTCCAAAACAATTAATGTTTATTTGTTTTATTTTTTTGATTTTTTTTAATTATTTTAATTGTTTCCCCTGAAAATTGGCAAACAATTAAAATAATTAAAAAAATGAAAAAAATAAAAAAACGGAGCTCCCAATTTTTTGATTTTCTATCATTATTTTCAGTATTTGCCAATTTTAATAAGAAACAATGAAAAAAATATTTAAAAAAATCAAAAAAAAAATAAGAAAAATGAAAATCAAAATAATTCAAAAAAGAAAATTGGGGGCTCCGTTTTTTTATTTTTTTATTTTTTTTGAACTTTCTTAATTATTTTAATTGTTTCCTCTGAAAATTGGCAAATATTAAAAATAGTTGGAGGAATGAAAAAAATTGGGAGCTCCGTTTTTTCTATTTTTTTTAATTATTTTACTTGTTTTCTCTGAAAATTGGCAAAAAAATCAAATAATTCAAAAATTTAAAAATTTGGGAGCTCCGTTTTTTTCATTTTTGAATTATTTTAATTGCGTCCTCTGAAAATTGAAATAATGAAAAAAATTGGGAGCTCAATTTTTTTTTATTTTTTTTTATTTTTTTCATTATTTTCATTGTTTCCTCTGAAATTTGGCAAATAATTAAAATAATTCAAAAAAAAACAAACAAATTGGGAGCTCCGTTTTTTTTTATTATTTTAATTTTTTGCCAATTTTTAATAGGAAACGCTAAAAATAATTTTAAAAAAAATAATAAAAAATTGTTTGTTTTCAAATTGTTCAATTCGAGCTGAGCTTCAAGAAGGAAAGTCCAAAACAATTAATTTTTTATTTTTGATTTTTTTCAATTATTTTAATTGTTTCCTCGGAAAATTGGCAAATAATTAAAAATAATTCAAAAAATTCAAAAATTTGGGAGCTCCGTTTTGTTTATTTTTTTAATTTTTTTTAATTATTTTAATTGTTTCCTCTTGAAATTTGGCAAATAATGAAAATAATTTTAAAAAAATGAAAAATTTGGGATTTTTTTTTTCATTGTTTGATTTTTTTAATTGTTTTCTCTGAAAGTTGGCAAATACTGAAAATAATCGAAAAAAATCAAAAATTTGGGAGCTCCGTTTTTTTTGATTTGTTTTTATTGTTTTTTATTTTTTTTATTTTTTTCCTCTGAAAAGTGGCAAATAACTAAGATAATTTTAAAAAAATTGGGAACTCCGTTTTTTTGTTTTTATTATTTTGATTGTTTCCTCTGAAAATTAGCAAATAATGAAAATAATGAAAAAAATTGGGAGCTCCGTTTTTTATTTTTATAATTATTTTAATTATTTGCGAATTTTAAAAGGAAACAATTGAAATAATTTAAAAAAATTAAAACATTAATTGTTCTGGACTTCCCTTCTTGAAGCTCAGCTCGAATTGAACAATGTGAAACCAATTAATCTTTCATTTTTTTTTCTTTTTTGTACTTGTTTCTTATCAAAATCAGCACATAATTAAAATAATTAAAAATTTTGGGAGCTCCACTTTTTTATTTTTTTAATTATTTTTCATTGTTTTCTCCGAAAATTTGCAAATAATTCAAATAATTCAAAAAATTTAAAAATTTGGGAGCTCCTTTAAAAAAAAAAATATTTTAATTGTTTCCTCTGAAAATTGGCAAATAATGAAATTAATTGAAAAAATCAAAAAAATTGGGAGCTCCGTTTTTGGTTTCATTTTTCGAATTATTTTAATTGTTTCCTCTGAAAATTGGCAAAAAATTCAAAAAAAGAAAAAAAAATTGGGAGCTCCGTTTTTCTGATTTTTTTAATTATTTTAATTGTTGCCTATTAAAAATTGGCAAATATTTAAAATAATGAAAAAATAAAAATTGGGAGCTCGGTTTTTTTAATCTTTTGTAGTTTTTTAATTATTTTCATTATTTGCCAATTTTATTAATAGGAAACAATTAAAAACTAAAATATTTTAAAAAAACGGAGCACCCAATTTTTTTTATTTTTTTTGATTATTTTAATTCTTTGCCAATTTTCAAAGGACACAATTGAAATAATTCAAAAAATTAGGAAAAAAATCAAAAAAATAAATAAATTGAAAAAAATGAAAAATTAATTGGTTTGGACTTTTCTCTTGAAGCTCAGCTCATTTTAAAAGGAAACAATTAAAATAATTAAATAGATAGCTAGATGACAGAGATAGACAGATAGATGGATAGATAGATAGATGGATAGATAGATCGATAGATAGAGATAGATAGCTAGCTCTGTCTCTCACCATTTGTCTTTAAGTATCTCTATGCATCTTAATTTCTCTATCTCTTTCTTCCCCCCTCCACCTCTCTATCTATCTGTCTGTCTGTCTGTCTATCTATCTATCTATCTATCCATGTATCTAAATGTTTGCTTGTCTAGTTCCGTCTATCTCACTAGAGAAATGAACAACACACTAGGCTCAAGGCACCCTCTAAAGATGTAAGCCTGCCACCCTTGCAACAGCAACTGGCAATTAGATACTAGCCCTGCCACCTGCACGCCCGGAGAGAAATACCAAGGAAAGGACAGAAGAAGGGGTATTGGACCTGAGGTCTCCTCTAATCCCTTCAGCCTACAAGCTTTGCAGCAACAACTTGATACTGTGGTGGAGATGGATGGATAGATAGATAGCTAGAAAAATGGACAGGTCGATACATAGATCGATAAATAGATATATACTGAGTCAGTGATTTGGTGAGTTTAGTGAGTTATCTTAAAAATTCACGAAAATAAGCCGAGGGATACATAGATGTTTATGACAAATGCGTGCTTAGCCTACATGTGTATGTGTGTTGAATGTGTGTATATATATTATATACAGTGGACTGTGCACATTCATGCCCCAATGATCCAACCCTTCTACCCTGAACCAACTGAAAGGAAAGGGATAGAAGTTGTATATCTATATTCATATGACATACAGTAAGCCTGAAGCACTAGGAAGACGCAAACCTTCCAAACAAAAACTGGTAGGAGTCTTCTGTCTTGAAATGCACCTGTGAAGAAACGATCGTGCCTAGCTAGCCTGCCGTGGAGTGAAGAGAAAGAATGTCTCTTATCTTCATAGCAATACATAATACCCAATTCTTCACGGAGCCCCAGGACAAAAAAAATACAAATCTTGACTTGGAAGAATGCAATTTGAAAGAACCTTGCATCATTCTTGAAGTCGGGCTAAGAATCTTTGGCTCATAATGGCTTGAGAGGCAAGCTATCCATCCAGTAAAAACGTACAAAGCCAAGAAGACATGCAAAAGGTGCGATGACCTCTCAAACAACTGAAGAAAAAAATAATAGTAAACGCATTTTTTGGTCCCTTTCCCATTGGAGTTCTGTGCCAAGACTGCTCGCTCCAGAACCCAAACCCTTCAAATAGATGCAAGCATTAAAAAGGAGAAAAAAGAACAGAAGCCTTCTGCTGATGATTATTCGGCGACAGTCTCACAAAATCATTGAAATAGGTTACAATAATTAACAACAGTTTTATGTTATTATTACTATTTATTGGAATTATGTGTGGGACACTCGTCAAATAATGAAAAGAAGAAAGAAAAATAATCACTAGTATTTCTTTTAAGAAAAAAACACTAGTAATTCCTATATTTTTCTTTATGTGTGGGACACGCAACAAAGATAGAAAAACACATAGATAGATAAATTTATAGATAGATAGATGGATAGATGGATAGACAGATAGATAGCTAGACCTTCCGGCCTGGCAAATCGCATCAGTATCATCAAAAACGACACAAACAACAACACTAATGAAACAACTTAACAGTCATGATAAGTGTTTTTCCGGTCAGCAAAGTCGACAAGTTATGTTAAAGTTACACAAAATTATAGAAAGTTTAGCAGCCAAAGGCGAGAAATCATTTTGTGAGCAGCCAAGTTGCCCCAAGCACGCAGAGTTAGGAAAATCAGCAAGACGCTTCAAGTTCAGTTTGCAACTGATTGCTGCGAAGCGAACAAAAGCTCACATGGCTGCGACTTGGCGCGTTTGCGCAAGCATGCGGAGGTATAACGCTGCAAGACCAGTCTCCGACTGACTGCTGCGGAGCAAACATACGTTCACGTCGCTTCGTCGCATTCGTCGGTGGCTGCGACCTCGGATGATGCCGGCAAAGTGTTCATCCAAGCTGCGGAGCTACACGCCTCTTCCAGCATGCTGTCTCTGACGACATTCAGCCTCTTGACAGGCGTCCATTTGGGTTCAAAGGCCAGAGGTTCATCCACTGTCAGCTCTGCCGTGGCGAGGCGGTCAAAGTAGCTCGTGACGGTGTCCTTGGCGGCTGCATCCACGGGGACATCCCAGAGAACACTCCACTCTCCGATCTGCTCCGTCTGGGCCAAGACCACTTGATGGATTTCTCCGGCGCGGCCCTGGAGCATCCAGTTGACAACCGAAGCCGGGCCAGCCATGCGAAGCTTCATCTGGAAAGGAGATGTGCCCGTTTTCGACAAAAGGCAATCAAATGATCTCTTCACTCGCATGGCCGAGGTGGCTCGACAGCTTCGGACAGAAAGTTCAAGTGCTACTACACGCTAGCACTTGAACTTTCTGTCCGAAGCTGTCGTATACCGATACGCTGCTGGCCAGTAATTCTGCTTCTGGTCCAAGGTGGACATTCATTACATTTGTTCGAAGGAAGTTTAGAAGTGAAACTTCCGACAATATGGACAGTTGAAAAGCAGAGGTCAGAAGAGTCAGAAGAGAAAAGATCAGAAGAAAGAAGATGCAGATGCGCGAAAAGGTAGGAAAGTCGCGATTCACTGTGTTTTTCCAATGATTTGTGGCTCCGGAGGGTCGAAAAGTAGGCTCGCTAAAGCGGCGGGTGCGGAGGCATCTGGGGAGATGAGAGATGAAAAATTGCACGCCGTTGTGGCGCGAAGCACATTTCCAAGTCAAAATGTACAAAACACACCAGCTTCGGACCACTTTTTGAAGTTGCGATGTCGAAAAAGTGCACGCCGTTGTGGCGGGAAGCACATTTCCAAGTGAAAATGTACAAAACACACCAGGTTCGGACCACTTTTTGAAGTTGCGATGTCGAAAAAGTGCACGCCGTTGTGGCGCGAAGCACATTTCCAAGTCAAAATGTACAAAACACACCATGTTCGGACCACTTTTGGAGGCTCAGATGTCGACTTTCGAAAAAGTGCACGCCGTTGTAGCGCGAAGCAAATTTCGAAGTCAAAATGTACAAAACACACCATGTTCGGACCACTTTTGGAGGCTCAGATGTCGACTTTCGAAAAAGTGCACGCCGTTGTGGCGCGAAGCAAATTTCGAAGTCAAAATGTACAAAACACACCATGTTCGGACCACTTTTGGCGGTTCAGATGTTGCTTCGCTTAACTCGACTACACTACATTACACTACACTTTGCTGCACTACACTACATTACACTACATTACATTACACTGCACTTCACAACACTACAGGTTACAACTACAACTACACAACTACAGTCCACTACACTCCACTACACTAAATTACACTGCGCTACACTCTCTACACTACACTTCACTACATTACACGACACTACACTCCACTACACTACAAATACAACTACACCTGCACAACGACACTCCACTACACTCCACTACACTACATTACACTACACTACACTACCTTACACTACACTACACTCCACAACACTACAACTAAAACTACACAACTACACTCCACTACACTACACTACATTACACTACACTAGACCCCACTACACTACACTACATTACACTACACTACACTACCTTCCACTACACTTCACGACACTACTCTACACTACACTCCACTACACTACACCTACAACTACAACTACACTCCACTACACTCCACTACATTACACTATATTACACTACACTACATTACACTGAATGACACTGCACCAAAGATAGACAGGTAGACAGCTAGACAGATAGATAGATAGATAGATAGGTAGACAGATAGATCGGTAGATAGATAGATAGATAGATAGATAAGATAGATTAGATAGATAGATAGATTAGATTCGATAGATAGATAGATAGATAGATACATAGATAGATAGATAGATGGATAGATAAATAGATAGATAGATAGATTGATAGATAGATAGATAAGATAGATTAGATAGATAGATAGATTAGATTCGATAGATAGATACATGGAGAGAGCGAGCGAGAAAAAGAGAGATAGATACATAGATGGATGGCTAGAGAGGTAGATAGGTAGACAGGTAGAGGGAGAGAGAGAAAGATAAATAGATAGATAAGATAGATTAGATAGATAGATAAATAGACAGATACATAGCTAGATAGAGAGGTGGGTAAGTAGATAGTCAGAGAAAGCGTGAGAGAGATCAATCGCCTTTCAGTCCAGCAGTGGCTTCGCTCTGCCATCTCTGATTCACAACAACCAATCTCTCCTATAGGTTTCCTATTTTTGAAACTTCCGCCACCGCCTTGTGCGGTACTACTGGTAATATCACACACAAGTAGATATTAAAGGGAAAGCAACAAGGAAGTTTCTTGAAACCCAAACAAAGCAACAGGGAAATTTCTCGAAACCCAAATTAAACAAAAAATCAAACGTTCTCAATTTCAAGTCCCTCATCTCCGAACATGCGCTTGATATTATTTCCTTTTTTGCACTGCTGGATTATTGTTCATCAAGGTTTGCTGGATCCTTTGGTTTCTGGGTCCACTGGTTATCCAAATTGGACAATGGATTTCAAACCCCCAAAAACAAGTATTGAACAATTTGGATAAGTACGCACTGTGAACCCCCATTTGAAAGTGTACTTATCCAGCATGTGCAAAAAGGAATCCGGAAACGAATTACGGAAGTGACCACGGGATCCAAGCACTGGGCGGATGCAGTGTGGCTGATGGAGCTGGAGTCCAAAGATCCTCAAGGGTCATCAAAAATCGATGTGAATGTTGAAATGGAGGTGGTAGGTCATTGAGTTGGTCCCATCTGCTTAAAGCATCGGCTAAGTCATTTGATTTACCTGCGATATGACTGACATCCACCTCAATGGTGGATGCAGAAATTAAACAGGAGAGCTTTTCGAGAAATAATGCCAAAGGCATCTGAGTGCAGAACAGTTTGTTGGATACTGATTCAGCCGCTGTGTTGTCTGACCACGTGGAAATTTTTAAGGGGATACGGAATTCGGGTAAGTGTTTCACAACTAGAAAAACAAGAGCGATTTGAGCCAATGTTCAATGTTTCCAAGCTGGATTTTTTTTTTTGAAGGTCAGAATGCATTGGGATCTTGAGGGATTCAAATTGGCTGGCATGCAAACGCAATGAAAACCATTTCGTTTGGGTCGGAGAGACTTGGACAAAACCACCAATGCCGCAAATCTCACCACTGGCGAACGAGTCTGCGACACAAATTCCATCCCAAAGTGGTTTGGGCCACATAGACACAATGGGGGAAAGGGTATCCAACCAATTAGCAAACATTTTGAGGATCCGATGGGAATCACTGGACAGTTTACGTTTTGAGGAATTGGGATCCCTGATCCTCAACCAAATACGTTTATCCAACAATAGACAAGCTTGGAGGTCAGCTTTTGATTGAACAGTTGTATGACGCACCTGGATTAAATGTCCATTGATGGGAATGGCTGAGAAACGGGGTTGACGATGAAATCTGAGATCCTCGGAAATGGAGTTGCATACTTCTTCCCAAGACCCCGGGTCAACTGAATACTGGGATGCTGGGATCGAGTGCAGGTCTCGGTACAAGAAATGCAACCATGTTCGCATGTGAGGCCAAAGCTGTGATGAGAGGATGTCAACCGTCGTAACAAGTCCATGAGTTTCTGTCGTTTTGCAAATGGGATACAAATGAAGCCTAATATGGATTTGCCAGCCAATCCAAGTGATGGTAGCCCCAAATTCACATTTCTTCCAACTGATAGGAAGGCGAAAAAGCAAACACAAGATGGCAATGGCAGCTGTAGAAATTGGAAGGACCTGACTGTCTTGGAGCATGAGCATATCGTCAACGTAGAGGAAACCCGAGTGGGCCAACCAACAAAATCGATGAAATAATCGAAGAAAGACTCCACCCAAACGTGCCCAAAAATGAGCATTGAAAACAGCTCCGAATGGACATACCGTATAGTAGTATAATTTGGATTGGTGTTGAAAACAAAGATGGCCATGATATTTCTTATTGACAGCAACTTGCTTATGAGCACTACGGACATCAAAGGATGCCCCTGCAAGGCCTGTGGGCTTCCCTCGCAACGGGTATGCCCGCATGACATCTTTGATTGTTGGCAATGTAGTGCGTTCTGGCATCACGCATTGGGGATTCACCCCACAGATCGTGCTGTCAAGGACTAGGCGTGGAGGCCTAGAATCTGAGAGTGCCAGGCCCAATTTGCCTATCGCAAAACCATCAGCAAAGTACTCCCGTGCTTCATCAATAGTCCCATCAAAACGTTGGACCCAACCCGCATCAATTTCCTTATTGATAAGCTCTTGGACGATCTCAGGAGCTTCTTCTGCGGAGGCCCTGCACCGGGATGGGACCATAGGGGTGTCTGATCCTATGGGTACACCATCGATTAAATAAGGAAAAGTTGCTGTATCTGGGTCATCCATGCACTGCACCAGGCGGGATAGGGCATGGAGACAGATTTGTTGGCCTGATGGTACTGACCAATCAGGGCAGAGGCCCTGTGCCTGAAGGAACTCGTCTATCAACGCACGAAAAGGCTGCAATTTATCCTCTGAAAATGGTGCTTGCTCGGCATGATTTGCAAACGCAGCGATGATCCTTTTATCAAGGTGCTGTGCAACAATGCGATCAAAGAAATTCTTCCGTAAACTCTGAGACACATCTGGGAAAGAGTGTGGAGAACTCCAGTCTCCCTGAGAGGCATACCCAGCACCATCCTGACGGGCAAGTGGCGGTGAAAGATAATCTTTCATGGGTATCAGGTCCAATGCCGAATCAACGGATAGATTATGTCCATTGGTGGAAAGTAATGGCATGATGATTTGAGCAATAGTTTGGCACAATGCTGCTGGGTACTCAGCAGTCTCACGACTCAAAAATTGACCTGATTCCGTCACAGTACCTGGGATGGTTTGGTGGGAGGGTGGGAGCCCTGAAGGTGGGGGCATTGAAAAGCTATATCCTGCAATGCAGCAAAAGTACTGGC
Source organism: Cladocopium goreaui (assembly GCA_947184155.2). NCBI lineage: Eukaryota > Dinophyceae > Suessiales > Symbiodiniaceae > Cladocopium > Cladocopium goreaui. The sequence continues at coordinate 88,134 of CAMXCT020001009.1, forward strand.
AAACATCCAGTTCTTGTGCCAATCTTTGCCATAGCCACAGGCGGAAACCAAGTTGCAGGTGCATGAATTGGTTCTTATGAAACTTCGGACCGCAGGTTCTTCCCAACTCATGGCCGAACTGGGTTGTTCCAAATGCCCATGGCCCCCTGCTGCAATGACAACCTGTAAAAGTTGGATGCAACGCTCCAACATCAGATTACTCTCTCGGACCTTTAGCATGTGGAGACCGACGAGATCTTCCAGAAGGAGGACCATCGCCCGGGCCGAGACTCAGCTGTGATCTTTCACCAAGGTGATCCAGGTGGTCCAGCTCAAGGCAGACCTCCTTGCCACCCAAGAGGAAGACTTCTCGGAGGGAGCACAGGAGAAGAAACGTCAACGCTTGGCCGAGAAGAAGGCGAAGGAAGAGACTGCAATGGATCAAGAGGTCCAAGTTCTGATGACCATGCAGCAAGGGCCCCACGAAGTGAAAGAACCGGTGGGGGCGTCTGCCCTCCGGCGCACTCATGATCATCCTGCTGCCCAGCCATCATCGGATCATCGGATCAGCGGATCATCGGATCATCGGACCAGCGGATCAGCGGATCAGCGAGATCATCGGATCAGCGGATCAGCGGATCATCGGATCAGCGGATCAGCGGATCAGCGGATCATCGGATCAGCGGATCAGCGGATCATCGGATCATCGGATCAGCGGATCAGCGGATCAGCGAGATCATCGGATCAGCGGATCATCGGATCATCGGATCATCGGATCAGCGGATCATCGGATCAGCGGATCAGCGAGATCATCGGATCAGCGGATCATCGGATCAGCGGATCATCGGATCAGCGGATCATCGGATCAGCGGATCAGCGGATCAGCGGATCATCGGATCAGCGGATCAGCGGATCAGCGGATCATCGGATCAGCGGATCACGGGATCAGCGGATCGGTGGAACATTGCCTCCACAGACTCCGCTTAGACACACACACACACACACTCACCTGCGATGGTCACGTCTACACGCCTAGGCAGGTGCGGTTGCAGGATCGTCGTCGAACAACAGGTATCCAACAAATCATTTTCTTGCCAGCCCACTGATCCATCCTGATCCGCCGTTTACATTGTGATCACAGAGGGAATGGGGGTACAGTACAGCTGCTACAGCAGAACCAAAATGCACCTCTTTCTTCTGCCTCGGCTAGGCGGAGTTGGGCATGAATGAAGCATACTGTGAGCAAAACTGAACCTGAAAGGTACCATGGGCCATGAGTCACTCTTCCCGAAAACTTCTATACCAATCAACCAATGAACGTGCTCCATGTACATGTCACTTGCAGTCCTTGACTCAAATGCTGCATGATCCGACAATCTGAGGCCATGCACGTATAAGGTGCCTGCTGGTTCTGTGCCACCACTATACTGCCTTACTGTACTTTTGCCTCTGTTCTTTCTGCAGGCCCAGCTCTGTTCCCACACAGATTGCCATTAACATGCACACATCAGGCCCAAGTACAATCGACATGGACAGGTCCAAGTGTTATCGAAACCCACAAGCTTTCTCTTTAGCATTCCTTCCGGCAGCTCCATTTGTGATATCGGCAATGGAGCAAGGCTTTGCGTGCCTCGCAGCTATCTTAGAATCTGCGGACCCGGCCTTGCAGGTGCCGGCCGAAGTTGACCACAGAATTGCTCAGCGACTGCAAGCCGAAATTGGCTATTTGCTGCCTCTTTTCGGAGCGGAAACTGATTTGCAGCATCTGCTACCTCTTCAGCAACATTGCTCAGAGTGCAATGCTGTGCTCAGCAGGTGCGACTCTTTGAAGACACAGGCGGTAATTCTGCATACGGCAGGGCCAATTTCCAAACACCACATTCCAGTGAGGTGCCGCAATAGAACTTGTCAAAGGTGCAGTGTGCTTATGTGGCACAACTACAATGTGGAGTCAGGAAAGCATATCTTTACCGGCTGCCCGCGTGAACTCAGATGTTTTATGCCATATTTTATGCTTACTTCATCATTTGGCTTCTCCATTGCATGGCTTCAACAATTCCATGCAAGATTAGTTCGGCAGCATGCGAGTTTCATCGGCGAAAGCGATGTTGTCCGGGAGCATGACCGTGCCTGCGGGCAAGAACACCTTCTCCCCACTGCAAGACTGCGACTTTTGATCAGCGAAGGTTGGTTCAAATGGCGTCTCTTGCTCAGGGCCTATGGGTGTGGGCAGCCCGTTGCTGCTTCGCCTTCCATCGATCTTCGCAAGGACATTGACGAGTTGCTGGAACCTTACTTCACAAAGGAAGCGATGGACAAGGCACGAGCAGCTCGCATGCGATGCGATGTCCTCGTCATGGATGGGAATGCAAAGAACAGACGTGCCGTGTGTGCTTCATTGCTGGCAGGAGCTTTGAGGTCGCCCGCTTTGGGCCAAACTTTGCGGCACACCTGTCCATGCACACCGCGATTGGGAAAAAGTTTTTGTTCCCACCACTTCACAGATGACTCCGAGGTTGCCAACATCATCCAGGACTGGGTGCGCCGGGCAGTGGGGCTGCTCCCCACATGAGTGCCACATGAGCTGTGCTTTCATGGGATTCTCTTTTTCCAAGCTTTCATGAGATTTTGTTGTTGCAGCGGAAAGGCTCTGGGTATTAAACTAGCAGCTAGCTTTGTCAGAACATGGGCCGGGAAGTCGACCGGCAATACTTGGCAGCCATGAAATCCATTTGGGACACGGTAGACAAAACGTGGGACCCTTGCCGCTTGCTGAGCCAGCTTGGGCAACAGTTCTGTCAGACTTGGGCAGTGCAGGCATCCCACCCTACATGCTCAACATGCTGTCGTTGATGTGTCCTCTCACCAATGGAGCACGGGTGTCCATCTTTCCAACAAGCCCAAGCCCGCTCGTCGCTTTCACCATCAATGTGAACTACTCACTGACCAGAAAGAGCAGCGTGACAAGTTTTGCAGATTCCATCACTCGAGAGTTGGACAAGATTCTGCAGAACCAAGTGAGCAAAGCCATCCAAGAGCAAGTGGAGGCAGAACAGCGGCAGGCTCCGGATGCAGTGGTGGGCAGACGCGGCTCCCAGCTCAGCTAGAATTGCATGCTGTACATGTGCTGTGCCTTTTCAAACAATGTATCAGCGCAAGTGTTCTGCATGATTTCGTAACATATCGACCCTGTCAGACCGAAAGGTGTGGTGCTGTCTGCAGCAATTGCAAGCGCGACTCCTGAAGAGTAGTTCCACTGGTGTGCCAGTGACTTCAAGCAGGTCAAGCATTCCGGCAACCTCCCAGGTGATCCAGAGATGTGGCAAGGGCGGCAATGGTTGGGTGTTCTGTGCAACTTGGATGAGACCTATGACTTCCTAACTGCATTCGGGCTTTTGTCAGAAGAAGGTAGCAAGTCTTCAAAGGCAAGCTCCAAGGTCAACCCGCACCAGAGTGCCTTGAACAAACTCCTTCAATTTCTGTCTGCAGCCCGTGCAACCAGAACCAGTGGAAGCTGTGGGGACACTTCTGGCAACGGCATCTCGCTTGGCGTGGTGGGGAACATGCATCCGTCCACTTATGTGCCCATGGAACGCTCTGAAACGGGCAGTCACCATGCAGCCACGAAGGAAAGGTTTCTCATTTGCAGTGGCCGCCCCATTCAGCCCCACGAAGACGTTCCAGAAGATTACCCATTGCCTTCAGGCGAGGACAGTGTTGCCACATGGCTCGGGTGTGAAGAAACTATATGTCCATCATGTGTTTGTTAGTATTCGTTGGTCGCCATGAACATTTTCATGCGACCGCGAGATGCCTTAGTAACTCTTAGTACCTTGCGTTCTCCCGCCGCAGCCGTTGCTTCTCCCTCACTCTCTCCACTCTTCCTTCCATCCTGCCCTTCGCAGGAGTTCCTCCGCATCTATGGGTTCCACTGACGTCGGATGTGGCGGACATGCTTGGCGTCGCCAAGGCAGGCCAGTCCACTGATTTTTTTCCGTCCAACGCCGTATGGCTTCCGCCAGGTCGTTCAACATGTTTCCAAGCATGTTGCAAATGAGATTAATTAATTGACTCGTGCAGGGGCCGAAGCTGTAATGGCCGCAAAAGTAAACTGGTAGAGGACCGATACATAGTCCAAATCCCTTGTCACATTTCGAGAGCAAAAACCGAAACACAAAGAACAGAAAGCAAAAAACACACCAAAAACAAACCCAAACAAAAAACAAACAAAAAACAACCCACACAAAACACAAACAACCACACAACCGCACAACAGTGACGTGACGGGTTCCAGTTTATGGGTGAAACAGTTCTGTTGAAGCGAGATGTGATAGCTTAGTATCGTCTCGGCACATGCAGATGACAGCTTATGTGTCATGTTCGCCGGCCCATAAATAAAAAATCAACAACCAAACCACCAACAAAATCACAAAGGGCCACTTCGAGGGTGCAAGCAAAAAAGCTCAGCAACGATACCCAGAGGGAGGGACCAGTAAAACCTGGACCAAGGCGCCAAGGAGGAACATCCGAGGGGGAGTGAGGGTCACGTCAGGCAGGGAACAGTAACCACAAACCGAAAGGGACAGAAAAAGGCACCAACACCTAATGAAGCTCTGCGGATGGCAAAAACTATGGATGAGTCATCGAATTCAAATGCCTTGGTTGGTGGAAAGGGTGGGGGAGTGGGTGGCTAATCAAGACTACATCTGGGGACAACAACAGCCTCTTCACCCATCGATGATTGTCAGGCAAAGCCTGCGAGAAAGCGAGTGCGTGCACTAGGCTTCATGGCAGAGGCAACCTTAGTACAAGCTAAGCTCTCGACGGGACAGCACATTCAGAAAGCGGGTATTACCGAAGCCATGCGGCCCGATCTGTTATGCCTAAGCTGGCACTCGCACACAAAGCCAACTGTGGCTCCCAACTGATGGAGAGATCTGGGTTGGTTGGAGCCAGGCATGTGTCGCATGATGAGCCTAACAATTATAAATGGGGAAACTGTGTCTCCTGCTGCATACCAGTGCACCTGTCACGTCTTTGGACAGACACACTGCGTATGAGCAGTAAACTTAAGTAGATGTGACAATTGAACCAATTAGACACGTAAGGCATCTTCCACCACCGTGATTGATGAAACAAAAGCCAACCAAAGGGTGAAAACCCAGAGTGAAACAGAAAAGAGATAAGGGGAGGGGGGAGAGGGGGTGGACACACGAAAGAAAGTGTGACACTGGGGGGTTGAGCTGGGGATCATGTCATACCTCTCGTGAAATGTTCCAGATGGTGTTTTTTGTCTGCTGTAATGGTGTCATACCATTCATTGGTGAGCCCAAATGAAATTGGGTTCACTGCTTGCTGGGCAGTAGCACGCTGATGAAGCGCTCTGAGCGCCCTTCGATGTTCATCCAGATCTTCCGGAGGGACCCTCCGGCGGACTCGCCTGTCTGGGAAGTTTCGTTTCCGCAGGTTGGTTTGCAAGGCATGTTCCGCTATATAGACTGCTGGCTGCTGGAATAAAACTCGCTCCGCAAATCTGTCGAGATGGACTGTCCACTCAGCAAACATGTGGCTGTGTGACAGTTGCTTCCTGAGTCGCGCCTCTGTTTGATGAAGGCTCCCATTCATATGCCACAATAGTAAAAGACTGTAGTTGGAAGGCCAGTCAAGTGGGCACAGTGTGGCTGTTTCTTTCCATTTTTCAGGGGTAAGCCCTTCTGGAGAGGGAATAATCACTTCAAGAGTAGTACGATTCGATCCAAGGGGTTGGAGACCTCGCAGCATACATGGTTCGACGAGCCCTGTGGTGTAGCCATTGATGAGCTCCTGGAAGCTTCCAGCCATTTGAAAGTCTTCATCCAACCCCAGGTGAAAACCAGGCAAATTTTTAGCAACAAATTTAACTGCTTGGAGCAGCTGCTTTTCTCCTTCCACGGGAGTCTCGTCATAGGAACGTTTCGGGCACGTGATGTTGATTTCTTGAGGTTTCTGTGCATTCTCAGGTGCATTCTCGAGGAGTTTGGGAGCAATTTTACTGGCCCAACTAGCCGGAAACCATGCCAAGAGGGCAGAGGCGCCACTCGTAAGGTCCACTAACCCAGTAGTGCGCCGATGCGGTCGACCTGTGACTAGGACTTTCACAGGGCCACTCGGCGCTCGACTCCGATTCACTTCAGAGCTCTCGCGGGCTGAGCCAATGAGTTCAGACAGGATGGGCCGAAACCAGTAAGTGGCATACAAAAGGCATTCAGTTTCTGGAGCCACCATGGATTCAGCCAATCTCATCAACGAGCTCATCGCCTGGGCGAGCTTCTCTGCCAATCGAATTGTGAGAGCCCTAGCTGTTTGCATAAGGACATCCTCCACCTTGGCACCTTGCCCGCGCAACCACAGTTCACCGGCCACACTCAGCAAGACGCGCGCAAACTTTTCTTGGATGGCAATCAAAGACAACGTCAGTCTCGCCTGGAGCCACAGCGGCGGGAGAATGCCAAGGTTTTCTGGTATGCAGAATGGGTTTCCGTCAGGTTGGATATTGTCAATTAACATTGCTAGCTTATCAGCTGCGCTCAAGATCTCGTCCTCAGAGGGATCTTCAGCTGCTTCAGGTATGGGTGGACACCATGAGATGGTAGGGTCTTCTGGATCACTTTCTCCATCGGTAGAGGCTGCTTCTTCATCCGAGGAGGGGTCACTCACTGTGTCTCTTGCACCCTCCGGGCTTGCAAGTTTCATAGTGCCTGGATCAAATTGGCGATCTAGTGTGGCCAAAAGCTCAGGTTGCAACCGATGGGCATCAAAATAATGGATACCAGGGATTACCACGAGTTGTCGATCCTGTATACCAGCATGAAAGAAAACCTTGTGACCTCTGTGTCGATGAACGAGGGCTGGGGACCCATTGTAAGCTGCACACAGCCAGAGGGGAGATCTGTAACCATCAGCGGCGTAACCATATAGGTACTCACGATCAATTGAGCAGGGGAAAAATCCGCTGGTCGTCAGCACATGGTCACGTGTGCGGGACTCTAGCGCTGCGAGGACATTAGGGGGAAGCCGTAGCCTGTCTCTGCATGCCACTACCAGCCGATATCGTCTCCACGCTCGTGTGCCATTGGTGGTCACTATCATGGCAATAGCAAGGGGCGGTTTATCTTGGGGAGTAAAGGGTACCGATAATCCCCAGTCCAGTATGGCACATCTGTCGCTGGGGTAGTTTGTAGGGCCATGGTACTGAATGTCACGGGCTTTCAACGTGAAGTATCCGTAATGGTAAACCCCTATTGTCTGGGCCATTCCAATCATGCCTGCCATGTCAAGAGGCGAGACAATATAGGTATGGTCAATGGCTCTTGTCAGCGCTACAGTTGCCCTTCCATAGCAGTCCTCGCGCTCGTCTGCTGTTGAATCTCTCCGTCCTCCACTGAGAAAGCCTACCCCTGTTTGAACAATGACAGCAATGCGTGCTGTCGCTCCTGCAGCAGAGGAGGTGGTGGAAACTCGCAGCCCACCATACCACTCGGTCTGAAAGCCATGTTGGAGTAGCAAATTATGTACAGCCGTACGGTTGCATAAGACAAGCAGCTGCGAGGTCGCTCCCTGTTGCAAGTTACGATAATAATTCTTCAGGTAGGTACAGAAGGCAACCACATCCTCAACTGCAGACCTGAGATCCTTAGGGGCTTTCCACAATACTGTGCGGAAGCCTCCAATGGCTACAGTGGACTCATGTGGCACGAAATGGCCAATGTAGATATGGTTGGACTCATGGAGGACTAACTCCGGATATCGAACTGCAACGATGGCTTGGTAGGTCAGCATTGAAACTCGTGAGCTGTTAGGGAGAATGATGCCCCATCGATGAGGACCACAGAGTCCAGCTGCTTCAAGGGTCGTGGTGCACGCAGGTACCCCAAACTCCTCTGGTGCTGTGGCAATCAGCAAGACTGCGAGCACCGCTGCAATGAGGCTGCTGTGTGCATCCAACTGGCACGAAATTCGGCAGTGGAACACCCGCCTTAGGGCGACAGGCAGCTCGTAATCTTGCGGAGTGGATGTCCATGGGCCACTGTGCGGCTTGTTTGCAAGTCTCAGCAGACTGAAGAGCTCTGACTCCGGATCTTGGCTCGCATCAGGCCACAGCTGAGCTACGAGGGCTGCCATTCGTGCTGGTGGAAAATAGTCGCCGGACTTATCAAGTGCTCGGAGCCCCAACGGCCGTTGCAACAGTTTACGTCGATTGACAGCCGCTGCTCGGCCTTTGGATAGCCCTCCTGGAGTTTGCCTGTGGTCTCCAATAAAGACAGTCAGCATTGGCTGTTGTATGGCAGCAAGAGCTGCAATCTCATGGTAGTTGCCATACTGTTGACTTTCGTCCATAAAGGCAAGCCAGGTGCGAGAAATCCAATGGCCAAAAGTGGAGTAGCGCATCGCCATTTCCGCCGTAGCTGAGCCACCTGTTGCGATGAGTATATTCTTATGTGAGATGATTCTATTACGGTCACTACATCGGACGTCAATTTTGGAGGCGTACGCCTCTCCTTTGCCCTCCTCCATGCGTCCAATTAGCCTGCCGAAGTTCTTGATTGTGGGGGCGCAAGATCACTCACTTGATCCGCTAGTGCTTTGGCAGCTACATTCTCTTTAGTGTAGACGATGGCAACAAAGTCATTCAGTTCGCAGCTTAGGGCAATGAGCAGGACCGCAAGGGACCGCGTTTTGCCAGCACCAAAAACCCCTGCAATACATAAGTCAGATCTTCCAGTCATAATGGCCAGCAAGAGTGCAATTGAGACTGTCAGGACATGTCCATCACCGTGTGCTGCTAGAGGAAGGAGATGTTCACGATAGTAACTGTCATGGGCCCCATCCATCAAGATCGCGGCTGGTGTCAAAAATCGGCTCAGAATTCTGACTAACGCATCAGTCAGTTGCGTTTTGCGCTCGCTAGCCATGCGGCGAACAGGTATATGCGGCTGCACGATGCCCATTGCCAATGGTAGGCGCGACTGGTTAGCTTGTGCAAACACTAAGAGTTCATGGCGGCTGCGTGTGTCTCCCAGAAAGGCCAGCTCTTCCCAAACAACGGCCATGGACGGGTGGTCTTCAATGGGTTTCAGCCAATCCTGTGCAGGATCAAAATAACTCATTGTTTTAAGATGCTGGTCCAAAAGTCGCCCACAAAAGGTCCGAGCAATAGGCAGAGAGACAATAACAAGCTCCAGCAGCTTTGGGGCAATGCGCTTGAGCGCTCTTTGAACAGGGTTTTTGCTAGTTCCGCTCGACATCACCTTCTCATGTACCAATGCTATGACACAACGCTGCTGATTGTCTGGCAACTGGAATATGCCCAGTAGGGCTCTGCCTGCCATCACGTTCGCTTCCAAGTTGCCTAGGTTCCCAGCTTCACAGAGAGCACGCGGCGACAGCGCTGGAACATCGGAAGGTGCACTAAATAGCAGGAGTGGGGCACCATCAGTATGTAGGTGGATGACATGAAATCCGGCATACGCCTCATATTGATAGGTAACCTGTAACCGTGTTCCAGTCTGTCCTCGCTTCTTCTGCTGAGCAAGTTCTACACTGACCCAAGGCTGTAGATGTTGGAGCTGCCGTCCCGCATGATAGGCGTCTAATTGCGGAAGCACCATGTCCAGGAGGAAGATGAGGGTGCGTAGGGAAAAGCCACGCAGGAATTCCGCCAGTAAGTTGCGAACTAGCAATCCTCCCTCATCATGGGACCCTCCCGGTGTGGGAATCATCGCAATCAGGGCTGCTTGCAGTTCAGCTTCCGTTTCAGGCTGGCCATCCCGGATATCCCGTCCGTCAATGGGCACTGTGTGCAGTTCAGCGTTCCCTTCACCAGCTGCTACTAACAGAGAACTTAGAGTTGTCTTGAGGTGTTCCGGAAGGTCAAAGCTAACCCATGAAAGTACACGCAGCAGACCCTCGCAACGTACCCCATGTGGAATGACTTGAGGGGTAGTGATTTGTAGTCTTTGGACTTCATGAACCCCTTCGTCAAGATCAATGAAGAGCAAGTGGCCATAGGAGTTTTAGCACGTCCACTCCATGTGGGGTGCCCTTCTATCAGGACAATCTGATAGTTGAATTCTGTCAGAGAGTCAGGTTTCCACACACAAAGCCGGTCCTCCAGGCAGTGCACCAGTGTGACTGTGCGTTCGCCCGTGGCAAGTCTCATCATCTCTGGCGGCGTCGCAATCGCAGCAACTTTGGTGAGGCCAGGGAACACAGCAAACGCACTCAGGATCTCATGGACAGCAAGGCCCGTATAGGACCCTGCCGAGAAACCATGCACGTTGACATCCCTGAAACCGCTTGTAGCCGCTGTGGTGACTAACTGTGGAAAGCATGACTGTTTGCCTTGCGGATGGTAGCAACGAAAGATTTGCATAATTGCTGTTGTCCAGGTCGGGTGTGGTGGCCTGGCATGGGCTGGCCGGATATTCGCAGCCTCAATTAGGCGAATCGCTCGCGTGAGCAGCAGTTGTTGATCAGCGAACTGTCCAGGGAGAAAATCTCGCCAAGCTGTCCATCCTTCTGCCGTGGAGAGTAGCTGATAGATCACATATTCATGCACAGTTTTGGTGAGGCCCAACTGGGTGATATGTTCTTCCCAGTCATCTGTCATCGCAAGCGATGGGCCATACACCTTGGTTTGCGCAAGATTTTGCAGAAAAATATCATATTCATGCTCGCCACTAAGTAGGCCACCCCCTAGTCCACTGCAATGCACTTCAAGGGGTCGGTCTTGCATCGGGGCGTCATCTTGCCAGACTTCAGCGAGGGAAAAGACCCAGGAGGCCCACTCTGCAGAGCCTGTGAGGGCTACGGGCAGCGCATCTGCGGGTTGGCCCCCACTGTAGTGTTGTTTGGACACTTCCCCAATATCTATGGCCTGCTCGTTGACGGTGACTTCCCACTTAGCCATCTCTCTGAAGGGTAACGGAAGACCAAACGTGAGGGGAGCTGCCTGCTGCAGCGATGTACATGAAGGTTCAGATTGTTCCTTCCGGTGCCACAGTCCACACAGCAATGTGAGTTGAGCTTGGGAGAGAGGAACAGGAGGCACTTTGGCATGCAGTCGCAGACCAACCACTGGAAGGAAATTGGGATGCAACCATTGGGGCTTCCATTCTTGTGTCCCAAATAAAGCCGCAGCCAGCGGCAACCAGCCAAATTGGGCCAGCTCAGCGAGACTGCTGGGCATTCTTTTCTTGGCAGTAGTGCCAAACCCATGCAGGATAACAGGCCGCATGTAGTGTGGCTCAATTGTCATGGCTTGGTACATCTTGTCTCCCGGTAGTACTCGTACGCTGACTTCACCCGGCAGCAGGCTAAGGGTCGGAAGGGCTCCTTGCTCATAGGCAGGCCGAGCCCATTTGTGGAAGTTGGGTTGTCTGCCTTGGTAGCCATCAAGGATTCTCCGTAGATGACCGTGGCGCGGCCAGACTCCAGAGGCTGGGACCGGAAAAGTGACTAATCCAGACCACTGGCCCAACACACTCCACGCATGGCACCAATCTGCAGTAACCCGGGTGGACGTGCCAAGCAGAGGAGAGCCAAGTAATCCACTAGCGACTGCTTGCTCAACGTCCGCAGGTGGATATGTAGTAGCAAGGTAGGCTTCGACATGTCTATGATAGGCACTGGTAATAACGTGGGCTATTTCATCAGGATCAGTATCCGAGTCCTCCAATACAGTGATGGGCACAGGGCTCTCATGACCTGAAGCTAATACAATGACCAGGCCCGCGTTAATTTCAGTGAATGCCTCACTCACTAAGATGACTCCTTTGGGCCTACACTCAGCGGCAGTTTCATCCTCGGCTGTTTTGTCTTTCCGGGTAGGTTTAGTTGACCCAGGCGGTGAAGAGTCATCGCTGCTGGACGACGCCCGACGAGACATGCGGGGACTCGGGTCTGGTGACCCACCATAGTCAACTTCATCTGCCAGATCGGCACCATAGGTAAGTGGCGGAGCTCGTAGCGGGTCAGCTGTTCGGACAGCAATATGGTCAGCACTATGCGATCTGGACAGCTTCGATGGTGGGCCAGGTTGCTGCATATCCCTGCCCGTGTCCACAGAGCGCGCACGTTTGTGCGATGATGCAATGGGACTTGGCAGTTTGCTTTTTGCAACTTTGCTTGGCGTAGCTGGGAGGGTTGGATCAGTGCTCGCTAGCCAAAGTTCTCGTATCTCAAAGAGGGTCACAGGCACACAATCGCTGTCAATCAGTGCAAAGTTGATGGTCGGAAAGAGGAATACACAAGCATCAAGGATGTACGTCCCAGCCCATGTCGGGTGTACCTTGTGAAGACCAGTGTCAGCCGAAATGTGGACAAAGACAACTGTGGTGAGTTCGCCATATGGACCGACATATCGTAGCCGTTCTTTCCACCAAGCAGCGACCATTGGCCAATGGCTGAGTCCAGGCACAGACTTGACCTTGTCTGATTGCAGATCCCGATTGTCCGTCACCAGATATACCGTGTGGTAGGGCAGAAACGCTGAGCTCTGACTAACCAACCATCGGTACAACTTGTGCCAATCAGGTCCAGGTAAGGTTTCGCTCCCGTCGACCATGGCAATTTCATAGTCATGCCGATCCGGTGCAGCTGTCTTCTTATGGGGGTCTCCAAATCGCCAGTGCTGCTCAATCGATACATTCAGCCCGTATTCAGTCGAAATGCTCTTGTGCTGTTCAATTGCGTAGAGCAAGTCAAAGAAACTGATATTTGGGTTCTTTTCATACCAAGACTTCGTAACCTGTTCTCTGGAAAGCAGAGACATCACAGTGTGAATTCCTGGGCAACTGATTTGGCTGTAGAATTGAAGAACGGGGGAGGGAGGGAGGTGTTGAGAATCCTGACACGTCCTTGGTCAGAAGACTCAAGCACACCAATTGGAAAAAACAACAGAAAAACCGACAGGGAGGAACAAAGAGAAAGACAAACAAAGCAGGCAACAACAAGAAAAGGCCAACAGCACAACACACAACCAAACAAATCAAAAAGGGGGGGGGAGAGGGGGGGGCAAGTGTTGAAAAACCTGACACGTCTTTGGCCAGGCAGTTCAAGCACCCAGAGCGCAAACTTGAAGGATCAAATCAAATACCCAGGACACTGAGACTTAGGAGCAATGGCTAAGCTAGGCAGCGCACACGTAGTGAGCGAAAGAGGTGAATCAGGGGGAGGAAGCAGGAAGAAGAAGCTGGAAGCCCTGACAGTCTTTAGTCAGAGAATCCAGGCACGAGAGAGAGAAAAGAGAAGAATGGGAGAGGAGGTGAAGGGAGGCGCTGGTAACCCTGGCACGTCTTTGGCCAGAGAAACCAGACGTCAAATGGAAGGGAGGGAGAAGCAGGATGAAGTGAAATGAGCAATGATGGATACTATCGTGGAATGTGGTCCCAATGCACGAAAGATCAATATGTACTTTGTTGAATTGAGAAGAAGCTGTAGCAATACCCTTCGCCCAATATCCGGGAAGTTGGCTATTTCAATCCCTTAACGTGGTTAGGAGGAGCTGTATGTCCCTTTCCTGGAACTGAGCTAAGGCAGCAAGACTGGCTACGACTGTCTCTTGAGCCGATGGGATCGCAGGGAGCAGTATCTCTCTGTGACAGAGCACACAGTGCTAGTGCATTACAAACATCATGGTTCAAATGAAAAATTTTTATGCGTACGTTCTTTCGTGTGTCTTAAGATAACAAGCAGGCCAGAGTTCCTTTTTGCCTGATGCCCGCATCCTACTGGGAAAATGTTCATCTGGAGCACGCAATTAGTCAACTTGGTGTAGGAATGTTTCTTCCTGGTTGAGCTCAGGGGGTGTCTGCAGCTCAGGGCGTAGTTGTACTGGTAAAGACAGGCCATCGAGTATTCTGCGCCATCTAAATGTGGTGAAATTTGTCTGTCGAGACTGTTTTTCGATGATGTGTTGATATTTCCACACTATTTGTTTCATGATAGCGGTGGCCCTATCTGTCAGAGCAGTGAATTTGATTCGCACCTGAGAAAGTTGCTCACTTCTCACTACGTCGGAGGGGCTACTGGCACGCTGTAAAATGTCAATGACTGTGTCTTCAGTGCTCTGCAAAGCAGCAGCTTGTACAGCGTTGAAAACTTCTTTACGGGCAGGGTAACCATACCATTCCAGGGAGTGGCAAAGCACCGAGGCAATCGTAATCTCCTGCCACGGGTCCGCTTGTGCGTCTAGGAGCAGCTGTACATTAGTCCTGTGTCGATGGAGGACAGCAAGAAAAAGGGGTGGGAGCGCTCCTTTCACGGGCATCACCGAGGCACCAGCTTCAAGCAAAATTTGTACATGCTGTGAGCTGCCCAACTCAACTGCTAACTCCAACATGGTGGTAGGTTTTGTTTTGGGCGGAATGATATTGGGGTCAGCATGGGCTTGTAGCAGTAGGTAAGTTAGTGTGGCTCCATGTCGAGGGAAACAGTGGCCAGCGGTAGGCTGGTAAGCGTACGGATCAGCAGAGTGGTCTCGAAGGATAGCTGAAGCTACTAATGTACTAATATGCCCTTCCTCCGTTGTCATGTCCATAAGGCCTACGCCCTTACCAAGAAGATAGCTTACATCAATCACATCCTTGTGACAAATGGCAGTGAGAAGGTCTCGGTATTGCTGTGCTGACGGGACTTGTAACGACTGCACTATATAGCAGAATGTTGCCTCATTTGTATCTGTGTCGAACTGAACGGCCCTCAAAGGCAATTGGATTGCTGACGAGCTGGCTGCATATAGGACCACTTGAAAAGGTGAGTCCAACCTGAGCACCTTAGCCGTCTGTTTAATAATATCCCATCCGAGGGTTGTCCGTTCCACGACGTCCATCGTCACGGCTGTTTCACCACGGATTCCATGGCAGACACGGAGTCGCATACTTGCCCCTGGAAATAAGTAATCGGAGGCAACCCTGACAGTCTTTAGCCAGAGAGGCCTCGCACTTATATTTGCAACCACGAAATTCATAAATGCCTAGGCAGGATGCAGAGGGGTGTATAAGGAACTGTAAAAAGACTAGTAACATATCAGACCATCTAAATTTGAGCCGATATTGCTTAGCAGATCACGAGAGAACAGTTCGCAAGGGCTTGCAAGATGATACAACGAAAACATAGTAGCCAGTCAGAGGAAAACGGCCTGTGCTGTATAGCATATCTAGGATCCCATAGGTCTAAAGATCGATCTAGTTGGTATGTGACAAGACTTGTATCAGGAAAGTCTCGGTGAGGATCAGGAGTCCGATGCTTTTATTTGAGCTGAAAATGCTGCGGGCCTTCTATCGAGCAGCGTGGCAAGGGGTCCCATGCAAGAAGACTCCTCTACTCGACTGCCAGAAATCTGTTAGCAGATATAGCAACTAGTGCACTTACCATCTTTTTATGTCCTGCATCCTCAGCGTGAGGAAAGAGCCACAGTCTTCGCTGCAGTTCCTTCGGACTGTAGACAGCATGCAGATGTCAAAAGTCTAATGTCACTCAGGTTTGACTTCCCTCTGTAGCTGGATCTGTGCACGATTCTGTCGGAGCAGCTGAAGCAGCTTGAACCAACTCTTCCTCTTTAGCCGTGGCTTGTTCATGCTCGATCTGCACCAAGTTGCCCACGACTTCTTCCATTTGGGTGGCTGCCTCCATTACGAAGGTTAATAGAGTGCGTGCATACGCCAGCTGTTTAGCGGCCCGGGCCCGGCCCTCTGTTGCAGGTCCTAGCGGCGGTACCTCACCATGCCGCCACATTGTGACTTTGCTTGTTGTATGATTTGGCATGGAGGGTGATTGCGGCTCCGATCGACCAGCAAAGGTCGCATTGAGTTTCTGCAAGTCGCGTTCACTGTAATTCCCAGTCGGGTCGAGCTGTTGGGTACTTGTCTGTCCCGTGGGGTCTGTGTACTTCCTCTTGCCATGCAAGTTCTCCTCTCTTCGCGGCATAGACTTTATGGCACTTTTGTGTTCAAAGCCAGTCTTGAAAGTTTCGTGAGCTGCTGAACTACAGCGGGATTCTCTGTTCAGGGCAATAATTTTGTCCATCACCTTGCCTGAGCTATTGGTCATTTCTGTGAAGGGCCAGCAGGGCGTGCGATTCGCCAGGATATTGTGTTCATGCATCCGGTCAACATAGAAATGATTCAATTTCTCATTGTGTCGGTGGTTCGTGATGACAGCAAATCTTCTGGGACTGACCCAAATCCATAAATCCTCCTGAAAGGACTCTGTGGCATAGAAGGGCCAGATCTGCCGGCCTCCCATTTCCACAAACCAAAAATTGGTGTAGACGTCATCACTGGCTTCGGTATCTATATGACAAAAGTCATGTGACAGCTTGGCGGAACTGGACCCTGGATAGGTCCAGTCCACTGGGCTCTTCATGTCATCATTGAGAATAATGTTCCAACATTCGCCATTGATGCACATTCTATATTCGTAGAAGGACCATGCATGGAGCTGCTTGGCGTGCTCATAGCAGCCTTGCTGCCGATAGACCTGGATGCCGTCGTATTCCGCAATGTAGGACTCTTTGTACTCAAGTCGCTGGTGTTCACTGTGAGCCTCAGTATCATTACTGCCACCAGCTGGGCCCGCTTGGTCAGGCCCAGTCAGTGGGCCTGCTTTTAGCGTGACCTTATCACCGATCCACTGCGCCATGACTGCCCACCAGGGTTTACAAGGGTATGGCAGAAGCAGGAACGGTGTGCAGGAAGAGAGAGGAGAGGAAACAATCACAGACGAGTGAGAGGGACGGACCAGAAAGTAAACACGAGGGGCCAACAGTTACGGACAGCAGCAGAGGTGGCAATAGGGGGCAGCCAAAGAGAGGGGAAGAAGACGACGGCAAAAGAGAGGGAAGGCAGAATAGAGAGAGGGTACTCCCCTGACACGTCTTTGGTCAGAGGAGTGGGAGCCCTGTACATGGGACGGTGGTTTGAGCCACAGGTATGCGATAGGGTATACTAAGAATGATGCCGTATCTCTACCTGTCGACATGTACCAAAGTCACGTGTACTCATGAATGCACATGCTGATCATGCACGCTGCCTTGGCGGAAACACAACTCTCTTTTTGCCAGAATTTCTGAATTGGCAATATCACACCTAAGGATGATAAGCATAGTCCTTGCTTCGCGCCAGTTGATTCATCAAAAAAAGTTAAACAGTGAGTAAGTTCAGTGTAACTGTGTTGTACATAAGCTGTGGCAATGTACATTGTAGATGAATCTGTGAGGCCTATTCCTTCACGGGACAGCTGTTCAAGGAGCCCATCATCAAGGCGATCTACCGTCTCTTCCTTGATCGAAAAAACGCAAGGGGTCCTATGCATGAGTCCATTGGATATGAGGAGATAGTCTTGAATTTGTTGCTCTTCGATTCGGATTACTGCGTGTGTAGCAGTGTGTGCAATCCAAGTCTCCGCATCAGGCATTCGTAGGTGCAAAATTAGCAGTTCGATGTTGTCTCCTATCACTGCAGATGGAGGTCTTGCTTCGAGCGAGGTTGCTCCGATAACTCCATCCACAACGTCTAAGTGCTTCATTTCGTCACCATGGCAATTCCGTATGCGCTGTCTGACTAGGTCTCCGTGTCTAGCGTAATTGCTTGGAAACATCTAGTGATCTCAACCGATAACTACTGAGTGGTATTGTTGGATTTGTGTTGTGAGGTATCAACTCTTGAGCAAACGATGGCACGCGTAGGTAATGAGTGGCACATAAACCATGTTGCTGCACCGATCTGTTATGCGGCAACTCTAAAATCCCCAGCCATTTCACTGTTTTGTTATAGGAGGACGACCTCCGGCGCACTCAACTCTCTGTCGGGACTGCGAATGGCCGCAGTGGGCGGGTCCTGCACGAGAAGACTAAATCTTATGGCGGGAGCCATCATTCTGGCCACTTCCGCTAGGAGCGTGTTAGGTTGGAGTCTTTGCATCGTTGAATTAGTTCCAACGGCTGCGGTGGTCCAGATGCGGAGGTTCGGTGGCACCCCTGACCGTAATAGTAGGAAAGCAACTTCCACTACTGTATCAGCTGCTTGCCGCATGGTTCTGCGGTCCAAGAATCCGCCCAGGGTCGCAGTGATATGTATTGTCTGAATGATTAACCGAAATGGTCGGGCATCCATTGGCACTGGGGCAAGTCCCGCCTGATCGGTCATGCCTCCATCAGCAGCTGGGACTAAGTATAGGTGGTTGACCCACACACCTCGTGTAGACGGGCGACTAAAACCTGCCACTCGGACTATGTCCTCGTACGATGCTGCTAGTGCTGTCAAGAGATGCTGTGTGATGCGCTGTCCATCCACTTCAACTTGCTGGAGGTCAGCTTCTAAAGTGTTATATATCAACTGCAGTCCATGTGCTTCTTCTGGAAAAAAGGTGACACATCCACTCTGCACTAGCCGTACTGTGCGCCTGAGGTCTCGTACAGCCACCATAAGGTCTTGCGCTGCTTCCAAGCTATATAAGATCATCTTAACTGGCATAGAGAAGTGGTGTTCTTCTCCGTGGAGTCGCACATAATCCATGGCAGTACGGGTAGAGAGAGTGGAGGCCCACTATACACAAATATTGCTGTCTTGCATTTATCGTGAGAGTGAAGAATGAGATGGCAGTTAGCTGATGTTGTTGTCAGTCAGTTGCAATCCCGACACGTCTTTGGTCGGAAAGGCAACGTGACCGACATGGTTACTTTATTTATGATATGTTGAGTATTGGATCATGTCGGTCATGCCTCTAAGACGACTGTCTCGCTAGGGTATCTCAGCCAGTATGATGGAGGAGATTAGTTATGTTCCTATCCCGTTATCACTGAAGTAAACGCCCATCTAATCTTCACACCTTTGACTTAGAGAAGGGCCTAGGACATCAAGCAAGTAACCAATTGTGCACGAGTTAATACCACTGAACAAGGATAGACAAGTTAAATGCGGGTTGGGGGTCATCCTGAGCCCTTCGTGAACATTCATTAAATGCAAATACACAGGACTGTCATATAACCAGCTAATAGGTGTGTAGGGGATATTGCTTGTTAGACATGCCAGCTTAGGAGGGATGAAGAACCTGTGAGCAAACACACGCGCATGTTCACACTGCAGTCACCACCAACAATGTCACAAAAGATGAAAGTGCCCCTACCAGGTGAGCATGTGGTGCAGTTCCCTTAAAGGTTATTTGCGTGATAAGCGAGAATAACCACAGGAAAGGATGACCCGTGAGTTCCTCTTTTGATTTGCTGGCGATCAACTTCACCTGACTTCTGCTAAATCGTTGGGCCTCACAGGTCGGTAAAGATGGTTGCATAAGCTTCACTGAGGGCATACCAATTTTGCTGTAGTCGGTAAAGTGCTCGGTTAGCTTCTTGGACAAGGTCATTATGTTGCATTTGCAGCACTTGTATACCTTCACTGAGTTGGAAGATCCTATCCGCTTCATCTGCATGATTAGGAAACTGGCCTGCTATCGCAGCTTGGCACTCTTGCGAGAGCCGGAAATCAAAGCACGGTCGATCATCTTCATGGACAGCACTGTTGATTCGTGATTGCTCACTCAGTGCAATTCCTTCTAGGGTTGGCTGCAGTGTTTCAATGCGATTACCTAATATATTATAAGCATGCATAATTTCTGCAATAATAGCACATTGTTGGGCATTCTTTGCAACTATTGCAAAGCGTCTGGAGTTGGCCCAGCATGCATATCCGTTGTGTCGCACCTCTGCCGCGAAGGGATAGAAACCACCGTATCCTGCGATATTCAACCAAGCCTGCAGGTAAACCTCGTCACACTCTCGAGGAATGACCTTATGGAATCCATGGGGCAGTGTAGCCCCCATCACTACTGTCGTCTCCTCCGGAAGCCATGATTCATCTTCAGCCCATAGGATGTTCCATTTTTCACCATTGAGCCATGTGCATACTTCCATCAAGTTAAATGCCCTACACTCTATGTTGACATTGTGACATAGCCTATGGATAGGATACTTGCCGCGATGTAGATTTGTCAGCATATTTGGAGTGCTCTGAATGGTTTCGACGTTATAACCTTTCCAATGGTAGTTCCTCAGAAATGTCATGAGCGCGGTCGACATGGCTACGAGGGTGGGGCGTTTGCCAGGTGCAGTCCCGACACGTCTTTGGTCGGAAAAGCACCGTGGCTTGGCAGCTGAGGGAAACCTATACTATGTATGGTAGTGTCAGGCAACAAAGTTAGCAACATTGAAGATAGCACATCATTAGGTCAGCTGTTTTGTTTGAACTATGTCTGAGCCGATAAACTACGTGTACTGGCAAGGTGTTATGAAATTCGTTACCCTGTATTAAAATTCCAGTGGCTGCCGGAATGGTACAGCTTTAATGTAACATGTCACTCAAGCTGAAAACACTCGTGTTCTTATTTTCTCAATAGCTGGACAAAATTGCGCTACACGCGGCGTAGCTACATTGGGGCTGGCCAGTCGCTCAGAGCTCAGGAAAGGTGGGAACAGGGAGTTTGGAGGCACATCATCATCTTGCTTCTTTTATAGCACTGGCACTTCTCAGTCAATGGTATAACCATTGCTAAGGTGAGCGCGGGAAGCAGTTCTCTCTCACATCATGTAGTTCTTCGCCTACATCTGAACTGATCTCAATGCCATCGGGATACACCACTGGGACTAACAGCTCGTTTTGAGCATATTCCATTTCACGTACGATGTGGGCTTTGTAGTCAGCGATCATGTGAAGTAAAGTGACTTGCGCTTGAATGTTCTCATCAAGCTTTTCTGGCATTGGTATGTCAACCCAGAATACTTCCCTGGCCTGTTGCTTCGCCTTGAGCAAATGGTAGTGGGCGGACTGCAAGTTGTCCAATAAAGTACAGCAAGCTGTGTACTTATTAATGACGCGTTTAATATGTAGAAGTCGTTCATCACAGCTCGATGTATCCGATGTAGCACACGCCATGGCAGGCAATCCGGTAACTGAAATTGTGTGATCTCTTTGAATTCAACAGACTAGCACAATTCATGTGGGAGAGGAATGTAAGACGGTTGAATTCCGGGACCACAGGAGTCCATTGACTGTTTATGTGAGGGACCCCTGTCACGTCTTTGGACAGAAGTACCCTGTGTAGTCTTAGAAAGGGAAAGTGATACATACTTCTGACAGGTCCATTGCGTGGTTATGGAGGAAATTACACCCAAGGACAATTATGGGAGAGAGTAGCAATAATTCATGAGGTAAATGATAAATTCACAATCTTGGTCAGTTACTGCATAATACCGCTACTGAGGAGCCAAAAGGTGGGATATGCATAGAATCCTCGACATTCGGTACTACCGATCAGGTACTTAGTTGGAGTGTGGCTCATGGAACAGGGGAGCGCAGACTTGAATAAGACAGGCACAATCAAATTAAACCAGATAGAGAGAAGCAACAGGAGGGAGGTCAATATGTAGAGTGCCGTTAGAATCTCGCTACCTAGTATCGAAGCCAAAGAGGGAGAGAGGAGTAGTGCTCAACTGGCAAGACAACCCCTCAGTTGACCAGTCATTTTGTCCTCTGCGCTGATGACTCTTTTGTGGCACAAACACAATGTGCAGCGATAAGTCTGCTCATTCATCCAACTTCCGCTTCACAGAAATCTGACTCTGTTGCTTGCCGTGCTTTTCTTGCCGCCGACTTGCCTCCCATCTCTGAAAGATTTTGGCTCGATCAATGGCAGTCAAAGATTTCCGGTCAGCCTGTTCTTCACTCGATTCTCGTGTTGAGACTACGTGATTCCCTTCTTCGTTTGCCAGGAGTACTAGAGCTTGATCGAGCGCCCTTAATGCCAATTTCAGTTGATTGATAGCATTTTCAGTGCCCGTACCGGCTAGGTTTGCATTGTCAGTTGCCTTAGCCAAGCCTTTTCGCAACTGAGTGACTTGATGGGATAACAGGTTCGCTGAGCATGGCAATGGTTTTTGTCTAGGTCTCTCGCTCTCCGTGCCCATTGGCAGAGATATGGAGTACAAAATTAACTATCTGTGAGCAATAAAACGGCTCATGAGCTGCACAATTATGCCTTGCCTCATAGCAGTTAAGCAGAGAAAGATGATCAAACAAATAAAAAGATGAGAGCCAATAGCAGGTTCTACCGCACTTATCAAACTCATTGGACTGAGGGGCTCGATAAGCCTGACAAAACCGAAAAACCGACTACCCTAGTATGTGTTCTTTGGCTGAGGTACAAAGAATGGGTATTTAGGTTGCTCTACGCCGTTTGGCCATGCGTTCCGTAAAGGTATCGTAGCCCGATGTTGGTGCTTGTGTGTTCCATCGGATGGGTCTCGTCCCGAATAGCTCACTTTCGGTGTTTCTTTTCCTTTCGGTACGGGGGAGGGGGGAGGGATTTGTGGCCACGTTGACATCATCGAGAGTCTGTATAAGAGCCTGAGCATCTGCGGCGAGTTCACGTAAACTGAAAAGGGGGGGATCGCATGAATCTAGCTGTAATTGATGGAGCATTGCCCGTTCAGCTTCATAAAGTAAATGTGGAGAGATTTCTTTTGGGAGCCAGAGTCCATCATGAAGCCAGATCGCTGATGTTACGTGACACCTTCTCGTTAGTTCCTTGTAGTAAGAGATCATAATGTGTTCTTCATACCATTCAAGAGTTCGAAAAGCAGCACCTCTGACATGAGCAGCATATTGTGGCCTCCTTACGGGCAGGTGGTGGTTAACAAGAGCTTGTGTTGCTGATTCAATTTGAAGGCTGAGGTGATATAATGCTGGAGGACATGTGATATGGTGTTCCCTTTCAATTTTAGCACACGCTTCACTTGCCCCTGCATTCATTACAATTAGCGGATGTCGCTTGACCACAGCAAACCGCTGATTCAGCGGTACTAACCCTAGCAGATCAATAAGTATCGCTCTCAGATCTACTATGTGTGGGAGGTGACTGCTGCGAAGGAGTCGTCGCATGATTTCGTAGAAAGCGCCGACCATGTCAACTTCCTGGTGCGTATTTCCAAATAGGAGTAATCTTACCTTTCGTGGCAGTCTTTGAGCACAGGGACCTCTGCCATACAGTCGGCCCAGACAGTCTGTTGCAGAAGCTGTATACTCTACTACTCGGGGTTTCGTGATATTGGCAGTGCCCGCTAAATAGGCCTCCACCTCTTTGCGGTATTGCTGGTTTGCAGTTTGCATCATAAATTTATTTACCAATTCTATGCTTACAGTCGGGACTTCGGTAAGTAATAGGATCGTAACACCTAACGGCCTCTCTTCCAGTACAATAGCTCCAGATCGCATGGCCAACTGATAGGGCGCTTCAACCACGATTTCGGTAGGCTCGCTTATATGAGCTGGGAAGGCCTGTGCCGCTCGGCTCGCTACTCCAGCAAGATAGTCTGCGAGTATATTGGCTTCTCTTGGGCGGTATACCCATTTTCCATGGTCAAAAACGCTTGGTACCTTTGGGCTCCCGGTGCAGGGCCACGCCAAAAAGGCGAAATCCACGCAGAAGCATGGCCCCCCACAAGCACCAGGCGCACCCTGGGGCGGTACCCTTTCCACACCACGAGTCCCAGGTCAAACCAAGGAGAGTGGATCCACTCACCGAATGACGTGGGAACCGAAACCATTCATTTCCACCAAGAATGTACAGCGTAAACCGTACACCCCGAATGGACGTGGAGACGGAACCCATTCATTTCACCCAAGATGATCACCACTCAAATCCAAGGGACCAACTCATGATGCCCCCATAGGTTCCCGGACTCCAGCGACTACCGGAGAAGACGATCCAAGAAAGGAGTGGAAAGTCTTAGTCACCTTTTCAGTGACCCCAGTCCCTATGGAGCACAGCTCGGACCTTAGAGCCAAAAACAAGGTCCTCACTGTGGCCAGACTGTACATTGAGCCCACTCTCCCCGAAGGTTGAGAGTGAACCGGTCGGTGACCCAGTCGTTAGCGATCCCATGTATCCCAGGGGGATACACCTGTCTTGCGACAGGACCCTAACACTGTTAGGGAGGAACCGACGGTCTTGTCCACCGCGAGCTTAGCTACCCAACGATGAATATTGACCGTTAGCCAACGGGTTGCCCCGTTGACCCCTCCTCGAGACAAGTCCCCATTTTTTTTTTCCCCTCCGGTTTGGCCGATTCGCACTAGGCACGGTCCTTACAATAGCGTAAGCGGTGAAAAGCATTTAGAAAAAGGACTCGTGTGGTCCAAAAACGCGGGCAAATCATCACATCAACACAAACAAAAAACCAAAAAAAACGCAACCAAAACGACCCGCAAATCCCCCAGCCAGATTTGCGTTTCGCCATAAAGCAAACAGCGAAGCAACAAAGAGCGGGGCCGGGCCCAAACAAGAACCAAACCAAACAACTTGAGATTTGCCTTGAATACAGTGACCTAAGCCACTGTATCGTCATCAAAAACATGCAAACTAATTAAGTGCGGCAGAGCGAAAAATATAGTACACGATCACCCAATTCCAATCATCCATACAACCGTGACTGTCACTCCAGCTCTCTGAAAGGTAGGCAAAGAAGGAATAGCTGACAGTACAGCTCGTATCAGTTGCCATTCTCATTGTCACAGTTGGTCCTATGATGATGAGTGAAGTTGGAGTCCAATCTCTGTAGTAAGATACTGCCGCAGTGGTGATGTGACTCAATACCCCCCTCAAGGGGGGTAGGGATTGACAGCCTGTAGGTCATGCAGGACAATAGCTGTAATTCATCCCAGATGCTGTCATATCGTAGGAAGCCAATAGGACCTGAAACGGTACCAATGGTGAAAGATCTCCGCAGAAAAAAAGGATCCTCTCCGTAAGGTCATTGCAGATGAATAGAATACACTCGTGCAGAGGGGAGGCTTAAGCAAAGAAAGATTGCTACTCAGCGACCTGTACACAATTGCGCCGCTCGCACATGGCAATCGAGCTCAAGCCACAAACTTGAAGAGGTGGCTAGGTTTGCTGTACCAGCACCAGATTGACTAGCAGGATTCACAAGGTGTCATCGTCCCAGCAAAAACTGCTGCAAGTCAGATGTTCCAGAGGTTCGCAGTGCATCTCACATAGGGCCACTCTCCCCTAGAGTGAGCCATGAGCAGAATCACAACGTCCCATCAGCGCACCGATCCATGTTGGCAGGCTTTGCTGCACTAGGGCGCTCCAGACTGAACAGCAGGAAGCACCACTGGACAGCGCCAGTAGTGCTCACTGCAGTGCAGCCTGGTCCATGGCTCTACCGGGGATCTACCGCCCCTCCCGGAGAAATCGCAGAAACAAAACAGAGCGAGAAGGGCCCTCCCCAGACAGCCAACGAAAAAGCCACATGAATCAAACAGCCAAAAACCGCAAAAAGACATAAAAGAGGTAAAACGGAGAGGAGGGGACGGTGACAGGAATCTGCCCCACCGCGAACGAATTCAGAGTAACTAGAGATAAGACCAATGTAGTGAAGGTGAAATGACAGAGCAATGATGTAGAGCGGTGACCTCAGTATCCAGGCAACAGGTAAACCAGATGACACAACAACCACCAAAGAGAACCCTGCCATCATGGGGGAAAGCACATCACAAAAGGGGGGAGAGGCCAAAACAAAACACACACAACGACACCGGCCACACAGAAGGAGCGAGGAGAGGAGCCAGGAGGCAGCAGAGGACAGAGGGAGAGGGACACACCCGCACCAGAAGGGGTACAAACGTGCCTTAACGGAGTTCAAAAAAGGGGCCAAGGATCATACTATGATGAATACCTCAGTGAGGGTGCACACAGCACTCCAACAGCACCGGAAACATGGTGTAGAGGGAACGAGCCCCACACAGGGCCAAAGGCCTTTAGTGCCATGAGACACAATGAAGAGGGGAAATCAATGCACAACAATCACTCCAAGCACAGAGGCAAGGCAACCAGGCCGTCGCCGGAAGCAACGATACCCAGAGGGAGGGACCAGTAAAACCTGGACCAAGGCGCCAAGGAGGAACATCCGAGGGGGAGTGAGGGTCACGTCAGGCAGGGAACAGTAACCACAAACCGAAAGGGACAGAAAAAGGCACCAACACCTAATGAAGCTCTGCGGATGGCAAAACCTATGGATGAGTCAGCGAATTCAAGTGCCTTGGTTGGTGGAAAGGGTGGGGGAGTGGGTGGCTAATCAAGACTACATCTGGGGACAACAACAGCATCTTCACCCATCGATGATTGTCAGGCAAAGCCTGCGAGAAAGCGAGTGCGTGCACTAGGCTTCATGGCAGAGGCAACCTTAGTACAAGCTAAGCTCTCGACGGGACAGCACATTCAGAAAGCGGGTATTACCGAAGCCATGCGGCCCGATCTGTTATGCCTAAGCTGGCACTCGCACACAAAGCCAACTGTGGCTCCCAACTGATGGAGAGATCTGGGTTGGTTGGAGCCAGGCATGTGTCGCATGATGAGCCTAACAATTATAAATGGGGAAACTGTGTCTCCTGCTGCATACCAGTGCACCTGTCACGTCTTTGGACAGACACACTGCGTATGAGCAGTAAACTTAAGTAGATGTGACAATTGAACCAATTAGACACGTAAGTCATCTTCCACCACCGTGATTGATGAAACAAAAGCCAACCAAAGGGTGAAAACCCAGAGTGAAACAGAAAAGAGATAAGGGGAGGGGGGAGAGGGGGTGGACACACGAAGGAAAGTGTGATACTGGGGGGTTGAGCTGGGGATCATGTCATACCTCTCGTGAAATGTTCCAGATGGTGTTTTTTGTCTGCTGTAATGGTGTCATACCATTCATTGGTGAGCCCAAATGAAACTGGGTTCACTGCTTGCTGGGCAGTAGCACGCTGATGAAGCGCTCTGAGCGCCCTTCGATGTTCATCCAGATCTTCCGGAGGGACCCTCCGGCGGACTCGCCTGTCTGGGAAGTTTCGTTCCCGCAGGTTGGTTTGCAAGGCATGTTCCGCTATATAGACTGCTGGTTGCTGGAATAAAACTCGCTCCGCAAATCTGTCGAGATGGACTGTCCACTCAGCAAACATGTGGCTGTGTGACAGTTGCTTCCTGAGTCGCGCCTCTGTTTGATGAAGGCTCCCATTCATATGCCACAATAGTAAAAGACTGTAGTTGGAAGGCCAGTCAAGTGGGCACAGTGTGGCTGTTTCTTTCCATTTTTCAGGGGTAAGCCCTTCTGGAGAGGGAATAATCACTTCAAGAGTAGTACGATTCGATCCAAGGGGTTGGAGACCTCGCAGCATACATGGTTCAACGAGCCCTGTGGTGTAGCCATTGATGAGCTCCTGGAAGCTTCCAGCCATTTGAAAGTCTTCATCCAACCCCAGGTGAAAACCAGGCAAATTTTTAGCAACAAATTTAACTGCTTGGAGCAGCTGCTTTTCTCCTTCCACGGGAGTCTCGTCATAGGAACGTTTCGGGCACGTGATGTTGATTTCTTGAGGTTTCTGTGCATTCTCAGGAGCATTCTCGAGGAGTTTGGGAGCAATTTTACTGGCCCAACTAGCCGGAAACCATGCCAAGAGGGCAGAGGCGCCACTCGTAAGGTCCACTAACCCAGTAGTGCGCCGATGCGGCCGATCTGTGACTAGGACTTTCACAGGGCCACTCGGCGCTCGACTCCGATTCACTTCGGAGCTCTCGCGGGCTGAGCCAATGAGTTCAGACAGGATGGGCCGAAACCAGTAAGTGGCATACAAAAGGCATTCAGTTTCTGGAGTCACCATGGATTCAGCCAATCTCATCAACGAGCTCATCGCCTGGGCGAGCTTCTCTGCCAATCGAATTGTGAGAGCCCTAGCTGTTTGCATAAGGACATCCTCCACCTTGGCACCTTGCCCGCGCAACCACAGTTCACCGGCCACACTCAGCAAGACGCGCGCAAACTTTTCTTGGATGGCAATCAAGGACAACGTCAGTCTCGCCTGGAGCCACAGCGGCGGGAGAATGCCAAGGTTTTCTGGTATGCAGAATGGGTTTCCGTCAGGTTGGATATTGTCAATTAACATTGCTAGCTTATCAGCTGCGCTCAAGATCTCGTCCTCAGAGGGATCTTCGGCTGCTTCAGGTATGGGTGGACACCATGAGATGGTAGGGTCTTCTGGATCACTTTCTCCATCGGTAGAGGCTGCTTCTTCATCCGAGGAGGGGTCACTCACTGTGTCTCTTGCACCCTCCGGGCTTGCAAGTTTCATAGTGCCTGGATCAAATTGGCGATCTAGTGTGGCCAAAAGCTCAGGTTGCAACCGATGGGCATCAAAGTAATGGATACCAGGGATTACCACGAGTTGTCGATCCTGTATACCAGCATGAAAGAAAACCTTGTGACCTCTGTGTCGATGAACGAGGGCTGGGGACCCATTATAAGCTGCACACAGCCAGAGGGGAGATCTGTAACCATCCGCGGCGTAACCATATAGGTACTCACGATCAATTGAGCAGGGGAAAAATCCGCTGGTCGTCAGCACATGGTCACGTGTGCGGGACTCTAGCGCTGCGAGGACATTAGGGGGAAGCCGTAGCCTGTCTCTGCATGCCACTACCAGCCGATATCGTCTCCACGCTCGTGTGCCATTGGTGGTCACTATCATGGCAATAGCAAGGGGCGGTTTATCTTGGGGAGTAAAGGGCACCGATAATCCCCAGTCCAGTATGGCACATCTGTCGCTGGGGTAGTTTGTAGGGCCATGGTACTGAATGTCACGGGCTTTCAACGTGAAGTATCCGTAATGGTAAACCCCTATTGTCTGGGCCATTCCAATCATGCCTGCCATGTCAAGAGGCGAGACAATATAGGTATGGTCAATGGCTCTTGTCAGCGCTACCGTTGCCCTTCCATAGCAGTCCTCGCGCTCGTCTGCTGTTGAATCTCTCCGTCCTCCACTGAGAAAGCCTACCCGACCCCTGTTTGAACAATGACAGCAATGCGTGCTGTCGCTCCTGCAGCAGAGGAGGTGGTGGAAACTCGCAGCCCACCATACCACTCGGTCTGAAAGCCATGTTGGAGTAGCAAATTATGTACAGCCGTACGGTTGCATAAGACAAGCAGCTGCGAGGTCGCTCCCTGTTGCAAGTTGCGATAATAATTCTTCAGGTAGGTACAGAAGGCAACCACATCCTCAACTGCAGACCTGAGATCCTTAGGGGCTTTCCACAATACTGTGCGGAAGCCTCCAATGGCTACAGTGGACTCATGTGGCACGAAATGGCCAATGTAGATATGGTTGGACTCATGGAGGACTAACTCCGGATATCGAACTGCAACGATGGCTTGGTAGGTCAGCATTGAAACTCGTGAGCTGTTAGGGAGAATGATGCCCCATCGATGAGGACCACAGAGTCCAGCTGCTTCAAGGGTCGTGGTGCACGCAGGTACCCCAAACTCCTCTGGTGCTGTGGCAATCAGCAAGACTGCGAGCACCGCTGCAATGAGGCTGCTGTGTGCATCCAACTGGCACGAAATTCGGCAGTGGAACACCCGCCTTAGGGCGACAGGCAGCTCGTAATCTTGCGGAGTGGATGTCCATGGGCCACTGTGCGGCTTGTTTGCAAGTCTCAGCAGACTGAAGAGCTCTGACTCCGGATCTTGGCTCGCATCAGGCCACAGCTGAGCTACGAGGGCTGCCATTCGTGCTGGTGGAAAATAGTCGCCGGACTTATCAAGTGCTCGGAGCCCCAACGGCCGTTGCAACAGTTTACGTCGATTGACAGCCGCTGCTCGGCCTTTGGATAGCCCTCCTGGAGTTTGCCTGTGGTCTCCAATAAAGACAGTCAGCATTGGCTGTTGTATGGCAGCAAGAGCTGCAATCTCATGGTAATTGCCATACTGTTGACTTTCGTCCATAAAGGCAAGCCAGGTGCGAGAAATCCAATGGCCAAAAGTGGAGTAGCGCATCGCCATTTCCGCCGTAGCTGAGCCACCTGTTGCGATGAGTATATTCTTATGTGAGATGATTCTATTACGGTCACTACATCGGACGTCAATTTTGGAGGCGTACGCCTCTCCTTTGCCCTCCTCCATGCGTCCAATTAGCCTGCCGAAGTTCTTGATTGTGGGGGGCGCAAGATCACTCACTTGATCCGCTAGTGCTTTGGCAGCTACATTCTCTTTAGTGTAGACGAGTGCAACAAAGTCATTCAGTTCGCAGCTTAGGGCAATGAGCAGGACCGCAAGGGACCGCGTTTTGCCAGCACCAAAAACCCCTGCAATACATAAGTCAGATCTTCCAGTCATAATGGCCAGCAAGAGTGCAATTGAGACTGTCAGGACATGTCCATCACCGTGTGCTGCTAAAGGAAGGAGATGTTCACGATAGTAACTGTCATGGGCCCCATCCATCAAGATCGCGGCTGGTGTCAAAAATCGGCTCAGAATTCTGACTAACGCATCAGTCAGTTGCGTTTTGCGCTCGCTAGCCATACGGCGAACAGGTATATGCGGCTGCACGATGCCCATTGCCAATGGTAGGCGCGACTGGTTAGCTTGTGCAAACACTAAGAGTGCATGGCGGCTGCGTGTGTCTCCCAGAAAGGCCAACTCTTCCCAAACAACGGCCATGGACGGGTGGTCTTCAATGGGTTTCAGCCAATCCTGTGCAGGATCAAAATAACTCATTGTTCTAAGATGCTGGTCCAAAAGTCGCCCACAAAAGGTCCGAGCAATAGGCAGAGAGACAATAACAAGCTCCAGCAGCTTTGGGGCAATGCGCTTGAGCGCTCTTTGAACAGAGTTTTTGCTAGTTCCGCTCGACATCACCTTCTCATGTACCAATGCTATGACACAACGCTGCTGATTGTCTGGCAACTGGAATATGCCCAGTAGGGCTCTGCCTGCCATCACGTTCGCTTCCAAGTTGCCTAGGTTCCCAGCTTCACAGAGAGCACGCGGCGACAGCGCTGGAACATCGGAAGGTGCACTAAATAGCAGGAGTGGGGCACCATCAGTATGTAGGTGGATGACATGAAATCCGGCATACGCCTCATATTGATAGGTAACCTGTAACCGTGTTCCAGTCTGTCCTCGCTTCTTCTGCTGAGCAAGTTCTACACTGACCCAAGGCTGTAGATGCTACTAACAGAGAACTTAGAGTTGTCTTGAGGTGTTCCGGAAGGTCAAAGCTAACCCATGAAAGTACACGCAGCAGACCCTCGCAACGTACCCCATGTGGAATGACTTGAGGGGTAGTGATTTGTAGTCTTTGGACTTCATGAACCCTTTGTCAAGATCAATGAGAGCAAGTGGCCATAGGAGTTTAGCACGTCCACTCCATGTGGGATGCCCTTCTATCAGGACAATCTGATAGTTGAATTCTGTCAGAGAGTCAGGTTTCCACACACAAAGCCGGTCCTCCAGGCAGTGCACCAGTGTGACTGTGCGTTCGCCCATGGCAAGTCTCATCATCTCTGGTGGCGTCGCAATCGCAGCAACTTTGGTGAGGCCAGGGAACACAGCAAACGCACTCAGGATCTCATGGACAGCAGGCCCGTATAGGACCCTGCCGAGAAACCGTGCACGTTGACATCCCTGAAACCGCTTGTAGCCGCTGTGGTGACTAACTGTGGAAAGCATGACTTCAGAAATGGATATTTGCCTTGCGGATGGTAGCAACGAAAGATTTGCATAATTGCTGTTGTCCAGGTCGGATGTGGTGGCCTGGCATGGGCTGGCCGGATATTCGCAGCTTCAATTAGGCGAATCGCTCACGTGAGCAGCAGTTGTTGATCAGCGAACTGTCCAGGGAGAAAATCTCGCCAAGCTGTCCATCCTTCTACCGTGGAGAGTAGCTGATAGATTACATATTCATGCACAGTTTTGGTGAGGCGCAACTGGGTGATATGTTCTTCCCAGTCATCTGTCATCGCAAGCGATGGGCCATACACCTTGGTTTGCGCAAGATTTTGCAGAAAAATATCATATTCATGCTCGCCACTAAGTAGGCCACCCCCTAGTCCACTGCAATGCACTTCAAGGGATCGGTCTTGCATCGGGGCGTCATCTTGCCAGACTTCAGCAAGGGAAAAGACCCAGGAGGCCCACTCTGCAGAGCCTGTGAGAGCTACGGGCAGCGCATCTGCGGGTTGGCCCCCACTGTAGTGTTGTTTGGACACTTCCCCAATATCTATGGCCTGCTCATTGACGGTGACTTCCCACTTAGCCATCTCTCTGAAGGGTAACGGAAGACCAAACGTGAGGGGAGCTGCCTGCTGCAGCGATGTACATGAAGGTTCAGATTGTTCCTTCCGGTGCCACAGTCCACACAGCAATGTGAGTTGAGCTTGGAAAAGAGGAACAGGAGGCACTTTGGCATGCAGTCGCAGACCAACCACTGGAAGGAAATTGGGATGCAACCATTGGGGCTTCCATTCTTGTGTCCCAAATAAAGCCGCAGCCAGCGGCAACCAGCCAAATTGGGCCAGCTCAGCGAGACTGCTGGGCATTCTTTTCTTGGCAGTACTGCCAAACCCATGCAGGATAACAGGCCGCATGTAGTGTGGCTCAATTGTCATGGCTTGGTACATCTTGTCTCCCGGTAGTACTCGTACGCTGACTTCACCCGGCAGCAGGCTAAGGGTCGGAAGGGCTCCTTGCTCATAGGCAGGCCGAGCCCATTTGTGGAAGTTGGGTTGTCTACCTTGGTAGCCATCAAGGATTCTCCGTAGATGACCGTGGCGCGGCCAGACTCCAGAGGCTGGGACCGGAAAAGTGACTAATCCAGACCACTGGCCCAACACACTCCACGCATGGCACCAATCTGCAGTAACCCGGGTGGACGTGCCAAGCAGAGGAGAGCCAAGTAATCCACTAGCGACTGCTTGCTCAACGTCCGCAGGTGGATATGTAGTAGCAAGGTAGGCTTCGACATGTCTATGATAGGCACTGGTAATAACGTGGGCTAGTTCATCAGGATCAGTATCCGAGTCCTCCAATACAGTGATGGGCACAGGGCTCTTATGACCTGAAGCTAATACAATGACCAGGCCCGCGTTAATTTCAGTGAATGCCTCACTCACTAAGATGACTCCTTTGGGCCTACACTCAGCGGTAGTTTCATCCTCGGCTGTTTTGTCTTTCCGGGTAGGTTTAGTTGACCCAGGCGGTGAAGAGTCATCGCTGCTGGACGACGCCCGACGAGACATGCGGGGACTCGGGTCTGGTGACCCACCATAGTCAACTTCATCTGCCAGATCGGCACCATAGGTAAGTGGCGGAGCTCGTAGCGGGTCAGCTGTTCGGACAGCAATATGGTCAGCACTATGCGATCTGGACAGCTTCGATGGTGGGCCAGGTTGCTGCATATCCCTGCCCGTGTCCACAGAGCGCGCACGTTTGTGCGATGATGCAATGGGACTTGGCAGTTTGCTTTTTGCAACTTTGCTTGGCGTAGCTGGGAGGGTTGGATCAGTGCTCGCTAGCCAAAGTTCTCGTATCTCAAAGAGGGTCACAGGCACACAATCGCTGTCAATCAGTGCAAAGTTGATGGTCGGAAAGAGGAATACACAAGCATCAAGGATGTACGTCCCAGCCCATGTCGGGTGTACCTTGTGAAGACCAGTGTCAGCCGAAATGTGGACAAAGACAACTGTGGTGAGTTCGCCATATGGACCGACATATCGTAGCCGTTCTTTCCACCAAGCAGCGACCATTGGCCAATGGCTGAGTCCAGGCACAGACTTGACCTTGTCTGATTGCAGATCCCGATTGTCCGTCACCAGATATACCGTGTGGTAGGGCAGAAACGCTGAGCTCTGACTAACCAACCATCGGTACAACTTGTGCCAATCAGGTCCAGGTAAGGTTTCGCTCCCGTCGACCGTGGCAATTTCATAGTCATGCCGATCCGGTGCAGCTGTCTTCTTATGGGGGTCTCCAAATCGCCAGTGCTGCTCAATCGATACATTCAGCCCGTATTCAGTCGAAATGCTCTTGTGCTGTTCAATTGCGTAGAGCAAGTCAAAGAAGCTGATATTTGGGTTCTTTTCATACCAAGACTTCGTAACCTGTTCTCTGGAAAGCAGAGACATCACACTGTGAATTCCTGGGCAACTGATTTGGCTGTAGAATAGAAGAACGGGGGAGGGAGGGAGGTGTTGAGAATCTTGACACGTCCTTGGTCAGAAGACTCAAGCACACCAATTGGAAAAAACAACAGAAAAACCGACAGGGAGAAACAAAGAGAAAGACAAACAAAGCAGGCAACAGCAAGAAAGGGCCAACAGCACAACACACAACCAAACAAGACAAACAAAAAAGGGGGGGAGAGGGGGGGGCAAGTGTTGAAAAACCTGACACGTCTTTGGCCAGGCAGTTCAAGCACCCAGAGCGCAAACTTGAAGGATCAAATCAAATACCCAGGACACTGAGACTTAGGAGCAATGGCTAAGCTAGGCAGCGCACACGTAGTGAGCGAAAGAGGTGAATCAGGGGGAGGAAGCAGGAAGAAGAAGCTGGAAGCCCTGACAGTCTTTAGTCAGAGAATCCAGGCACGAGAGAGAGAAAAGAGAAGAATGGGAGAGGAGGTGAAGGGAGGCGCTGGTAACCCTGGCACGTCTTTGGCCAGAGAAACCAGACGTCAAATGGAAGGGAGGGAGAAGCAGGATGAAGTGAAATGAGCAATGATGGATACTATCGTGGAATGTGGTCCCTATGCACGAAAGATCAATATGTACTTTGTTGAATGGAGAAGAAGCTGTAGCAATACCCTTCGCCCAATATCCGGGAAGTTGGCTATTTCAATCCCTTAACGTGGGTAGGAGGAGCTGTATGTCCCTTTCCTGGAACTGAGCTAAGGGCAAGACTGGCTACGACTGTCTCTTGAGCCGATGGGATCGCAGGGAGCAGTATCTCTTTGTGACAGAGCACACAGTACTAGTGCATTGCAAACATCATGGTTCAAATGAAACAAAAATTTTTATGCGTACGTTCTTTCGTGTGTCTTAAGATAACAAGCAGGCCAGAGTTCCTTTTTGCCTGATGCCCGCATCCTACTGGGAAAATGGTCATCAGGAGCACGCAATTAGTCAACTTGGTGTAGGAATGTTTCTTCCTGGTTGTGCTCAGGGGGTGTCTGCAGCTCAGGGCGTAGTTGTACTGGTAAAGACAGGCCATCGAGTATTCTGCGCCATCTAAATGTGGTGAAATTTGTCTGTCGAGACTGTTTTTCGATGATGTGTTGATATTTCCACACTATTTGTTTCATGATAGCGGTGGCCCTATCTGTCAGAGCAGTGAATTTGATTCGCACCTGAGAAAGTTGCTCACTTCTCACCACGTCGGAGGGGCTACTGGCACGCTGTAAAATGTCAATGACTGTGTCTTCAGTGCTCTGCAAAGCAGCAGCTTGTACAGCGTTGAAAACTTCTTTACGGGCAGGGTAACCATACCATTCCAGGGAGTGGCAAAGCACCGAGGCAATCGTAATCTCCTGCCACGGGTCCGCTTGTGCGTCTAGGAGCAGCTGGACATTAGTCCTGTGTCGATGGAGGACAGCAAGAAAAAGGGGTGGGAGCGCTCCTTTCACGGGCATCACCGAGGCACCAGCTTCAAGCAAAATTTGTACGTGCTGTGAGCTGCCCAACTCAACTGCTAACTCCAACATGGTGGTAGGTTTTGTTTTGGGCGGAATGATATTGGGGTCAGCATGGGCTTGTAGCAGTAGGTAAGTTAGTGTGGCTCCATGTCGAGGAAAACAGTGGCCAGCAGTAGGCTGGTAAGCGTACGGATCAGCAGAGTGGTCTCGAAGGATAGCTGAAGCTACTAATGTACTAATATGCCCTTCCTCCGTTGTCATGTCCATAAGGCCTACGCCCTTACCAAGAAGATAGCTTACATCAATCACATCCTTGTGACAAATGGCAGTGAGAAGGTCTCGGTATTGCTGTGCTGACGGGACTTGTAACGACTGCACTATATAGCAGAATGTTGCCTCATTTGTATCTGTGTCGAACTGAACGGCCCTCAAAGGCAATTGGATTGCTGACGAGCTGGCTGCATATAGGACCACTTGGAAAGGTGAGTCCAACCTGAGCACCTTAGCCGTCTGTTTAATAATATCCCATCCGAGGGTTGTCCGTTCCACGACGTCCA
Organism: Cladocopium goreaui; assembly: GCA_947184155.2. Lineage (NCBI taxonomy): Eukaryota > Dinophyceae > Suessiales > Symbiodiniaceae > Cladocopium > Cladocopium goreaui. The sequence continues at coordinate 124,210 of CAMXCT020001009.1, forward strand.
TCGTCAGGGTTGTTTCACCACGGATTCCATGGCAGACACGGAGTCGCATACTTACCCCTGGAAATAAGTAATCGGAGGCAACCCTGACAGTCTTTAGCCAGAGGGGCCTCGCACTTATATTTGCAACCACGAAATTCATAGATGCCTAGGCAGGATGCAGAGGGGTGTATAAGGAACTGTAAAAGGACTAGTAACATATCAGACCATCTAAATTTGAGCCGATATTGCTTAGCAGATCACACGAGAACAGTTCGCAAGGGCTTGCAAGTTGATACAACGAAAACATAGTAGCCAGTCAGAAGAAAACGGCATGTGCTGTATAGCATATCTAGGATCCCATAGGTCTAAAGATCGATCTAGTTGGTATGTGACAAGACTTGTATCAGGAAAGTCTCGGTGAGGATCAGGAGTCCGATGCTTTTATTTGAGCTGAAAATTCTGCGGGCCTTCTATCGAGCAGCGTGGCAAGGGGTCACATGCAAGAAGACTCCTCTACTCGACTGCCAGAAATCTGGTAGCAGATATAGCAAGTAGTGCACTTACCATCTTTTTATGTCCTGCATCCTCAGCGTGAGGAAAGAGCCACAGTCTTCGCTGCAGTTCCTTCGGACTGTAGACAGCATGCAGATGTCAAAGGTCTAATGTCACTCAGGTTTGACTTCCCTCTGTAGCTGGATCTGTGCACGATTCTGTCGGAGCAGCTGAAGCAGCTTGAACCAACTCTTCCTCTTTAGCCGTGGCTTGTTCATGCTCGATCTGCACCAAGTTGCCCACGACTTCTTCCATTTGGGTGGCTGCCTCCATTACGAAGGTTAATAGAGTGCGTGCATACGCCAGCTGTTTAGCGGCCCGGGCCCGGCCCTCTGTTGCAGGTCCTAGCGGCGGTACCTCACCATGCCGCCACATTGTGACTTTGCTTGTTGTATGATTTGGCATGGAGGGTGATTGCGGCTCCGATCGACCAGCAAAGGTCGCATTGAGTTTCTGCAAGTCGCGTTCACTGTAATTCCCAGTCGGGTCGAGCTGTTGGGTACTTGTCTGTCCCGTGGGGTCTGTGTACTTCCTCTTGCCATGCAAGTTCTCCTCTCTTCGCGGCATAGACTTTATGGCACTTTTGTGTTCAAAGCCAGTCTTGAAAGTTTCGTGAGCTGCTGAACTACAGCGGGATTCTCTGTTCAGGGCAATAATTTTGTCCATCACCTTGCCTGAGCTATTGGTCATTTCTGTGAAGGGCCAGCAGGGCGTGCGATTCGCCAGGATATTGTGTTCATGCATCCGGTCAACATAGAAATGATTCAATTTCTCATTGTGTCGATGGTTCGTGATGACAGCAAATCTTCTGGGACTGACCCAAATCCATAAATCCTCCTGAAAGGACTCTGTGGCATAGAAGGGCCAGATCTGCCGGCCTCCCATTTCCACAAAACAAAAATTGGTGTAGACGTCATCACTGGCTTCGGTATCTATATGACAAAAGTCATGTGACAGCTTGGCGGAACTGGACCCTGGATAGGCCCAGTCCACTGGGCTCTTCATGTCATCATTGAGAATAATGTTCCAACATTCGCCATTGATGCACATTCTATATTCGTAGAAGGACCATGCATGGAGCTGCTTGGCGTGCTCATAGCAGCCTTGCTGCCGATAGACCTGGATGCCGTCGTATTCCGCAATATAGGACTCTTTGTACTCAAGTCGCTGGTGTTCACTGTGAGCCTCAGTATCATTACTGCCACCAGCTGGGCCCGCTTGGTCAGGCCCAGTCAGTGGGCCTGCTTTTAGCGTGACCTTATCACCGATCCACTGCGCCATGACTGCCCACCAGGGTTTACAAGGGTATGGCAGAAGCAGGAACGGTGTGCAGGAAGAGAGAGGAGAGGAAACAATCACAGACGAGTGAGAGGGACGGACCAGAAAGTAAACACGAGGGGCCAACAGTTACGGACAGCAGCAGAGGTGGCAATAGGGGGCAGCCAAAGAGAGGGGAAGAAGACGACGGCAAAAGAGAGGGAAGGCAGAATAGAGAGAGGGTACTCCCCTGACACGTCTTTGGTCAGAGGAGTGGGAGCCCTGTACATGGGACGGTGGTTTGAGCCACAGGTATGCGATAGGGTATACTAAGAATGATGCCGTATCTCTACCTGTCGACATGTACCAAAGTCACGTGTACTCATGAATGCACATGCTGAGCATGCACGCTGCCTTGGCGGAAACACGACTCTCTTTTTGCCAGAATTATGAATTGGCAATATCACACCTAAGGATGATAAGCATAGTCCTTGCTTCGCGCCAGTTGATTCATCAAAAAAAAGTTAAACAGTGAGTAAGTTCAGTGTAGCTGTGTTGTACATAAGCTGTGGCAATGTACATTGTAGATGAATCCGTGAGGCCTATTCCTTCACGGGACAGCTGTGCAAGGAGCCCATCATCAAGGCGATCTACCGTCTCTTCCGCATCAGGCATTCGTAGGTGCAAAATTAGCAGTTCGATGTTGTCTGCTATCACTGCAGATGGAGGTCTTGCTTCGAGCGAGGTTGCTCCGATAACTCCATCCACAACGTCTAAGTGCTTCATTTCGTCACCATGGCAATTCCGTATGCGCTGTCTGACTAGGTCTCCGTGTCTAGCGTAATTGCTTGGAAACATCTAGTGATCTCAACCGATAACTACTGAGTGGTATTGTTGGATGTGTGTTGTGAGGTATCAACTCTTGAGCAAACGATGGCACGCGTAGGTAATGAGTGGCACATAAACCATGTTGCTGCACCGATCTGTTATGCGGCAACTCTAAAATCCACAGCCATTTCACTGTTTTGTTATAGGAGGACGACCTCCGGCGCACTCAACTCTCTGTCGGGACTGCGAATGGCCGCAGTGGGCGGGTCCTGCACGAGAAGACTAAATCTTATGTCGGGAGCCATCATTCTGGCCACTTCCGCTAGGAGCGTGTTAGGTTGGAGTCTTTGCATCGTTGAATTAGTTCCAACGGCTGCGGTGGTCCAGATGCGGAGGTTCGGTGGCACCCCTGACCGTAATAGTAGGAAAGCAACTTCCACTACTGTATCAGCTGCTTGCCGCATGGTTCTGCGGTCCAAGAATCCGCCCAGGGTCGCAGTGATATGTATTGTCTGAATGATTAACCGAAATGGTCGGGCATCCATTGGCACTGGGGCAAGTCCCGCCTGATCGGTCATGCCTCCATCAGCAGCTGGGACTAAGTAAAGGTGGTTGACCCACACACCTCGTGTAGACGGGCGACTAAAACCTGCCACTCGGACTATGTCCTCGTACGATGCTGCTAGTGCTGTCAAGAGATGCTGTGTGATGCGCTGTCCATCCACTTCAACTTGCTGGAGGTCAGCTTCTAAAGTGTTATATATCAACTGCAGTCCATGTGCTTCTTCTGGAAAAAAGGTGACACATCCACTCTGCACTAGCCGTACTGTGCGCCTGAGGTCTCGTACAGCCACCATAAGGTCTTGCGCTGCTTCCAAGCTATATAAGATCATCTTAACTGGCATAGGGAAGTGGTGTTCTTCTCCGCGGAGTCGCACATAATCCATGGCAGTGCGGGTAGAGAGAGTGGAGGCCCACTATACACAAATATTGCTGTCTTGCATTTATCGTGAGTGAAGAATGAGATGGCAGTTAGCTGATGTTGTTGTCAGTCAGTTGCAATCCCGACACGTCTTTGGTCGGAAAGGCAACGTGACCGACATGGTTACTTTATGTATGATATGTTGAGTATTGGATCATGTCGGTCATGCCTCTAAGACGACTGTCTCGCTAGGGTATCTCAGCCAGTATGATGGAGGAGATTAGTTATGTTCCTGTCCCGTTATCACTGAAGTAAACGCCCATCTAATCTTCACACCTTTGACTTAGAGAAGGGCCAAGGACATCAAGCAAGTAACCAATTGTGCACGAGTTGATACCAGTGAACAAGGATGGACAAGTTAAATGCGGGTTGGGGGTCATCCTGAGCCCTTCGTGAACATTCATTAAATGCAAATACACCGGACTGTCATATAACCAGCTAATAGGTGTGTAGGGGATATTGCTTGTTAGGCATGCCAGCTTAGAAGGGATGAAGAACCTGTGAGCAAACACACGCACATGTTCACACTGCAGTCACCACCAATGTCACAAAGGATGAAAGTGCCCCTACCAGGTGAGCATGTGGTGCAGTTCCCTTAAAGGTTATTTGCGTGATAAGCGAGAATAACCACAGGAAGAGATGACCCGTGAGCGCCTCTTTTGATTTGCTGGCAATCAACTTCACCTGACTTCTGCTAAATCGTTGGGCCTCACAGGTCGGTAAAGATGGTTGCATAAGCTTCACTGAGGGCATACCAATTTTGCTGTAGTCGGTAGAGTGCTCGGTTAGCTTCTTGGACAAGGTCATTATGTTGCATTTGCAGCACTTGTATACCTTCACTGAGTTGGAAGATCCTATCCGCTTCATCTGCATGATTAGGAAACTGGCCTGCTATCGCAGCTTGGCACTCTTGCGAGAGCCGGAAATCAAAGCACGGTCGATCATCTTCATGGACAGCACTGTTGATTCGTGATTGCTCACTCAGTGCAATTCCTTCTAGGGTTGGCTGCAGTGTTTCAATGCGATTACCTAATATATTATAAGCATGCATAATTTCTGCAATAATAGCACATTGTTGGGCATTCTTTGCAACTATTGCAAAGCGTCTGGAGTTGGCCCAGCATGCATATCCGTTGTGTCGCACCTCTGCCGCGAAGGGATAGAAACCACCGTATCCTGCGATATTCAACCAGGCCTGCAGGTAAACCTCGTCACACTCTCGAGGAATGACCTTATGGAATCCATGGGGCAGTGTAGCCCCCATCGCTACTGTCGTCTCCTCCGGAAGCCATGTTTCATCTTCAGCCCATAGGATGTTCCATTTTTCACCATTGAGCCATGTGCATACTTCCATCAAGTTAAATGCCCTACACTCTATGTTGACATTGTGACATAGCCTATGGATAGGATACTTGCCGCGATGTAGATTTGTCAGCATATTTGGAGTGCTCTGAATGGTTTCGACGTTATAACCTTTCCAATGGTAGTTCCTCAGAAATGTCATGAGCGCGGTCGACATGGCTACGAGGGTGGAGCGTTTGCCAGGTGCAGTCCCGACACGTCTTTGGTCGGAAAAGCACCGTGGCTTGGCAGCTGAGGGAAACCTATACTATGTATGGTAGTGTCAGGCAACAAAGTTAGCAACATTGAAGGTAGCACATCATTAGGTCAGCTGTTTTGTCTGAACTATGTCTGAGCCGATAAACTACGTGTACTGGCAAGGTGTTATGAAATTCGTTACCCTGTATTAAAATTCCAGTGGCTGCCGGAATGGTACAGCTTTAATGTAACATGTCACTCAAGCTGAAAACACTCGTGTTCTTATTTTCTCAATAGCTGGACAAAATTGCGCTACACGCGGCGTAGCTACCTTGGTACTGGCCAGTCGCTCAGAGCTCAGGAAAGGTGGGAACAGGGAGTTTGGAGGCACATCATCATCTTGCTTCTTTTATAGCACTGGCACTTCTCAGTCAATGGTAAAACCATTGCTAAGGTGAGCGCGGGAAGCAGTTCTCTCTCACATCATGTAGTTCTTCGCCTACATCTGAACTGATCTCAATGCCATCGGGATACACCACTGGGACTAACAGCTCGTTTTGAGCGTATTCCATTTCACGTACGATGTGGGCTTTGTAGTCAGCGATCATGTGAAGTAAAGTGACTTGCGCTTGAATGTTCTCATCAAGCTTTTCTGGCATTGGTATGTCAACCCAGAATACTTCCCTGGCCTGTTGCTTCGCCTTGAGCAAATGGTAGTGGGCGGACTGCAAGTTGTCCAATAAAGTACAGCAAGCTGTGTACTTATTAATGACGCGTTTAATATGTAGAAGTCGTTCATCACAGCTCGATGTATCCGATGTAGCACACGCCATGGCAGGCAATCCGGTAACAAATTGTGTGATCTCTTTGAATTCAAACAGACTAGCACAATTCATGTGGGAGAGGAATGTAAGACGGTTGAATTCCGGGACCACAGGAGTCCATTGACTGTTTATGTGAGGGACCCCTGTCACGTCTTTGGACAGAAGTACCCTGTGTAGTCTTAGAAAGGGAAAGTGATACATACTTCTGACAGGTCCATTGCGTGGTTGTGGAGGAAATTACACCCAAGGACAATTATGGGAGAGAGTAGCACTAATTCATGAGGTAACTGATAAATTCACAATCTTGGTCAGTTACTGCATAATACCGCTACTGAGGAGCCAAAAGGTGGGATATGCATAGAATCCTCGACATTCGGTACTACCGATCAGGTACTTAGTTGGAGTGTGGCTCATGGAACAGGGGAGCGCAGACTTGAATAAGACAGGCACAATCAAATTAAACCAGATAGAGAGAAGCAACAGGAGGGAGGTCAATATGTAGAGTGCCGTTAGAATCTCGCTACCTAGTGTCGAAGCCAAAGAGGGAGAGAGGAGTAGTGCTCAACTGGCAAGACAACCCCTCAGTTGACCAGTCATTTTGTCCTCTGCGCTGATGACTCGTTTGTGGCACAAACACACTGTGCAGCGATAAGTCTGCTCATTCATCCAACTTCCGCTTCACAGAAATCTGACTCTGTTGCTTGCCGTGCTTTTCTTGCCGCCGACTTGCCTCCCATCTCTGAAAGATTTTGGCTCGATCAATGGCAGTCAAAGATTTCCGGTCAGCCTGTTCTTCACTCGATTCTCGTGTTGAGACTACGTGATTCCCTTCTTCGTTTGCCAGGAGTACTAGAGCTTGATCGAGCGCCCTTAATGCCAATTTCAGTTGATTGTCCTCGAGACAAGTCCCCAAGTCTCTAAGAGGTTCACCGACCTTGCCTGTTCCCCCATGTCATCATTGGGTGTTGCTACCCTAGACACAAGGTAAGGTGAGACCCGTCGGTCCCGTACCACGTGTGTACCGATCGGTCCGGGAGAACCCCGAGATACCGCACGATCACCCAAGGATGTGCGCAAACACAAACGAGGGTGTGACATGAGGAGCAACCCAACATGTCAACACACGCCGACTAGGGGGTACCAAGGTACCGTGTTAATTCACGGTTCGTTAGGGACGGGGACCTTCAGCAAATCCCCTGCGCTATACAATAGTTTAACGTCCCCCCAGGACATGATGGGGCTCATGGGCATGGCACAGGTGATCGCTGCCATTGCATATGGAATCCGGGGCCTAAGGAGAGAAGAAACGACATGGAGCATGCCAGAATTTGACCCTGACCCAGTCAGCCAATATGAAACCACCATCCAAGCCGTGCACAGTGCCGCCCGCACCCACACGCAAAGAAGCAAAGGCACGGCGGGACCTGCAGTTGACTATCGCCCACAAGGAGAAGCCCTCCCCGTCATCTCGGCGGACCTGACCTCCGAATTGTTGCATTGTCTGTCCACGCTCCCAGACCCATGGCCCCTAGCTAAGATCACCATAGACATGGAGAAACCGAGCCAATGGGTCTCAAAGTTGTGCAGACTTTATTTTGCTGACGAGTATGCCAAGCGAACAGTTGGGTTGCCCTCGCGTAGGCATGTTCCAGACATCGCGGGTGCACTACGAGCAGTTCAAGCCATCCTTCCTAAACTCGAAGTCAAAATGATTGAGTTCTTAGCTGAATGGATGGTAACTCTACTAATGCCAGCCTCGCACGTATTGGAAGTGAGGGCACCTCACCTTTCCTTTATGATGCTTAAGGAATACTGGTTTAGAGAACTTTATCTAGGCCTGAAAGTCACGGCGTCCTTTGATCGCTCTGAATCATACACTAGAGTGATCGATGGTCAAGTAAGATGTATCACGCCTGAAGTCAAGCTGCAGAACCTACAGGTTATCTGGAATGTGCAGTTCATCACAGTCTTTGTGCCGACATGGATGATCCCGCCCGTCTATCATAGCCTGCGCAGAGAAAGCATTAAAACTACCAGTTCTGCAAGTCCCATAGGAGTCCAGTCAGTCCGTCCCACCTGGTTTGAAGACACAACACCCAGGGACACTACATCCCAGCAACCTCAAGACCCTCAGAAAGAGCAACCCCAGCCACTGCATGGACTGAAGTTAGTCATCAAAGAAGAGGTGCTACCAGCGACTGACCAACCACAATTCCAGTCACTTGAGCTCCTGGCTGGCCGAGGTCTCTTAGCACCTGACACATGGAAGTGCAAACGTGCACAAGTCAGCCTTAAAGCAACTATCGATGTCCCAATGTTGGGTACAATCATAGAGGAAAATGGTGACGGACTCCTGGAAGATTCCCATATGCCTGTGGGATGACCACTCCACATTGATGGCGCTGTCAGACAATGCTGTATTCACAGAGCTGCGAGCTTACAAGAATTAGATGACATGCTCAAAGAATATGACATGAAAAGGGATTCAGTAGAAATCAACCGTGACGCGCCCCAATGGTCCCATCATGCAGTATGGAACCGAAAGTATATGGAACCGAACCCAGGCTACACACTGGAGCAACTATGGGCCGACTCCGAACCTGCCATAAGCAAAAAAACAACCACGTCATATGATGTACAAACAAGTGACGTGCAACGTGCAGTAGCGGCCATTCAGCACTTCCCATCCCCGTTCCCCCTGATAGCCTCTTCATAAGAACACTAGGGACACCGGCGGCCCTAAAAGCCCCGCCGCAGCTGGCGCAAAGAGCCCTAGAAGAATGGGAACGCACTGTGTGTGAGAATAAGGCAGTGGCAATCCTCGCCGAGATCCAAGCTGGCCGACCGACTATAATCCATAAAGATGGGGGCGAAATGCTTATTGCCATTGTCCTTGATCGGCCACTGGCGGAAGCGAAAGCATTAGTGGATGACCCTGCGGCATTCACTCGCGAAATGACGCGAATCCTGCGCGACAAACAAACCCACCCGCTTCTCGCTCAAATGATGAAACCAGCGGCAAGCAGTGATCCACCCTCTGCCGCTGCTGCAGCCAGTGGTGCTAGTAGCAGTGGAGAGCCTCGCGCTGCATCACACGAGCAGTTCCAGTGAGCCACATGAAGTGACGCAGAAACCCTAAATTTATCCTCCGTGCATTTAGTGCGTAACTTGCTTTAGGTCGAGAGGGGTTGTCACCATGGGGTACTCATGGTTGATGGCCACCTGCTACAATTGCCTATACTGTCAGCATGTCGGAGCCAATCGGGGAAGGGAGGCGGTGGGGGCGGATATCTTAATCCTGTTCTGGGTTTTTAATTTGTTTGTGTTCATGTTGTGCTACCTTAATTGTTGCATGGGAGTTTAGTATGATGTCAAAGTACATCAAGCCATGGCGCCCGTTGCTGTCTTGCTCAGGCAATCCAGTACCTGCATTGCTTGAATGTCACCCGACCATATGAGCTCCGTGCAATCAAACGAAGTAGTATGCCTGCCTCAGGAACCCCAAGCTCACAATGAGGCACAGGATCTCCTCCTGCTGCAGGACTATGTGCACAGACTAACGAATACTCTCAGAACTTTGGAAGATACTCACGCCGTATTGCAGCAAACAGAACTCCTTGCAGGTGTTATCAACGAGCAAGACTGCAGAGACATTCGCACAGCCTGCTGTTGCATAAGAAGTCTGCGCATAGGCGACCCGATGGCTCAGTTGGTATGGCGTTGGTCTTGCCAGCGCTGACAGACTGCCGGTGGTGGTTCGAATCCCTGCTGGTCCACTCGGGAGTCTCAAGTGCGACCCGCCGAAAGGCAACGGGCGCCGACCACAAAAAAAAATGCATAAGAAGTCTGCGCATTCGAGTAGAAGCCCGTGCCAATGTTACGGAACGAGAAGTGATTAGTCGACAGCTACAGCTCATGCATGCGGGCGTACAACATTACCGGACTGAGGACCTTAACACAGCTGACACAAGTTGCCTGTCCAGAACCTCTTTTGAGCACTTTGAGGATAGACCTGGTCCCTGGGCAGAGAAAAACGCTCGTATTCCTACACCAATGGAACTGAGCCAGCTACCATGATCATTGACCGCATCTAATGCAGTTGATTTCAACACCTGCCAAGTTGACCGCTCGAGCTGCGCAACGCTTGCAAGCCTGCATCCATGCTGTCGAGCTCGCCCTTCGCGAACTCGATCGCATTGGATTCAGTTTTGAAAGTGGTATACACCGCCAGAGTGCACTGCAGCTCCCATATATGGGTACAATCTCCCATATCACGAAGATGCATTGCAAGAGCACTAGCATGGTAGTGCCACTCACAATTTCGTTGCAATATATGATGATTGGAAAAGCAGTACTGAGCGGACTCTGAGGGTACCTGAGTGCTGTTACCGCGCCGTCTTTTTCACCTTAGATCACGTTTCACTCTCCTGTTTCACTGCGGTAGTTTCTCACCACTTTGTTGTGACCCGGCGTTGTCGGTGTTTGCTTCAAAGTGTCAGGGTGTTGAATGTCATGCCGTAAGGCTGCTCGGTGTGATCTCGGGGATCCTGGCTGGGGGGATCCCTGGTTTCCGCATTGAGCCTTGTTGCTTCGCACACCCTTCAAGTGGCCCATGGTGATTTCGTCTTTGGTCTTGTTGTTTATTTTTTTATGGGCCTGCCAACATGACACACAAGTTGTCATTGCATGCGCTGAGATGATAACAAGCCATCACCTCTGCCTCAACAGGTCTGTTTCACCCATAACTGGAACCTGTCACGTCACGGTTTTGTGGCCTTGGTGTTTTTCTTTTGTGTGGTTTTTGTTTGTTGCTTGGGTTTGTTTTGTTTTTTTTGTTTTGCTGTGGTTTTTTGTTTTTCGGTTTTGGTTCTCCGTTTTTGAACCTGGAACGTGACTAGCCTTTGGACTATGTATCGGTCCTCTTCCAGTTTACTTTTGCGGCCACTACAGCAACGGCCCCTGTGCGAATTAAATAATTAATCTCATTTGCAACAGTCTTGGATAGCTGTTGAACGACCTGGCGGAAGCCACATGGCGTCGGACGGAAAAAAAAAATGTCTCCAAAGTTGCTGGGGTTTGGAGAAGCTTGTTTTGGTGTCTTGAAAGTGTCATGCTGTGGCGTGGCATCATGGGCTTTACGAAATTTGGCGACAAGCGTGTCAATGATTTGGCTTTGCTTTCAGGTTATGTAGTTGGAGTTGCATGCTTGCACCGCGAAAATCCATGCAGGCAGATCTGCATGCAGCTCGCTCCCCGTACGTCTTGATCATCTGTTCTTTACCTGTCGTTTTTGTTTGCAATGCTTTGTTCCTCTTCCTTCTGCTGTGTTTTCATATGTACAAACTCCAGGCATACTTTGAAAACATCTCTGTGCTGCGCATTCTATTGGAGAAAGCCATGCCATGACCACACCTTCGATCTGCTGTGTTTTCATATGTACAAACCCCAATCAAACCTCAATTCTAGGCAGCGGACGAAACCTACAGTTGCCGCGCGCAAAAAAAGAAATTAATTGAACTTTCCTTTAAAATCCTGTCGCACTTGCTGGCATCGTCCGGCCCCATAGATTTGAGGTTTGAACAAGGTTTGCTTGAGGTTTGTACATATGAAAAACCAGCATGCCAGAGCTTTGCCACTTGAAGTGTTCCTGCCATTGTAAAGTGTCCGATGGGACGTGTATTCCGAGTTTGTTCGAGGTTTGTACATATGAAAACACAGCATGTTAGAGTACTGGCAGCCAGCGTGCTTTTCTTGAGTCTTTTCCGGGCGGGTTGATGCTTGCTCATGTTGCTGGAAGCGTTAGCACAGACCTCAATGTTGGAGAAAGAATGGCAAATCCATGTGTCTCACAGGCAGATTGCCATTCAGCAACTACTGCGTCAGTAGTCTGGCTGCTGGCTTCAGATTTCATCTTTACTCTATGTGTATCCCCTTGCCCCGGAATTTTAATATTGGATTTTGTGCAAACGAGAAGCTTCTTAGATTGATCGCACACCGACGCGTTCGATTTTTCACGTTTATGTTTGTATCAACATTGGTCTTGGGGGCAGGGGGGGGAGCTCGTTGAATCTAATTCAAGCTTTGGAACGTATTGTGATCCTGGAGACTCATGAGTGTACCTCCTCAGTGTCAACATGATACAGAAAAAACGGTGTATGATCTTCGATTCTGGCATGATGACGCATGAAGAGAGTCACGTGCTTCGCTGGTTGAAGAATGGAACTTTATGCTAGACATACGCCTAGGTTGTGCGAGCATCTGTAAAAGGGTTGTCGGGCACATTCACTGGGATTTTTTTTTTGGCGCCGCAACATTTCTTTTCGTTTTGGACAGTTTGTGTCTCTTTTGACAGAGGCCATTTTTAGTTTCAATTTCTGGGAGACCGCTTCTATTGTTTCATTAGGCGAAGCCAAAAATGGCTTCATTTTTGGGATCAATTTTTGGCTTCGAGTTTGGAACCAAAATCTATCTTTTTTGGCGTTTGTGGCAGGGAATTCCCGATTGACTTGTGTTGGACGCGACAGGATGCGAGCAGAGTGAGTTGTTGCTGCTCTGCTGTGGTTCTACAAGCATGATTCCGACAGCTTCGCTCTGAAACAAATCCCTTGCCACAGGCTGCTCCATGATGGTGTATCCATGGGTTGACACATGCTGCCTAGAAGGGGCTTCAAGACGATGCAGCGGAACTGTATATGAGCAGATCCAAAACACGTTGTTTTTCATACGGAGCAGCTGTCACAACAACTCCACTGAAGTGAACTCCAAAAGGTGTAACGACATCCCCCAAGACGTATCTTTGTTGTCCGAGCAAATAAGATCTTCTCCAGTCTCAAGTGCCACGGGCCGAAAGACAACGGGCGCCGACCACAAAAAAGAGCAAATAAGATCTTCTCTGGAGCTGCTTCGCAACTCCAAGCTGTCGCTTCGTAGGGAGCCTCATTCCAGGCCACTTCCTTCGAAACAACAAAGAAATCATCAATAATCAGGCCAGAAGTTACCCTGTGACATTGGACAAATTTTTACCTTGCAGTCTGGATCTTTCGTCAAGCAGGCCCTCCGACTTTATAAGGGTAGCCCTGCTTTCGTGTACAGCTTGGCTCATGCTAGGGTTAACTCCCAAGCTATGGTCTTCATGTCTGCCTGGACAGCTGTGATTGTGAAAATCCTACCTGGTATAGCGCTGAGAGATCAGTGACGTTGCACAGTTTTGATTTCACCAAGTATCGTCTGTGGACGAGCTTATTTCGACGTGGAACGATTGTGAATGGACAGATCGTAGTTTGTAGTTTTGATTTGACCGAATATCATCTGTAGAAGATATACTTTTGGACGTTTTTGGATGATCGATGCTTCATAGAGCATCTCATGACGCTCAACGAGCACAACCGACACTGCGGTTGCACTCGTCTCGTTTTGTAGTTGAGAGTTGTGATGTTTTTGTAGGAAACCGAACATTATTTGAACAGTTTGGAAACATTTCAACAGTTTGAGAACCGAATGAAAGCTTTTGATCCTCAGTGGATCGCTTTTCGGAATTTCGTCAAGACTGGAATACAGTTTGCAGTTTAGACAAAAACCCCTCCTTGGTTTTTGTCACCTTTAAACAGTATTTGAACTGAATGGTCAACGATACTCGTTGGCTCAAGCCCGAGCGAGAGAAACAGAGTGTGTGTTGAAGCGTTGCTTGTTGTCTGGAGTGATTTGAGCGAGAGAGCACGGAAAGTTTGACTCACGTTTGTTTATTTGTGGAAAAGCCTTTGGGTAACTTTGATCGCGATAGGTTTTGTTTTGGTTTTCAAGGCACAACTTAGCGGTGCAAAGTTTTACGTGGTAGCGGAGCTTCGTGCTCCTACCACAGATCTGTGTGATCTTGGTTTGTCTGTGGATCCAGGAACCGTGTTTGTGAGTTTATACTTTGCTCAGGTCTTGCGTGAATCTTGTTTGTGTTTCAGGTATGGCCGACGCATCTGCAAGCGGCGGTGCGGGTCAGGTACCGACACAGCGTGGAGAGAGGGAAAGAAGTCCCACTCGTACGCCTACGACTCAGGAACAGCAACAGCCTGCACAAGGACCTCAACGTTTCAGGATGAACTCGCCGGAGGGCGGACAAGGTTTGCCTGGAGGGGCAACTGCACCTTATGCCTCTATACCACCCCCACCACCGAAAGCTGCCAGTGGTTGTGGAAGTATGCCAGGAAGTCCAACTGGACAGCAAGAAGTTTTCTCCACTGCGCAGATGACTCAGATAGCTCAGATAGTGTCTTTGAGTTTGAACCAGGCTATGGGTGAGTTTAACATGAGGTTGAATGGTTTGCAACAACAGGTAGTTCATCAACAGAATGTGTTTGCTCAGGCACAGGTGCAGCAAGCTGCATCACAACCAGCTCAGGTACCAGTTGCGAAGACATCACCTTCTATCTCAAGTGGTTTGTCATCATTTGGAGATCGTCCACCCACCAGTCCACAACCCAATTTTCCAAGGAACACTGTGGAACAGCCACCAGGTTTGCAGCAGTCGCCTCAGAGACTGATTAGTGAAGTTCGTCAGGGGCAGGTTACTGCACAGAACACTCAGGGTGAAGCGTCGTCACAGGATGACAGGGATGTCTTTACTAAGAGTGAGAAGTGGCTTCCTCCATTGCCCAAGTGTGAGCATGGAACTTGGAAGACACGTGAACAGGAGATTTTGGGTTTTGCCGGCTATGTTCAGTCTTTGAGAAGCTGGGTAGCTTTGGCAAGTGATACGTCTGGGTGGGAGCTTGAAAGTGCGCTCAGTTGGCCGCACGAACTGCACATGACGAATCTGAAACCTGCACAGCAACTTCGTAGTGCCAGGTTGTTGGCCATCCTAACTCAGGCGTTTGCAGAGTATCCACGAGCTCATATGATCCTACAGGCCTATTCAGAAGGAATTGGTATGGATGGTTCTTTTCAGGCAGTGCGAGGAACGTCTGGTTTTGAGGCGTTGCGTTTGCTTGCAAAGGAGTTCAGTTTGAGATCAAGAGCGGAAGCTGCATTTTTCAGGTCTGAGTTCATGTCCAAGACGTTTAAGGCACAGAGGGGCCCTACACAGATCAGTGATCTAGTCCGACAGATGGACGTTGGTTTGTCCAAGTATCGGAAGTTGATCGATACCTTGCCTCAGCATTGCGATAAGACTGGCTTGGATTTGCAACAGGTCGACTTGACGTTGATGTTGCTGAGATCCTTGCCCAGTGACGTGAAGAACTACGTCGTTTTGCATGCGTCAGGTGAGGGCTATACTGACTACAGATCAGCAGCCCTGAAGTTCAACAACAGCAGAGGTTGTTCCAAGAACTGGGTGGAGGATCAGGCCGCAATATGCACGCCTTGGAAGCCGAAGGTGACTGGAGCACCTACTATGGCTACGAAGATGAGCAGGACTACTACGCCGAAGGTGCCGAAGAGGAGTGGGAATGGGATCCAGAGAGTGAGCTGTGGCTCAACACTGCCGCAATCAACAAAAATTCAGGAGTGAAATGTCGAAAGTGTGGCAAGACTGGACACATGCAGAAGGATTGCAGCACGAATATGGGTCGTGTGAAGTGCTTCAAGTGCGGACAGAGCGGGCATATTGGCGCGAATTGCCAAGCCAGCAGTCCGAAGTCTGCAAGTTCTTCTCCGTCTTCGAGCACTGGGAAAGGTTCAGGTGCAGCCAAGGCCAAGCCTGCAGCGAAAGCTGGACGAGGAAAAGGTGGTCGCAAGGGAAAGATGCATGAAGTTTCAGCCGAAGGACCTCAAGAAGAGGCAAGAATCTGGAGAAGCGATTATGATGCCGCTCATTTCATCACAGGTTTCAAGTTCAGAGGGAACTTGGTGGTTGTTAGATTCTGGAGCTGCCACGTCGGTGCTGTCGCAGAACTATGAGGGCATGTATCGTTGCCAGGCTCAGGGAATGGGACTCCAGTTCACATGAGGGCCAATGTTTTGGTAAGTTTGGCATTTCAGGTTGTGACTGGGGCATCTGGAAAGAAGAAGACTCAATCATTCAAATTGGCCTGTTGTATTGGGGATGTATCACACAACATTATTTCGACAACTCAGTTGGTCAAGAAGGGTTGGAGTGTGATTCAGTCACCTGGAGAGACGTACCTCTACCACGAGGACAGTGGAACGCTCATTAGTGACGTGCTGTTGTGGGGAGGGACTCCGTGGCTACGAGCATGCAGGGCAGCACAACCGAGCTTGAAGGATGGCAGTCAGCCGATGGAGTTGGTTGAGTCATCTGTGGTCGAGCCAGAGGGTTTGAAAGTCAGCATGGTTGGAGCTGTTGAGCTGTCAAGTCAGGAGAAGTTGCGTCAACATGTTCTTCGAGGCCATTACCCGTTTGATCCACACTGTTTGGAATGCCAACAGGGACGAGGAGTTTCTCGAGTACCAAGGCGAAGTTTGCGTGAGAGAATCCTTGAAGTTCAGGTGGATTTCTTCTTTTTGGGTTTGGTTGAGAGTAAGTTCAAGATGATTTTGCTGCGTCAGGTGTTTTCAGGTTTGCTTGGTGTCACTGCTGTGAGCGAGAATGTTCAGGTGACAGGCCAGCATTTGCGTCAGATCTTAGCTGAGTTTGGATTGCTTGAGACTTTGGAAGGACTGCCAGTTGATTTCAGGACAGATGCTCAGGACGAAGTCGGAACTGTTCTGAGGAGATCTGGTTTGCCAAGGGAGTACACTGTGAACAAAGCTGGACCTCAGAACCATGATACGGTTGGATCAGTTGAGCGTGGTGTGAGAGAAGTCAAGGAAGCTCTTGCTGTTTTGCGCTTGGAACTGGCCAAGGCCGGATTGGATTTGGTCGACAGCTTGGTTGCCTGGGAGGCCGCTTCCAGGTATGTGACTGCTATGCATAATCTCCATGGCAAGATCCAGAACACAGGAAAGACTGGAAAGGAATTGCTCAGGAACACATCTGAAGGAACTCGAATTTCCGCCATGTTTTGCTCTAGGGTTCTTGCAGAGACCCCAGAAAGTGTTGACAGTATTGGACGGTTTGTCACTGCTGCGTATTTGTATCCTGTCAGGAACTCGTTTGCTCATTTTGTTTGTGCGAAAATTGCTGATGAACTGAAGTTTTTCCAAGCCAAGAGTTTGAAACTTGTTTTTCCGATTGAGTATCCACAAGATCTCATTGAACGTTTTGTTTGTCACTCAGGTTCAGGTGATCGTCCATCGCTTGTTGATCAGGCACCCATTGAGATTTTGCCAGAGGAGTTTGCACGACTTCCAGATCAGGTGCAGCCTCCACGACACTGGGTTGATGCTCATGGACGAACTGAAGGATGCAGTTCATGTGCCACTCGACAAGGTCGACATTCCAAGAAGTGCTGTGAGCGCTATTGGAATTGGATCCGTAACCAGAAGAAGGGAGAAGTGCCAGCTTTGCCCGACAAGCCTGAGGAGCAACCACCAATAGTTGAGCCCAATGACCCGGCTGTGGCCGTGCCTTCACGACCATTGCCGCGCATCCCAGGTTTGCCTGCTGGGATGACCCCGACGCGCCGTTGTCCAAGTTGTGAATCAGGTATGAATGCTCCAGGTACCCGGCACTCTGCCGAATGTCGCAAGCGACAAGCTGAGTTTGTGTCAGGTGAAACTGCCAAGCCATCGCTTGGTGATCTGGAGGATCTTCCGGTACAGGAAGGTGGGGTGAGAGATGGTTCTTATTCTCCATCTTTGGCTCCGGAACCAGTCGAGCCTGTGGACGTTGAGATGGCCACCGAGGACGTTGGTGACATGCCCATGGTTGATGTTTGCATGGCGCAGCCATATCATGTGGGTATGTTGACATCACCAGAACTTGTTCAACGAGATCGTTTTTCAGTGGAGTCAATTCAGTACGATGGCTACTGCGATGAGTTTGTCGTCATGGATTTTTGTGGTCAGAAGATCAAGCTTTGGAAGCCCAGTGGAGCTGTGTCTGACGTCACGCTCAGGGACTTGCCAGCTGAAGGAACCTTTTTGGCCATGCAGGAGGAGATTCGTGGACTCACTGCTGTTGGTGCAGGTCAGGTCCTTGCCGAGAATGTGGCAAGAGAAAGTGGCCAGCGCATCATCGGCACCAGGTGGGTGACCAACGAGAAAGAGGAAGCTCAGGAAGGTGTGCGCGCCAGGATCGTTGCAAAGGACTTTGCAAGTGGTCAGTCTGCCAGAAGTATGGGCATCTCTAGCCCAACGCCCAGCATTGAGGCACTCCGTATGATTCTTGGGGTCGCCTGTGGGGCGTGGAGTGTTGGGAATCAAGCCATGTTTTTGGCAGGTTTGGACGTTTCTCAGGCGTTTATGAACTCACCATTGGAGCGACCAGAAATTCTCCGGATGGTACTATCCATGTCAACCAGGAAGGGAGAACCAATTTTTCTATGGGCTGAGAAAGGCATCAACGGTTTGAGAATTGCCTCTCAGGCATGGATTGTCTTCTTTTCATCTATTGTCAAGAGCATTGGAGTAGTTTCAGGTACTGTGGAGCCTTGTTTGTATGTTGGTCGAATGGTTGGCAAAGATCAGGCACCCATCGTCATCATGGCGTACGTCGATGATTTGCTTGTTGCCACCACTTCGGAATCAGCTCTCAAGACCCTCATGACTGCACTATCAGCTCATGTCAAGGTTCGAGAGACTGGCCGCGTTGGTTTGAAAGGGGGACACTTGCGTTTCCTTGGTCGAAGTATCTTTCGAAGGCCAGGCTCATCTGCTTTGTACATGCAGGTGGATCCAACGTACTTGGATGAAGCTTTTGCTGAGTTTGATTTAAAGAAGGGAAGCACAACATTTCCGGATTTGCGTCCCATTCTGGAACAGGAAGGAAGCCAACCATTGTCAGCAGAAGGACATGCACGTTTTCGCAGAGTTCTAGGTCGTTTGTCATGGTATTGCCAAACTCGTCAAGACTTGTTGATTTTGGTCAGCATGCTTGGAACTGGTCAGGCACAACCGTTTGAGACCCATGAAAAATGTTTGCGTGCTGTACTCAGGTATCTTATGTCTGACATGGATGTTGCATTGCGTTTTCCATCAGAAGAGCTTGCTTTGCCCGATGTGAAAGGTTTGGAAGTGTACACAGATGCTGGGTTTGCACCTATGAAGAGTACTGGACGTCGTTCTGTTTCAGGTACTTGCTTCATCTTTCAACGGTGTTTGATGAAGTGTTTTAGCAGGCACCAGTCAGCTGTGATGCTCTCCTCCTGTGAGGCTGAGCTTGTTGCATTACAGTCAGGTGTTCAGGAAGGAATCGGCTTGCTCAGGACTTTGGGTTTTGTGCTTGGTCGTTTGTATCCATGGGTTGACATTATCCCTCAGGACGCTCAGGTGACTTGGTATGACGAAGCAGAGTCTGATGACGAAGACTCTATGAAAGTTTCATACTTGTTTCCACTGGTCGTCAAGACCGACAGTTTGTCAGGGAAAATGCTTCTCGAAGCATCTGATTTGCAACGAAAGAGCCGACACATTGAGATTAAAGTTTATTGGCTCCGAGAGTTGATGGATCGCAAAGTTTTGCTTTTGTCGCATGTTCCAGGAACTTTGAACCCAGCAGATTGTTTTACCAAGTGCTTGCCAACTCAGAAGTTTTTATTTTACAGGAACATGCTTGGATTTGTGAAAGTTGATTTCAGTTTGATTTCGAACATCCTTGGTTTTTGCTTGAAAGTTTGTGACAACAGTTATTCAAAACCAATTTCATGTTTGTCAAACAGGAACTGCGTTTTGTGCGGAGAACGTTTGATTTCGTTTGTTTTGGAAGAAGAACTGCAAGTTTCAGGAGATCAGAGATCATTTCGTCATGTGAAAGCTGTGTTTGCTCAAGAAACCTTGACAAACCCGGACAGTTTGCATCTTGCTATCGCGCCGATGGCAGGTGAAGAAGAGGACAGCAAGTCTATGGTGTCTGGATTGACTCGTGTCGATTGGACGACAGGGAATCCTCGCACGGATCCAGAGACTGGTGAAGTGATGAGAAGAGATGAAAGGGTCATGGAAGTCACTGAAGCTGCACCAGAAGGAGCAGCTGCCTCAGGTACTCAGGAACCGAGAGAACCAGTGTCAGGCACTCCTGATACAAAGGAAGCAGCTGCGGGTGCGCCAGTTGCAGAAGAATCGAAACCTTCAGGTGGACCGTCTTCTGGATCGAAGCGACCTCAGGTGAAGAAAATGCCCAAGAGGCCTGCAGCCAAGCTCATGCCGAGGCGTTTGAAGGTCACCAAGGTGAAGTTGGAGCCTGGGGCAACTGCCAAGGTGCCCGGGAAGAACCGCTTCAAGAACAAGGAGACGAAGAGACGCCAGAAGGCGAAGTGGGAAGAGATTAAGAAGAACTGCCAGAGAAGAGCGTGCTCAGCCTGCACCAGCCTTTGAGATTCCAGCCCGTGGAGGAGATGTACCAGTTCGAAGTTTTTTCGACCCTATTTCAGGCAGAAGAGAGACAATGGAAGTCAAGCCAATCGACAGGGAGCAGAAGTTTCGAACTGTGCAGTCAGGTTTTTCCAGGTACCCTACTGAGACTCGTACTTGCTACCAGTGTGGTGAGAAGGGGCACTTGAGTGCCAATTGCCCGCAGAAGATGAGGAGAGTATCACTCACTGAGGGCGTCATCAAGTACGAGGGGGCAGGGGAGACCCGGCCTCGAGTCAGGCTTCAGGGAAATATGGGGAGTATTCCTCAGGAGACCCCGGAGTTTGATGATGTCCGTCCAGAAGACTCAGCATCTCAGGTGGGCGGACAATACCTGGGAACTATGTCTACGGTTGGAGGAGGTGTCAAGAAGAGCTTGCCACCACCACCACCTCCACCTCCGATGGGTGGAAGCCCAAAGATTGCCAGGAGCAGACCAGGCGTTCCGCCGCAGACTTCAGCAGCTATGAGGCCACCACCAGCGCCAAGTGCAAGACTTCCGGCTAAGTTTTCTCAGGACCCACCTCTGGGAGAAGTTGCCTCCTCGAGCAGAGAAGTGAGGAGACCTAAAACTCCACCCAAAACACCGCCAAAGAGACCCCCAAGCAAGGCACCGCCAGTGAAAGGTGCGCCACAGAAGACCCAAGGGACAGAGAAGGCAAAAGGGACAGAGAAGTCCAAAGCGACTGAGAAGTCCAAGGCGACAGAGCCAGCAACAGAGATCAGAGGCTCGGTTGGGAGAGTCGTGGAAGAGGCAGCTAAGGCGGCACCTGCGACTGTGGACCTTGTGACGCCGAGCACAGCTGTGGATGTTGGAACCCCAGTTTCAGACAGTGCGGGACATGGGGATGTCCATCTTACAGTGGCACATGGATCTGGAAGATTGTCAGCACTTACAGTGCACCAACCGACGCCAGCGAACTCACAGGCGGCGACGCCTACATCTCCAGCAGGAGATTCCCTTGTGGCTGGAGAAGCACCAGGACAAAGTTCAACTCACTGGTCGAATGCTCCGGTGATTTCACCGGTACCATCTACACCACCGCCAGCACCGGTGGGAGGCGAGACAGAGGTTTGTGTGGCATGCCAAGGGAGTGGATTGCTGAACTCGCAGGTGAATCTGCGATTGTTCCGACTTATCGGAACGGGGCAGCTCCGTTTGGCGGGGCCGATCCCAAGTTGCACCAGTGACCCCGGCTCCGGCCGCACCTGCGACCCCGGCTCCGGCCGCACCTACAACACCAGCTCCGGCAGCTGCAAATCCCACTGGACCTGGTAACGGGACCGAAGTCAGTCCAAGCCTCAGTGAAAACTCAGGTAGATCTCGTACTCCAACTCGTTCAGGTGTTTGCAGTGTGACTGAAGATGGAAGTATGACCATGTTTGATTCAGGTGGAAATCTTTTGATTTTGGAACTTGCTTGTGGTGTTGACTCAGTGATTCAAAATGCTTCTAGGGAGTTTGGATGCAGTTACATTGGAATTCATGCCGGTTTGGAGCTTTCTTCAACTCAACGTCAGGCCTATAAGTTCTTGAAGAACTTTGCTGAGGGATCTTCCGGTAGTGCGGATTCACAGAAACTGATTCAGGTACACATTTCTCTTCCCTGTACTGGGGGTAGCCCTTTGTTGGACTTATCCAAGAAAGACAGGAAACCTGCTCAGGATGCATATTTCAGGCTTCTTGATCATTGCAAGAGATATGTTTCATATATCAAGGGCATGAGCAATGTGTGTAGTGCTGTGACTCTGGAGCTTCCGAAATCGAACCGTTTTTGGTCAGACGAGAGATTGAAGAAGTTTCTAACTGACCACGACATGCAAAAGTTTGCGGATTGTGCTGCATGTGCCATGGGTTTGGAAACTAGTCAGGGACAACCTATTGGTAAAGTCTTTCGCATTGCATGTTCGGATCAAGTACTTGCCACAGGTCTTGGAAAGAGATTTCAGTGTAAGTGTACTCAGGACCACGCTCCATTGAATCAGGTCAACTATTCGATGACGGAAAGATACTCATATAAGTTTGCCAGATTCTATTGTCGTGCTATTGCACTTCGTTGGATTGATCAACAGGAAGAAACATCGTGATTTTGTTTGTCATTGACTGCAGTTTGCATCAGTTTGCATTTCATGTCAGCAGTTTGACTTCAGGAAAGCACAGTTTTCTTTTTCAGCTGAACCGTTCAGTGGAATTTGCATGTTTGCATGGTTCACAGCGGATTCAGGGACATTCGATTGTCAGGCACAGTTTTCAGTGAAGACTTCACTAAGTGAATTCTCAAAGCTTGTCATCAGGAATCAGGTGATGACATCAGTTTAGTTTCAGGAGCCTATCAACTCCGTTGAGAGAGTGCTCGCATCAGGACGCTCACACTCCAGTTGTTTTGTTCTGTTGTGTGTGTTTTCTTTTTCGTGTAGCCCGGGCCGGCCGCGCCGCGTTCGCCAGCCATGGATGAGCTTCTCATTGTGGTGCTTTTTTCTGCATTGACTGGAGTGATGATTGGATCTTTGGGGACAGTTGTTATATTCTGGCTTTGTGGAGCACTGGAACGTAAGACAGTTATTGAGAAAGTTAGTCCAGAGTTGAGGGATGCGACAATTCAGGCTGAATATACTCAGGCTACATCGGATGAAACGTCAGACTTCAGACAAATGCACAGAGCTCAGACTTCGTCTTCTTATCATTTGTACATTGGAACTGCGGAGAGATGTTATCATCTTGATCGCCGTTGTCGTTGTTATCCAGATTGGGACAATGTGAAGAGAGGGCTTACAATTTGTGAAATCTGCCGTATTTCATCTTCGACTTTTGAGATTGGGCAATGTATTTTTGTTTCTGAACAAGGACAGAAGTTTCATTTGACCCGATTTTGTCGTACTTTCAAGAGTCTGCCAGTGACTGAATATGCAAGGTGCACTGCATGTTGTACAATGGAACATTCTACACAGGTTTTATTCGGAGATTCAGTACCTCGCCAGCGAAGAACTGCTTCGTCAACTTCTTCTATTGCAGGTATGTCAGAGGACTAGATTTTTCTGGATTGGAATGGGACGCCATGACTTTCTGGATTGCATTGCATTGCATTGACTGCACTACGTATTGGACGAAGACTCCATACTGACCTCTCATCGAAAGGGGTGTGAAAATCCTACCTGGTATAGCGCTGAGAGATCAGTGACGTTGCACAGTTTTGATTTCACCAAGTATCGTCTGTGGACGAGCTTATTTCGACGTGGAACGATTGTGAATGGACAGATCGTAGTTTGTAGTTTTGATTTGACCGAATATCATCTGTAGAAGATATACTTTTGGACGTTTTTGGATGATCGATGCTTCATAGAGCATCTCATGACGCTCAACGAGCACAACCGACACTGCGGTTGCACTCGTCTCGTTTTGTAGTTGAGAGTTGTGATGTTTTTGTAGGAAACCGAACATTATTTGAACAGTTTGGAAACATTTCAACAGTTTGAGAACCGAATGAAAGCTTTTGATCCTCAGTGGATCGATTTTCGGAATTTCGTCAAGACTGGAATCCAGTTTGCAGTTTAGACAAAAACCCCTCCTTGGTTTTTGTCACCTTTAAACAGTATTTGAACTGAACACCCAACGACATTCGTTGGCTCAAGCCCGAGCGAGAGAAACAGAGTGTGTGTTGAAGCGTTGCTTGTTGTCTGGAGTGATTTGAGCGAGAGAGCACGGAAAGTTTGACTCACGTTTGTTTATTTGTGGAAAAGCCTTTGGGTAACTTTGATCGCGATAGGTTTTGTTTTGGTTTTCAAGGCACAACTTAGCGGTGCAAAGTTTTACGGTGATCCCTAATTCATTTTGCATGTTTTTGATCGTGATGCAGTGGACAAGCCACCGCGTCCAATGGCAAATCGATTCGGTGGGTGTTTTTGTTTAAGCTCTGGTCCCGTTTTTTGGGTTTGTTTTGTTTTCTGCTGTTTGCTTCGCTGTTTCCGCTGGCAAAACGCAAGTCTGGCTGGGGGATTTGCGGGTCGTCGTTTTTTGTGGTTTTCGGTTTTGTTGCTTCAATCGATTTGCCGACTCCAAGGACCCTTTGTCCTTGTACAGTGTATTTTCTGCTTACTCTCATGTAAGGACCGAGCCATTAGCGCAACATCGGCCACACTCGAGGAAAAAAAAAATCCGACTTCATAAGGGAGGCACGAGCATCCGTTGCAAATTCAACCCCAAGGTGATCTCCTTGATTTTTTTTCCTCTGTTGCGGCCGATCTCGCTCTAAGGCTCGGTCCGACAGTGAGAGAAGCGGTTACAAAAGTGTGCAAAAAAAATGAAACTCTTTGGCTTCATAACTGGGGCACATCATGGAAACACAAAAAACAACAAGAACAAACAAAAAACGGCAACAGCGACGACCCGCAAATCTCCCGGCCAGATTTGCGTTTCGTCAGCAGACAAAACAGCGAAACAACACAAAACGGGGCCGGAGGCAGAGAAAAACCACACAAATCCATGGGGATAACCTTCAGACACGATAGGGTCAAGCCCACCGTGTCATATGCACAAACGAATTAAGAGTCTGTGGTCCAAACAAATTAAAAGGGGGTGAGAAGCAAAAGCAACTGCAAGAATCAGCAACACAGTTGCGAAAAACTAATATACACGACGGCGGTCATCTCAGAGTCCTCTCAGGCGTGCTTTGTCTATCCTCGAATAAGTTGACCAGCTTCAAAGGTTCTGGTAATTGCCACAAAGCATGAGTGTACAGTCTGGGAGTGATTACAGGAATTCAAGGGCGCGCCTTGCTTTGCCATCAGTTCCTGGTAGCACACAATGTACTCCGAGCAGTGCCGTCCGAAGACAGGACGGCACCGCGGGCCCACAGACAAAGAAAAGGCCGGCAGGGCCAGACTGCCGGCATAAAGCTGAGCGACTTGTCGAAGAAGTCGTCCAGGAGAAATGTCGTCAAATTCGTTGGTGAAGGGGTCATCTTGTGATACTAAGGTTACTAAGGTCCATGAAAGCCGGGAGCTAAGCTGAGAGTCGCCCACTAAGGAATCCTCAAGGTGCACCCACCTTCTCTGACTCTTTTTGGAAGGTTTCTTACCCTGAATTCGTTTGGCTGCCTGTTTGTCCCTAATTAGGTTGCTGGCTGCCCTCATGACTACCTGGGGGATGCAGTGTAGCCGCTCGATGCCATGGATCTTATGGCTCGTTCTGGAGGTGGGAAAAGCAGACTCCCCACTCTCAGGGTGAGTGGACGCGATGTCACGGATGTCCTATTTCCAGATGAGCCCAAGAGGAAGTGAATGTCACAGTGGAGAAGTCCTTAGTCAGTCCAAGTGTACCAACACATCCCATCTGTATGGAAATTTGACACCCTGTGTGAGACCACCCTTTGCGTAAGGGTGAAGCGACATGCCATTCATCATTGGTTGTATAGTTTATGCACAGAGGATATGTGGAAGGTTACTGCAAGAAGTCATGGAGGATTGGTAGAGAACACTCTACTTATTGCGGAAAGAATCTTGGATGTGATCACCCCGTGTCACAATGTTCTATTGGTCTTCGGACTTACTGTTTCTGACATCAGGATGATGTCATTGATCAGTGTTGACCAGTGATTGTGGTATATAGATCAGTTCTACATCTTATTCTGGATTCGACTTGAGTCTGGTACGGCTTATTGCCTGAACTGAAAATACCTACATTGGTTTGACATTGGAATTGTTTATTGTGTCTTCGACGTTGAGAAGGTCATTCTCTCCAAGTGATGAGAACACAGCTAGAAACTCTTGGAGAAGAGTTTAAGCTAGCTGGAAATATCTGATGGAGAGAACCTATTATGCTTTGAACTTGGACCTTGAGATGCGTTGGCATTGTGAGGACAATGATCATATTTGGGCATCTTATTTGTCTGAGAGTTTTGTGATGAGATGTTTCGGTATTGTGAGGACAATACCTACATCATCGTCATCGTGGCCTATGGATCATACACTTGATCTTATGGTGTACATCTTATCGTTCCTGAGATAACTTTGGTTATCGCTATGAGGACGATATTGTTTTGACACGACTTTGATCTACATAGTGGATGGGCTATTACAGTGGTCGAAAGACTTCAGCGATACAACTGTATTTGGCGGACCTACATTGACAATGTCGAATAGAACGCTCTATTCTCCATTGAAATTGGAAACTGTGAGATGCTATCTCTATGTGGAAAACTGATATGGAGAAGGAACTTTGTGTTCTGACTATGCTTTGTATCCAGAAGAAGGTTGTACAGACACCTTGTGTGAATCACTTCGTTCTTGAGAAATTAGTCACAAGCTTGACTAATGAGCTGGTTATTCACGTTTGGATGAGAACCAGTTTGTTTTGAGAACTTTTGGAAGTGTTTCGATGATTTTGAATTCCTCTAGTGAAATTGAGTTGTGTAGACTTCTAGCAGCTGGAATAGTTTCAACAAACCTTTATTTGAAGAACTTGAGGTTTGTTAACTGGAAACCTGGAATCGAGTTTACCAGTTGAGACATCGGCTCGAAGGACTGGTGTCAGAAGTTCATTTAATGAACAGAAGCTGCTGTGTCACATAACTTGACATCAGACAGACCAACAGAGGGAACACGAACCTCTTTTCCGTTTTCTTGTGTTTTGTTTGTTTGCTTGTTGTGTTTGTGTTTTCCTTTGACTGATCGTGTTGCGTCTGGAGCGAAAAGAAGGAGCTTGACGTCAGCATGTGGGAGTCGAGGAAGAAACATTCCTTTTTACACGGTATTGTTTTAGTTTAATTAGTTTAGGGACTTACGCGCTGCGCTTGTGTTTGGTGTGCGTGGTTGACGTACGCGTTTGCCCGCGTAGTTCTGTAGGAATTTTGGAAGGAGCGTTGGATCTGACCGCAGATCTGTGCAAGGCGCTTTTTCTACATGGTAGCGGAACTCTACGGAGCTACCCACACCATTCTCCGCTGACCCTTGTTGCAGTGTGCTAAGGACGCCATCTAAGGTGAAGCTGAGATCGTTTGTATTGAGCTCCTGGATTTTCGCGAGATCTGTGTTGAGCTTGTACTAAGGTTCTGAAGTGATCACTAGGTTGGTACATTGCGGATGTAAAGTCAAGGGCATCGAAGAGCTTGAGTATTCTTGATTCAGATGAGACGTGTTTTTGTTTCACTTTGCGGCATGTTGACTGTGAGGTCATTGGTTGAAGGTGACTTGTCAATTGATTGCCGGAGATGGCATGTTTTGGGATGCTTGGTGTATCTCGACAGGCTGAGGTTGGGAGTAAGTCCTGGAGACGCAAGTGAGGTGTTTGGACAGTGAAGGCTCCGACAACCTGCCTGGAGATGAACATTGAGAGTATCGCGACAGGCTGAGGTTGGGAGTAAGTCCTGGAGACACAAGTGAGGTGTTTGGACAGTGAAAACTCCGACAACCTGCCTTGAGATGAGTTAAGTAGAGAGAAGTCTGTACGTTGACTTGGATGACAGCCTGAGGTTTGGATTAGGTCCTGGAGACACAATAGATGTTTGGGCAAGCGAGAACCCCGACCATTTGTCTGGTTTCCAGGCAAGTTGTCGGAGTTCTTGAGTGTGTAAGATTTGAGAAATTACTGGATTTTGGTTAGAACTGTAGCGTTTAAGCTCAAGGAAAGTATCGCCACGTAGTCTATACCAGGAATGGACAATCGCGACAACCGACCATTACGTGAAGCAATGGAGGAACGGTACATTGAGTGGATTGTTGGATTGGAGAAGGTGACGAGCATCTTTCGGATAGTACAGACTATGCTTGTTCTCATGGAATGGCTTCTACCTTTACTTGAGGATATTGGTTTGAGTGCGAACCAACGAGACATCATGACAATGTTCCGCGATCATCTCTCGGAATTGGAGATCGAGATGCAAAGGCAGATTCTTCAGCTGCGTGAGCATATCTTAGGTAGATATCAGAGGTCATTGCAAGGTTGAAATACCTGTGGCCCATTGCTGTTTGATAGACTTTTCCTATATGTGGTCGATAGGGTTCCTGGCAGTAGTGGTAAGCGTGGAAAATAGGTGACAACGCCGGAGCTGCATGTGAGAGTATGTTGCAGTTGCGTTGCATGTGAGACTTGTGATTTGGTTGTGTAAGAGGTTTTGTGACTTTGGCAAGAGAGTGAGAGAGAGTGCCTGGAGAATCACTAGAGAGCATTGGAAAGAGTTGGAAGGAAAGTGGGCTGTACGGCAGGGTGCTGCATAGGTCCATATTGAAAGTAAGAAAGAGTAACATCTCGACAGGTTGGTCAGGTTGTAGATGATTCTGGACGCACGGAGTGCACAGTGCGTGGTGCTACTGAGCCTGGCGTCATGCCTGGAGATGACAGTTTGAGTTGAGAAGGTTTGGCATGAGAACCACGGAGGGTTGGTGACCTGGTTTAGTTGCCACAGAGTGGAGAAAGATCGGCATGAGAACCCGGAATGGTCAGTAGCCTTGGTTTAGTTGCCACAGAGTTGAGAAAGATTGGCATGAGAACCCGGAAAGGTCGGTGACCTGGTTTAGTTGCCATAGATTTGAGAAACGTTGGCATGAGAACCACGGAGGGTCGAGTTTGCTTTGTCAGTGACCTTGGTTTAGTTGCCACATTTGTAATGTAATGCGTGAATAGTTGGACACCTGAGGTTCAGTAGTGTGCAGGAGCAGTGGAGCGTGACGGATGTTTGCACTGACTGGTAACCTTGAGATTGGAGCCTGAAGCATTGGTGTTTGCCTGGCAGTGTAGGTACTAGAGTGCTGAGAGAGAGAGATAGGAACCGTCATGGCACTGGAGGCACAGTGGAACTTGGTGTTGAGATTGTGAGTTGACAACGGAGTGAGCTGTGTTTGCCTGTTTGGGAAAGTTGATTTGATTTCTCAGATGCATCAGGTAACCAACATCCTAGGTTTGAACTGCAGTTGTGAGTGCGTTTGATTGGGACATATAGTGAGTCATTGGAAACGACCTGAACTGTGTAGGAAGTGGAAACTGTTTTGCACTGTATTTTAAACGAAACGGGAACTTTGTTGTGAGTTTGTTTTCATGTTTTTGACCGGAGTTTGAACAGTTTTGCAGTGTCGCAGGCAGGTCAGGTATGACTTACGTTCTTTGGATAGTTGCAGTTGTTTGTGAAACCTGGTACAGATGCAGAGAGGGTCCAATATACCTGAGGCAGGTAGGTACTCTGAAGTTGTTGTCAGACTGACTGGACTTTGTGTGAAGACAACTTGAATGCAAGCATTCTCTTTTGGCTTAGAACAATCATACCGTACCTCTCTAGATGGATGGACGAGCACGGAGATTTCTGCAAGCCGAGTTTGGCTGTGAGACGAGCTCTATGGTCTTTATAGCAATGATTGCCAGTGTGGTTTGCCTACGATGGTTGTGGCATTTCCTTTGGTAGAGATGTAGTTTGAGAACAAGATGCTTGTGATGTTGGTCGACTCCGGAGGGTTTCCTTTGCGAACCTGGGTCATGTTGAGTGGACATCTTGTACTACCAGAAGGCTGGCATGGGGTTTTGCGAGATCTACAGCACTGGAGCTTTGCAGAGGATTCTGAGAGGAAGTAGAGCGGTAGTGTAGTTTGTGCGTTTGCGTGTTGCTCAGAGTGAAAAGCAAGAGAGGGAATCTGGGATTTGAGATTTGCAATTTTCTTTTGAGTTGAAGAGTTTTGACTTACAACAGAAAAGAAAGAATTGGACTGGACGGCAGGGGCGATTACGACTTGCATAGGTCCATAGGGAACTGGACGGCAGGGGCGATTACGACTTGCATAGGTTCCAAAAGGAAAAGAAAAGTTGTAGAAAGTCAAAACGTGGACCAGATTGCAAGACGTTGCAAGGTCCACACATGAGCTAGATTGCAGACGTGCATAGGCTCAGAGAACAGATTTAAGTAGAAGAGAAAGAAACAAAGGGAACTGGATGGCAGGGGCGATTACGACTTGCATAGGTTCCGAAACGTGAGACTGACTGAAATGAATGTAAATGTGCTGTCAGTTTGTAGCTCGACATACTGTCTAAGTGAGAGACGAAGTATGGAGCTGTCTATTATGCTGGACTTGACGTGACATTTTGTCTGGACTTCTCATGTTTGTATAGGTTTCATTCCACTGTTGC
Organism: Cladocopium goreaui; assembly: GCA_947184155.2. Lineage (NCBI taxonomy): Eukaryota > Dinophyceae > Suessiales > Symbiodiniaceae > Cladocopium > Cladocopium goreaui. The sequence continues at coordinate 154,675 of CAMXCT020001009.1, forward strand.
TGTTTTACTATAAGACAACTTTGGCTCAGTGTTTTTGCATTTCAGCTGCCCTCACAATAGCTTTGAGATACCATGGCATCAACGGCAATGGAATCCATTCGTCTTTGGTTGGCGTTGACTCCTAAGCAGTTTGAGGACTTGAACAATGGGAAGGAGATTCAGCCCGACGAATATTCCAAACGATTTGGACTACGAAAAGACCCGGTTGCTGCCGTCGAGCGTGCTCAGTACTTCAACGACTGGACACCGGAAGGTCCAAAGGGTGAGTTTTGTGCCAAAGACTATGTTCTGGTCGAGGTCGAGCTGACCGCCATTGGCTATCTCCAGAAAGCCGAGGCGGGGGTTCTCTTGAAATATAAGCCCAACGAATACCGTTGGCAGGGAACGATGAAATCCGTAGAGTTTGACCAGTACGGAAACTTGTTATACAAGTTTTCCACGGAGGCTCACCAGATCATCTGAGCACAGAGGAAATATCCTCTCTATGTATAGTTTTGTTGTAATGGTTCCAGGTCGGGTGGTAGTGCTAGGCTTGGAAGCCGACGATAGCTGCGAGGAGAAATGCAAAAGCGGTGGTGAAAGAGCTGTCAAGCTGAGATTGGAGTGAAATGACAATTTTGGGATGTCTTGGAATTTTAGAGTTTTGGACGATTTCGGACTGGACGGAACTTGGACCTGTGGAACTCAGTTTGAGTGGTTTTCTGTCAGCTGTCACGAGTTTTGCATGAGTTTTCATTTTTGCTGCATGACATGTCTATGGGTTTCATACGCGTGGGAACCACTGTGATCTGTTTTGCAGTTTTGTGAAGAGTTGTGCATGCATTGGCAGTTGGATCTGGATTGAGTTTGCGGTTTGCCACAAGTTTGCACTATTTTATTTTGGGCTGAGACACTGAATTTTGGTCGATCACATATTACCTGTCAAGATGTGCGGCACGCATCTTGGGGTAGTATTGAGTGTGATCTTTGCCGGAAGTGTAATTCATCTGTTAAGGTGTGAGTCACGCACCTTAGGATGAACAAGAGAGAGTTTGTGCTTGACATGGCATGAAATGGCTGAGATGTGGTCTGCATGGTCATTAGAGGGATTGTCAAGTTGAATTGCAGATTATGCCCAAGCTGTATTTGGGCCCCGGCTTATCCCAGCGGGTGCATCAGGCCTTGTCTAGAAGACTCGAGCAATTCATGGCAGCGAACGTTGCAGCTTCCGCAACTCCAGCAGCCCCAGCAGCTCCATCGACAGAGGGTGTAGAATTTCCTGTGTCTGAGAATCCAGCGCTACCGGCGCAGACAGGAGTGACTGAGACGGATTCTGAGAAAGAGAAAGATCAGGATACTATCCATGTGGATGGAGAAGACAAGGAAGATAAGGAAGAAGGAGATGCTGGAAGAGATGATGACAGATCGAGATCCCCGAGATTGAGAAGGCATCATGAGTCCTTCGATCCCAATGAGGCAGCCGACTTGTTGAGTTCTACCACAGGCTTGGCTGTGGGAATCACGTCCATGGTCGCTGCGCTGAAAGGGTCGACAGACAAGCTTGAGATCCTGATTAAGAGTACCCATACTCTGCAGTCTGACCTTTGCAGATCCCTGGAAGCCGTTGGAGAAGCCGTCACCAACATGGCACGTGCATCCGAGTCCCTTGCTGCGGGGGTGAATCACAACACCAGCAGGGTTGGAGCAATGGTAGGTGAACTTACCAAGCTCAAGAAGCATGTTGAGTGGTCGCTTGACGTCTCGATGAAGGACACGCTCCGAGACAACAAGAAAGGTCGCTTGGAGAGGGACCAGTCGTTACAAGACATCATGTCTCAACTCCAGGAGTCCATGGATAAGCTCCAGGAGAACCTGAAGCTTGTGGCGGAAAGAATCGAAAGAGGAACGCCACCGGCAGAAGTACCTCCTGCGTATGACCCGCCATTGGCACCTATGACGCCAGCTATGACACCAGCTGGACCTGGCCCAAGTATCCCACCGCCGCCGGCGGTGCCGCCCAGGCCTGCAATCCCAGCACCACCGACACTGCAGACGGTGCGATTTGCAGGGTATAGCCCGGCAAGGATGGGCGAAGTGCCAATGAGCTATCCCCTGGCTTTGGAGGTGAAAGACATGAAGTCGCCACCTACTCAGGTGATCGACGCGAGGAAGTCACGGGACGTGTCAGAGCTGTTTCACCCACACCACGTCACGATCCTCTGACGGGGACCGCAGCGTTCTCCCCTCTGGGGTATATGCAGATTCAGGGGACGCGGGACTACCGCAGAGTATACCCCTGATATCCATCCCTGAGCAGAGTGCCAAAGGCACTGGAATTCGCCTGGTCTAACGACAAGAGAATAGTTGATTTTGTCAGCTCGAGGTTCACTTGTTGTTTTCAGAAATGACGGCGTGGCTGAGCGCAGGCATCGGATTGGAGTTTTAAAAGGGGGCGAGACACACCGAGTGACGCAGTAGATACGGTTTTGTCTGCAAATTTTGGTTGCTTGAGGTTCGTTTTGTTGTCATATGTCTCTCAATGACGATGGCGAGAGCAACGTTCTTGAAGGCATTCAGAACTCGGAGTTGCTGGCAGATCTGAGGGAGACATCATGAAGAAAGGTTGAGGTTGTTCTTGGTTGGCTTGATTGCGATATTTCTCATGTTTGAGTTGTTGTGTACATGATTTGAGTTTTGTTGCTTGAGACATGGAACTTGATGTTGTGAGTGCTTTCACAAACATTTGGTATAATTGTGTTGTCATGGCACATGATGAGAACCTGGGAAGAAACTCGGAATCTGAGTCTAAGTAATGGAAAAATCTTCCGGGGAATCTGATGCCATGATTGCAGACACATTGCACTGTCATGTCATGATATAGACTCAAACAAGACATACCACACCTCCGAGATCATGAGGATGGACCAAACGTTAAAAGGGGGACGGCGATCTATGCGATGATGAAGCTGTGAGAGCTATTCTGTCCTAGAATGTCCCTCACCGCTTCCTCATTCCGTGCCAATCTTAGCTAGTCCTGACCCTGACAGAGAGAGAGAGTCTCATTCAGAACATTTTGAATTTGTTGTGCAGTGACTGTGAACTGTACTTCACTTGCTTTGAATTTGGGATGAGTTGCATGAGTGATATTATTTCACTTGCGTTTTCTTTTCATACGCCTACCTTCTTCACGAAGGTGCGGATTAGCTGAAACAGTTGGCCTTTGTTTTCGTGTTGACTCCGATCGTGCGACGTTAGGTTTCGTCTTGGGCCTCGTGTGTGTGTGTTTGTTTTGTTTTGTTCTGTTGTTGTTGTTTTGTTTGTTGTAGGAAGACAACAGCACTGTAGGTATATCGTTATCGACGCCATGGTTTATCCGAGGAACTGGATTTTGGAAGATGAGCTTAGTACTGGAAAGACTTTAAGAGTCTTTGGACTGAGTCTGGTATTCCAACATCTGGCTTTCGTGACAGAGAAGATTTTGAATTTGGAAGTTACGACATTATGCATGAGTTGAACAAGATGAGTTTTGGACGATGCTTTATCATCTACCGTGAGTTTTGGAAGTACACGTACTTCTGTGGACATCTTTTGATCATGGATATGATCTGGAATGTGGACATTTTTCTGCGGGTATTTGAGTGGTATCGGTATCTGGAAGTAAGGTGAGTGGATGAGATGTCATGTCGAAAGGGGGTATGGAAATTTGACACCCTGTGTGAGACCACCCTTTGCGTAAGGGTGAAGCGACATGCCATTCATCATTGGTTGTATAGTTTATGCACAGAGGATATGTGGAAGGTTACTGCAAGAAGTCATGGAGGATTGGTAGAGAACACTCTACTTATTGCGGAAAGAATCTTGGATGTGATCATCCCGTGTCACAATGTTCTATTGGTCTTCGGACTTACTGTTTCTGACATCAGGATGATGTCATTGATCAGTGTTGACCAGTGATTGTGGTATATAGATCAGTTCTACATCTTATTCTGGATTCGACTTGAGTCTGGTACGGCTTATTGCCTGAACTGAAAATACCTACATTGGTTTGACATTGGAATTGTTTATTGTGTCTTCGACGTTGAGAAGGTCATTCTCTCCAAGTGATGAGAACACAGCTAGAAACTCTTGGAGAAGAGTTTAAGCTAGCTGGAAATATCTGATGGAGAGAACCTATTATGCTTTGAACTTGGACCTTGAGATGCGTTGGCATTGTGAGGACAATGATCATATTTGGGCATCTTATTTGTCTGAGAGTTTTGTGATGAGATGTTTCGGTATTGTGAGGACAATACCTACATCATCGTCATCGTGGCCTATGGATCATACACTTGATCTTATGGTGTACATCTTATCGTTCCTGAGATAACTTTGGTTATCGCTATGAGGACGATATTGTTTTGACACGACTTTGATCTACATTGTGGATGGGCTATTACAGTGGTCGAAAGACTTCAGCGATACAACTGTATTTGGCGGACCTACATTGACAATGTCGAATAGAACACTCTATTCTCCATTGAAATTGGAAACTGTGAGATGCTATCTCTATGTGGAAAACTGATATGGAGAAGGAACTTTGTGTTCTGACTATGCTTTGTATCCAGAAGAAGGTTGTACAGACACCTTGTGTGAATCACTTTGTTCTTGAGAAATTAGTCACAAGCTTGACTAATGAGCTGGTTATTCACGTTTGGATGAGAACCAGTTTGTTTTGAGAACTTTTGGAAGTGTTTCGATGATTTTGAATTCCTCTAGTGAAATTGAGTTTTGTAGACTTCTAGCAGCTGGAATAGTTTCAACAAACCTTTATTTGAAGAACTTGAGGTTTGTTAACTGGAAACCTGGAATCGAGTTTACCAGTTGACATCGGCTCGAAGGACTGGTGTCAGAAGTTCATTTAATGAACAGAAGCTGCTGTGTCACATAACTTGACATCAGACAGACCAACAGAGGGAACACGAACCTCTTTTCCGTTTTCTTGTGTTTTGTTTGTTTGCTTGTTGTGTTTGTGTTTTCCTTTGACTGATCGTGTTGCGTCTGGAGCGAAAAGAAGGAGCTTGACGTCAGCATGTGGGAGTCGAGGAAGAAACATTCCTTTTTACACGGTATTGTTTTAGTTTAATTAGTTTAGGGACTTACGCGCTGCGCTTGTGTTTGGTGTGCGTGGTTGACGTACGCGTTTGCCCGCGTAGTTCTGTAGGAATTTTGGAAGGAGCGTTGGATCTGACCGCAGATCTGTGCAAGGCGCTTTTTCTACAATCTGCGGACACGAAGGTCTGACAGACTGCCGGTGGTAGTTCGAATCCCTGCTCGTCCACTCGGGAGTCTCAAGTGTAGCAAAGCAAATGACCTAGGACGATCTGAGAAGGGCCTCAGGGCGGACAGGACAACCAGAAGGAGCAACACAGAAAAACAACAGACACAGCACCAGACGAGGAGACAAATTATTGGGAGCTGTCCTCCTTGTGGGCGATAATCCGCGGTTGATTGCCGCTCCTTTGCTCAGCTGTGTGTGGATGCGGGCCGCTTTTATGCACTTCTTGCATGATGGAACCATATTGGCCCTTAAGCACTTGCATGCGCGGACAGCTGCCCGCCTTGTGTTTGGCGCATCTTCCCCCTGATTCTTGGCGGCTGTCGCAAGGATGTCTCACTTCTTCTTCTTCTTCCGTCCGGGTTGGTTCCGCACTAGCTGAGGATGTGGCATGAGTGATATCTCGGACTGGCGCTTCTTTGGTGCGTGGTGGGTTGCTGGGGATTGGCAGCGTTGGATGTACCCGCCATCCATCAAAGAAGTACATACCTGGCAAAGGTAGGATTTCCTGTTCAGGGCCGGTCTGTGGAATCGCTGCTGGTCCATCGGGAGTCTCAAGTGCGACCCGCCGAGGCAACGGGCGCCGACCAAAAAAAAGGTACAAAACCAGAGACGGCAAGAAACGAGCCAGAGGAAACACAGACAAGGTACAGCCAGAGACGCCCAGCCAAGCAGGTAGGAACCACAGACGGCCGAAAGCGAGCCGACAACGCAGACAAGCGATAGCCAGAAACGCGCAAGCCAGCAGGCACGAAGCCCAAACAGCGGGAAACAAGCATGAGAAGAATCCAGACTCTCAAGCAAGCCAAAAAAAGAAGGAAGAAGCAGAAAGGTAACGACCAGAAAGGCGCAAGCAGGTCGTTCAACACGTTCAATTGCATGTTGCAAAATAGGGTCACACAAGCTTGCCGTAGCTGTGAACTCTTCATCAAGACATGCATTGTCACGGAGGCGCCAAGCTGAACAAATAAAAAATATCTGCAGAACTGTTCAGGTGCAGTGCATTGGAACACAGCAAAAACAACGGGTCAGCCTGGAAATCCAGAATAAACACCACTCTCCCGACGAGTGGGCCAGCTGATTAACCGCTGATCCGAGAAAGAAATTCACGATCCATGTGCGCAGGCTCTGCTCACGGGCGCCCCAGACTGTCCAGTCCTCTTTCCTTTTCTGCTGGGGTTGGTTCTGTGCTTGAAGTGCTGTGTGCGGAGGCTTCAACATCACACACTGGTGCTTCTTTGGTGCTTGGTGAGTCGGTGGGGATTGCCAATGTTGGATGTACCCGCCATCTGTCAAAGAAGTAAATGTCCGGTAGCGGTGTGATTTCTTGATCAGGGCCAGACTGTGCCAAGACACCCGGTGCGTGCACATTTCTGATCGTTGCAATCACCGCGCTGTCTCTGAACCTGCCCTGACAGGCAGCCAAAATAACCCGCGGCGCCCAAAAACGCGAAACCTGCCTGCTACTGAAAGTTCAGGGTGTCAAGCGCAAAAATGAAAAAATTGCTCTTTTTGGATCCGACTTTCCCTCGCCTTCGGAACGAGCTGTTCTCGATCCCTTTTGGGTTCTGGACGTGAAACGCCTTCAAAAACGCATTCTTTTTTCAATTCTTTCCCGCTGTCACAGCTGTCCTCCGCTGGTTGTGAAAAATCATCCTATGTATAGCTAGCGTAGCGATCTTGTGCTTGAACTTAGGTAGTTGTTAATTGCTTTGTAGTTGTAGTTTGTGGACTTGCGTAGTTTGGACTTTGTTTTGTAGTTAGCAGGTGATTGTGATGTAGTTAATCGATCTCATCTCATTCCGTCACAAAGAGTTGTGACGGAGTTGCCATTTTTCGTTTGTAGTTAGCCGTTTTTAGGTTTTCTGCACGTTGTAGGGTATTCCACACGAGAACCAAACTGCACGAAACCAATCTTAGGTTTTTAGGAACCGAGAAACCTGTTTTGCACGTTTCTAGATTGGTAGAATCGTTTTTGCACAATTAAGTTTGTAGAGATTTTGGAATCTCCTTGACTGGACCGGAATCCAGTTTGCTTTACCCACAGAAACTCACTTAGTTTCTGTGTTCTGAACTGTGTTTACCAACGTGAACGTTGGCTCAAGCCTGCGAGGGCGAAAAGTGTGTGAGTGTGTCGCCGTGAGACGGCCTGGGAGAGTCGATACTGCAGAAACGCGAAACGATCGCCGTTTGTTTGTGTTTTGGTTTGGGTTTACTTTGAGCACGAGAGGTTTGAAAGCGGTTTTCGCGATCTAACTTTGTGTGTCAAAGTTTTACGTGGTAGCGGAGCTTGTGTGCTCCCTCCACAAGAGATCCTGTGAGGATCTGGCACGCCTGTGTGCGTCTTGTGTGTGCCTGGTTCCAGGGAAGTTGGTGTGAGTTGCGTTTGACTGTCGTGTGTTTGACTCCGAGGTGTCAGAAATGTCTCAATCAGGACAACCACAGCATTTTCGCATGGACGGCCAAGGTACCCAGAACGGAGAGAAAGGATATGGTAAGGGTTTTCAGGCAGGTGGACCGACTGGACCGTACCCTGTTGGAGAAGTTGGACCGAGGAGTCCGCAACCTGCGTCACCGACGCACCAAGAGCAGCCTAGTATGCCAGGAAGTCCAGGTCCGCAAGGTCCTTTGTTCACGCCAGATCAGTTGACCCAGATCGCACAGATCTTCCGCATGGGAATTGAGCCTGTCGTAAGGGAAATGAATACGAGACTTGATGGTTTGCAAGCTCAGGTGACTCGCGTTCCAGAGGGAACTGCAGCCTTGCACGGTGCGAGACCGGCTGATGCATCCTTGTCTTCAGGTTTAAGCAGTGGACCTTCACGGTTTGGTGAACAGCCACCCACGAGTCCAGGACCTGCGTTCCGACCTGTGGGGTCGCCGCCAGGTATAGCACAAGTGACACCCCAGAGTGGGGAGAGAAATCCGAATCAAGATGACGAGAGAGATGGTCGTGACATCTTCAGTAAATCTGAAAAATGGTTACCTCCTATGCCCACTGTGGATTTCAGGAACTGGAGAACCCGTGCAGATGAAGTCCTTGGATTTTCGGACTGGGTTCAGGCTTTACGTGCTTGGGTTTCCTTAGGAAGTGACATCTTTGCCTGGGAGATTGCCCAGTGCATTGGTTGGGAACAAGAGATTCATATGTCTGTGCTGAAGCCCACTCAACAGACTCGAAGTGCGCGTCTTCTTGCAATCCTCATTCAGACGTTCAAGGATTTCCCAAGGGGGAACACCATGCTGCAAGCTTATGTTGAGGGAGTTGGTGTTGATGGAGCGTTCTTGGCAACCAGAGGTACGAGTGGTTTTGAAGGTTTGCGTTTGTTGTCAAGAGAGTTTTCTTTGCGTTCAAGGGCAGAAGCGTCTTTCTTTCGCACTGAGTTTTTGGCAAAGACGTTCAAGGCGTCTGCTGGTGTTACGCAGGTGAGTGACATCATCCGCCAGATCGACGTTGGACTGTCAAGGTTTCGCAAGATGATTGAAACTTTGCCTGCAACTGTGTCCAGAGTTGGACTTGAGGTGCAAACAAGTGATTTGACCATCATGCTTTTGCGTTCGTTGCCACATGATGTTCGTTCGTACACCACTTTGCATGCAGCAGGTGATGCTTATACTGACCTTCGCACTGCTGCGTTGCGTTTTGAGACGCAGCAACGCATGTTTGCTGAGTTGAGTGGCCCATCTTCATCAGGTGCACGAGGTGTGCATGCACTTGAAAGTGCTGAGACCGCTGAAGAGTGGTGGGGATACGATCAGGAAGGTTATGACAACTCTGAGTATGCCCAGGAAGAAGATCCTGATGATCAATGGGAATGGGACGAAGATGCACAGGTTTGGATCAGTGCTACTGTTGCCAAAGGAAAGGGAAGTCCCAAGAGCACGATGAAGTGTCATCTGTGTGGCAGGCGAGGCCACATGGCCAAGCAATGCAAGGCCGATCTGAGCAAGGTGAAATGTTTTCATTGCTCGAGATTTGGTCACATTGGGGCACAATGTCCTGACAAGCCCAAAGGTGACAAGGGAAAGCAGCAGAAGAAGCCCCAGCCGAAAGCTGGAAAGAGCAAAGGTAAGGGAAAGATGCACGAGTTGGCAGAGGAGAATGGGCAGGAAGCTGCTCCAGCACAAGGTGAGGTGCTGATGCCATTGATTTCTTCAGTTGAACATTCGGATGATGAGTGGCGATGGTGGTTGATTGACAGTGGAGCAGCTGTCTCAGTGTTGTCTGAGCAGTTCAAGGCCTACTACAAGTGCAGCGCAGAAGAGCAGGTGATGGACACCTACTATGCAGCCAATGGGTCTGCAGTCACCATGAGAGGTGAAGTTCAGGTGACAGTTGCGTTTGAGACGGGATCTGGTTCCAAGAAGTCTCAGAACTTTCGTTTGAAGTGCTGCGTAGGCTCCACCAGCCACAACATTGTGAGCACAACCCAGCTTGTGAAGCGTGGATGGACAGTTGTTCAGTCGCCAGGTGAAACCTATCTTTGGCATGAAGAGTCGAATACCGTGATTACTGATGTGGTGTTGTGGGGAGGATGTCCCTGGCTGAGAGCCAAGAAGACAACATCTCAGGTTCCTGCTGTGAAGGATACCTACATGCCGATGGAAGTTGATGTGCCAATGGAGTCAGTGAGGACCGGGCAAGGCTTGACTGTTGGTATGGTAGGTGCGGTTGAGTTGTCAACCCAGGAGAGACTGCGTCAACACATCTTGAGAGGCCATTATCCGTATGACCCTCATTGTTTGGAATGTCAACAGGGCCGTGGTGTTTCCAGAGCACCCAGGCGAGATTTGAAAGAGCGCTTGCTTGAGGTACAGGTTGACTTCATGTTCTTGGGAACAGTTGGATCGCAGTACAAGTTTTTGTTGTTTCGTCACTGTTTCAGTGGTTTGTTGGGTGTCTGCGCTGTGAGCGAGAATCTTGACACCACCGGCCAACATGTCCGCCAGATCTTGGCAGAGTTTGGACTGTTGTCTGGAGATCCAAAGCCGATTGATTTCAGGTCAGATGCGTCCGATGAACTCGGGACGACGTTGAGAAGAGCTGGTATTCCAAGAGAATTTACCGTCAGCAAAGCAGGTCCCCAGAACCATGATACTGTTGGTTCAGTGGAGCGTGGAGTCCGTGAGCTGAAAGAAGGTCTTGCGGTACTGAGACTCGAATTGGGGAAAGCAGGTGTTGACGTGGTCAACAGTTTGGTTGGCTGGGAAGCCAGTTCAAGGTACGTGATTGCGATGCACAACTTGCATTCGAAGTTGGATGGCACAGGATTGAGTGGACGAGAGGTCCTGAGAAACCAGGTTGATCAGAAGAATGCTGTCACAGCGATGTTCTGTTCTAGGGTTCTTGCGGAGACACCTGACAGTGTGAACAGCATCGGAAGGTTCGTGACTGCTGGATACCTGTATCCTGTGAGGAACTCGTTTGCACACTTTGTAGTTGCGTCAATTGAAGGTGAACTGAAATTTTTCCAAGCGAAGAGCCTGAAGCTCGTTTTTCCAATTGTGTATCCTCTGGAATTGGTTGGAAGGTTCTTGCGTGCAGTGGACTCTGCTGGACCTGCACCCGCCATTTTGGACCAGGAACCGATTGAGATCGTTCCAGAGGACTTTGCACGTCTGCCCGACAAGGTGCAACCTCCACGGCATTGGATTGATGCCCATGGACGGACCGAAGGTTGTAGTTCTTGTGCTACTCGTCAAGGTCGACACTCCAAGAAGTGCTGTGAGCGCTATTGGACATGGCTTCGGAACCAGAGATCCAAAGAAGCCGTTGTGCCTGAGAAACAACTCCCACTTGCCGAGCCCAATGACCAAGAAGTGGCGGTACCAGTACCATCACAGCCACTACCAAAGATTCCAGGTTTGCCATCTGGAATGTTGCCTACAAGGCACTGTCCGAGTTGTGAATCAGGTATGAATGCTCCTGGCACCCGCCATTCGGCTGAGTGCCGCAAGAGGCAAGGTGAGTTCTTGTCTACTCCTATCAAGCCGTCGCTTGAGGATGTGGAGCAAGCTTTGGAGCAAGCAGGTGAAGGTGGAGACGTCCCCTACTCACCATCTCTGGGTCCCGAACATGCTGATCTTGCCGATGTGGACATGGACTTACCACTTGAGGCGAGTTCTGCACCAGCTGAGGCTGCATCCTTTTCGGAGCGAGACGCTCCAGAATTTCAATCCGAAGATGTTGAGATGGAAGTTGAACAGCCACAGACGATCCCGATGATCGATGTGTGTCTTTGCTCTGAGAGAGTCAGGATTGGATGTTTGACTTCTCCCGATCTGCTCTCCGAGGAGCGGTTCTCTGTTGAGTCTATCAGTTTTTCAGGTGGAGCTCATGACTCTGAAGTTGTTGAGCTATGTGGATCCAAGGTTCGATTGTGGAAGCCAACAGGAGCTGTTTCGGATACCACTCTTGAAGAACTGGACCCCCAAGGAACTTTCCTTGCGATGGTCAAAGAGCTCAAGGGATTGACTCATGTGAATGCAGGTCGTATCATGAAGGAGAAGGAAGCCTTGCAGTTCTGCAAGAAGCACAACATCAAAGTTATCTCCTGCAGGTGGGTTACGAACAGTAAGCCTGAAGCCGACGAAGGAGTTCGTGCTCGGATAGTCGTGAAAGATTTTGCTAAAGGTCAGAAGACTGCCAGACAGGAAGGTATTTCTTCCCCCACACCCTCGATTGAGTCGCTACGACTTCTGTTGGGAGCGGCAACGGGTATGTGGATTGGTGGAAAAGGTTTCAACCTTTATGCAATTGACGTCAGTCAGGCGTTCATGAATTCACCGCTCACTGTGAAGGTTTGTGTCCGGCTTCCATCATCAATCAGCACACTTGACAATGAACCGGTTTTTCTTGAGGCTTACAAGGGTTTGAATGGACTTCGTATCGCAAGTTTGACTTGGGTTCTGTTCTTTGATGGGATTGTCAAAAGCGTTGGCATCCGATCTGGACTTGTGGAGCCATGCTTGTACGGTGGGATGGTACGAGGTGCCCCCATCCTTGTCATCTGTTATGTGGATGACCTGTTGGTTGCCACGCCCAGCGAGGCTGCGTATCGTGTTCTGTTTGAAGCTCTTGAGAAGCAGGTCAAGATCCGAGAGACTGGCCGAGTGACCATGTCTGGTGGTTCATTGAAGTTTCTAGGCCGTACCATCCTCCGAGAGAAGGGAAGCTCAGGTTTGCAGTTGTTTGTCGACCAGGATTACCTGAACAGTGCGTTCGAGGAGTATGGAATCTCCAAAGGTTCCACTGCATTTCCTGATCTTCGTCCATTTTTGGAGCAGACACTGCAAGAAGAGCCTATCAGCGCTGAGGCGCACTCCAAGTTCAGGAGAGTTCTTGGACGTTTGTCATGGCTGGCACAGACCCGACAGGATATCTTGATCCTGATTGCAATGCTGTCGACTGGACAATCTTGTCCAAAGCCAGGCCATGAGAAAGCTCTGCGAGCTGTGCTTCGATTTATGTTGTTGCACCTGAAGATGTCCCAGAAATTTCCCTCACCTGGACTTGAGGACCTTTCTGAGAAGGACATCGGTCTGGAAGTTTATAGTGATGCTGGATTTGCCCCTATGCAAGCTACTCAGAGGAGAAGCATCACTGGATGTGTTATTGTTTTCCGACGTGTTGTCTTGAAGTGTTTCTCTCGACATCAGGCATCTGTGACTTTGAGTTCATGCGAGGCAGAGCTCGTTGCCGTTCAGGCAGCTGTCCAAGAAGCCATTGGTTTGCTGAGAAGTCTGAGTTTTGTCCTGCGTCGCATTCAGGTATATCCACCGTCTTCATCCGAGGACGACGGTTTGGATGTTGTCTGTCCAATCCTCTTGTGGACCGACTCCCTGAGTGGGAAGATGCTTTTGGAAGGTTCCGACCTCCAGCGTAGGTCAAGACATATCGACATCAAAGTGAACTGGTTGAGGGAACTTTTGGCAAAAGAGATTTTGCAAATTGGGCATGTTCGAGGAACTGGAAACGTCGCTGACCATTTTACCAAATGTTTGCCGACGATCAAAGCGTTGCAGTACATGGAGGTACTTGGTTTTTCGTCGTTTGAAGGTATTCTTTTGGACTGTTGCTCGATTTTGAAATCTGCGACAACAGTTTTTCAGGTATTTTGTGTGCGTTTTCAACCAGAAACTGCATGTTTTGTGGAGAGTTGATTTGTGAAGAACCTGCAAATTCAACAACTTGTGAATTGCCGTCATTTCCACGTTCATGCACTCAAATGATCAATGCACTTGTAGCTGTTTGCGAAAGGTTTCAAGGCGAGGGAATCGGTTCCGCTATGGCTGGACGTATCCCTGCAGAACGAGAAGAGCCCAGAGCGCCGGACAGCCATGCGCTCCTTGGGCATCCAACAGCTGAAGGTGTCGGTGCGGCACCAGAGTCTGATGATGCGGTTACCATCGTTGGTGGTGAAGCCAAAGCTGCGACTGTTGTGGTGACATCTGCAGAGGCAGTGTTGTCAGCTGCTGAAGGTGTTGTGGCAGTGCCGAAGGCAGCAGAGGCTGCAGCTCCCCCTGCCGCTACTGAGGCGGTACCTGGTGCAGCAGAGGCTGCAGTTGTCGAAGCTGAGGACGTCGTGGAGGTCACTCCAAAGAAAGCTCAGCCGCCGAGACCCAAGAAGAAAGCCATGCCTGCTCGAGGCAGACCTGTGGAGAAAGCTGGACCGTCAGGAAGGTCTCAAGCCCCTGGACGTGAACCTGCTGTGAAGAAGATGCCCAGGAAGCCTGGTCGTTTTGTGATTCAGGTGAAGAAAGAGGCCTGGGAGGCCACTGGTTTGCTGAAGAGACGACGCGAGGCTGGTCGTCGTAAGGCCAAGCGTCAGGCTTGGAAGAACAGGCAGAAGGAGGCACTCGAGTACTTCGCTGCACAGAGGAGAGAAGAGGAATCGAGGCCAACACCTACGTTTGAGGTTGTGACAGGGTCGAGATTGCCAGGTCAGAGAAGGGTCGTCCGAAGGATGTACAACCCTCAGTCAAACAAGAGAGAGGAGTTGCAGATCGATACAAGAAACCCGAAAGCTGAGGAAGACAAAGGACCCGCCTTTGTAAGGTCCTTCAGTGGATTCAGCTGGAAGAATCCGAGAGGTCTGAAGTGTGGTCATTGTGGACAGAAAGGCCACATTATCCCTCAGTGTCCTGAGATGGAGAGAAGGGTGAGCCTTACTCATGGGCGTGTGACTCTGACGCCACGAGGACAGCACCAGCCAGACTCTACTGTGGGCGATGAGGTTGAGAGGCCACGGTTGGTCCGAGGAGACCCCAGCAGCCGAAGGTAGCCCTCCGAGAGCCCGTCAGAGGACTGGGATGGGTCCCCCTCAGACGCCACCGAAGAGAAGCGGCCAGCTTCCGGCCAGCAGCAATGCGGCAGTGGCGATGGGTCCGAAGCCGCCTGCACACCCGCCGGAGGGGTGGGTTCCGCAAGGGCCACAACAACCGCCTGCACCACCCAAGTTCCCTGTGAAGGCCCCTCCAGTGAAGCCTTCTCCAGCCAAGGGCCCACTACCACCACCGCCAGCGCCTCCGGCGCCACCTCAGGTACCACCGCCACCACCAGTTCCAGGAAGAGTTTCAAGTGCGCCAAAGACGCCACGCAAGACGCCTCCAAAGGCGAAAGCTGGAGAGCCCACATCGCCTAAGGCGAGCCCCGGTGCAAAGGCATCACCAGCTGTGGATTTGGTTACTCCGAAGAGCCCTGAAGTGAAAGCAGCGTCGCTTGTGGGCGAGCCGCCCCATAGGCCATTCAGAGTTGGCCCAGGAGGAGCATTGGAAGCTGAGACAATTGCCCCTTCATCGGGGTACAGTATGTCTATGATTTCAAGAGTTCCAGCTGCGAAGGCGCCGGCCAGTGAGGCCCCGCCAGAGCCTTCTGAGACATCAGGGAGACCGCCCCAGCGCCGTATGGAAGCCTGCATAGCATGTCATGGCAGTGGAGAACTTCCGATGCGAGCAAATCGGAGGTTGTTCAGGTTGTTGACAACGTCAACAGCGTCAGCAGCAACTGCGACTGCAGCGGCCCGAGTTGGAGCAACGGCCAGTGTTTTGTCTGCAATTTCAGGTTCGAGTTCTTCAGAAGCTGATGTGACCCATTTCAAGAGTGAAAGGGGGGTAGGTCTTTTTGTTGAGCTAGCCTGCAGCAGAGCCAGTGTCTTGTCAGCTGCATGCGCTGATAGCCGTGCTTGTTATGTTGGAGTTCATGGAAATCTTGAGAAGGTAGCTACACAGAATCATGTTGCAGATCTTGTGAACCAGGTGATGGAGGACTTGAAGATGACCAGATCAGCCTCTGATCGAGAGCTGGGAGAGGTGCATTTGTTCTGTCACGTTCACATGTCATTGCCATGCACAGGTGGATCTCCATTGCAGAATTTTTCGGGTGGGAAAAGAGTCCCCGAGCATGAGCGAAAGTTTTTTGAACTTCTAGCCGCTTGTGAAAAGTTGTTGGATAGGTTAGTAGAAAGACATCCCGAGTTGTCCATGTCTTTTGAATTGCCAAATTCCAACAGGTACTGGACTCATCCGAAGCTGCAAGCCTTTGTTCAGGCCAGAATTCCATTCAGGTCTGTTGTCCATGCTTGTGCAATGGGAATTGAAGGACTGCCAGGATTACCCATCAAGAAAGCGTTCAGGATCATGTCAAGTTCCGAGGAGCTTAGTCAACGTCTTGAGAAGCGTTTTCATTGTGCTTGTGATTTCCACGCATCATTCAACTTTTCTGACTTTCAGTTGTCAGAAAAATACTCCAGGAAGTTTGCCAGATTTTTTGTGCGGATGCTCGCATTACTTGCCCTCAGGTGATCGATGGCGTCGAAGCCACGCTGATTTTATCGCCTGATCTTCCCTGAGGAAAAAGGAAGAGTCTGCTGCATGAGTGGACTTGTGAAATTTTGGATAACTTGAACGACTTGTGAAGTCATCTTGAAGTTTTGATAGACTTGTGAAGTCAGCTGGATAGAGAAAGGTCTTTAAATGTCTGAGACATGAGGCTGAAACTCTCTTTGATCGTTGCCCTGTGCGTTGCTTGGGTAGTCGGATCTAATTATCGAGACTTTGAGGTCTGACGATTGCATGATATAGTTCTGAATCCAATTTGAATTGCAAGAGTTGCAGAAGTCTTTAGAAGACATCGAGAGGATGATCTTTGGACTTTCTTGGATTTTCTGTGGACTTTCCTTGATGGACTGTCTTTGGAATTCTTGTGGACTGCTTGGAATGGATTTCAGCTTGAGCTTGATTGGATTTCCGCAGCCATTTGTGTGTGTGGGCAGGTCGCGCAAGCCATGGCCACTGGAGAGATGGAAGAGCTCTACTGGCTCTTATTCTTTGTATATACACTGGGTTTTCTATCTGGTATTCTTTCAGCTTACTGCATTACGAGATGTTGCAAAAGCCGCAATACAACTGCAAGAAATTCAGGTACAGTTATGAAGAGTTCTACAGCTTTGTCGTGTGACTCTGACGGTGAAGGCCCAGGTACTCGTATCTATTGGAGTTTTTGCCGAGAGATGTATCACTGCAATGAGAAATGCGAGGTTTTGATTGCCGCCGCTAGTCCAAATGGACATATTCGATGCCGAGACAATTGCCAGATTTGCCAACCGGAGACTGGACCCTTGTTGGTTGTGACTTCAACAGGATCGAAGTATCACTGTTCAGGTTGCCGTACAACGGAGAAGTCAAAGCAGATGACGCTGTTAGCATGCCCTATCTGCTATGGCATGAGGAATGTCAAGGCCGAGTGACTGAATTCGTTTTGGATTTGAGTCGCACAAGTTCGAAAGGGGGTGTGAAAAATCATCCTATGTATAGCTAGCGTAGCGATCTTGTGCTTGAACTTAGGTAGTTGTTAGTTGCTTTGTAGTTTGTGGACTTGCGTAGTTTGGACTTTGTTTTGTAGTTAGCAGGTGATTGTGATGTAGTTAATCGATCTCATCTCATTCCGTCACAAAGAGTTGTGACGGAGTTGCCATTTTTCGTTTGTAGTTAGCCGTTTTTAGGTTTTCTGCACGTTGTAGGGTATTCCACACGAGAACCAAACTGCACGAAACCAATCTTAGGTTTTTAGGAACCGAGAAACCTGTTTTGCACGTTTCTAGATTGGTAGAATCGTTTTTTGCACAATTAAGTTTGTAGAGATTTTGGAATCTCCTTGACTGGACCGGAATCCAGTTTGCTTTACCCACAGAAACTCACTTAGTTTCTGTGTTCTGAACTGTGTTTACCAACGTGAACGTTGGCTCAAGCCTGCGAGAGCGAAAAGTGTGTGAGTGTGTCGCCGTGAGACGGCCTGGGAGAGTCGATACTGCAGAAACGCGAAACGATCGCCGTTTGTTTGTGTTTTGGTTTGGGTTTACTTTGAGCACGAGAGGTTTGAAAGCGGTTTTCGCGATCTAACTTTGTGTGTCAAAGTTTTACGCTGGTGCCTGCTTGCTTGCGCCTTTCTGGTTGTTACCTTTCTGCTTCTTCCTTCTTTTTTTGGCTTGTTTCCCGCCGTCTGGGCTTCGTGCCTGCAGGCTTGCGCGTTTCTGGCTATCGCTTGCCTGCGTTGTCCTGTCCGGCTCGCTTTCGGCCGTCTGTGGTTCCTACCTGCTTGGCTGGGCGTTTCTGGCTGTACCTTGCCTGCGTTGTCCTGTCTGGCTCGTTTCTTGCCGTCTCTTGGTTTGTACCTGCTGGGTCGGATGTCTCTGGCTGTTGCCTGCCTGCTTTGTCCTGTCTGAAGGCTCGTTTCCGGCCGTGTGCGGTTCCTACCTGCTTGGCAGGGCGTCTCTGGCTGTTACTTGCCTGCGTTGTCCTGTTTGGCTCGTTTCTTGCCGTCTCTTGTTTGTACCTGCTTGGTGTGGTGTTTCTAGCTGTTGCCTAGCGGTCTGCGGTTCCTACCTGCTTGGCTGGACGTCTCTGGCTGTTTCTTTCCCGCCGTCTCTGGTTTGTACCTGCTTGCTTGCGCCCGAAAACGCGAAACCTGCCTGCTTGGCGGAGCCATGAAGGCGTTGGACGGAAAAAAACAGCGACGGCAGGCTTGTCGTTAGCACAACAATTAAGTGCTGACCATGCTCGATAGTGCCTGGAACGTTCTCCCTTTTGACTTGGCACGGTAGTCATGTCCACCCTGAGATGCACCAGATGTTTTAGTGGCTTGTGACGGATGGTCACTTACCTAGCCCTGTGTGACCGCATTGTCGTAGCCACTGGGCCGCTCCCCGCAATGGGGAGGGCACAAAAGACACCTGGCCGCCAATGTCATCTTCATCCTGCTCGTGCTTACGCCTTCTGGTATGTGCTCTCTTTCTGAACATGGGCACGTGAACAAGTACTCGTGAGAGGACTCTGAGAGGCTGGGTTTGGCGACAGTGTCAGCAAATGCGACTTTTTGTTGTCTTCTTGGCAACAACGTAGATCGCGGGTCTCACTTTACTGGGTGGCAACTAATTCGTTTGCTGCAAGTTTTTGCGTTAGTTGCGACACGGCGACACTGTGTCCCTGGCAAATCTTTTGTGGTTGTTTCTGTTGGGCTCTTGCCCCGTTCGCTGTTTGCTTTGCTGTCCTTTGGATGGTGAGACGCAAATCTGGCTGGGGGATCTGCGTCTTGCCTTTTGTTTTTGGCGGTTTGTGTTTGGTTTTTGTTTGATTTGCCGCGCTGCATGCGACCACCTGTGTCCATGTAGAAGTTTTTTTAATAACAGCTTCTTCTCATGTAAGGACCGAGCCTTAGAGCGTGATCGGCCGTACCAGAGGAAAAAAAAGCTATAAACACCATGAGCAGTCGATCTTTTTCGGCCACAATGATATCCAACAGTAATTGCAGCTGTGAGGATTTAGTGAGGTGTAGTGTCATAGTATCAACCCCACAGCTCTATTTTATCGATTGCCATGTTTTGAACAAAATGCAAGAAGGCAAAACGGCTCTCATCAAGATGGAGGGGAAATGCTCATTGCCATTGTACTAGATAAGCCGCTCTCAGAAGCCCAGGCGCTAGTAGATGACCCTGATGCCTTCATGCTGGAAATTATGAAAATCATTCAAAATAAACATGCGCATCCTGTCATCGCACAAATGCTCCATCCTGATGTGCGGGGCGACTTACCCCCTTCGGAATGTGCCGCTGCCTCATCAGAAGGCCAAAGCAGTCACACTGTAGCGACGGATCGCACACAGCCTCAAACGCAATTTCAATAAATGCCTATATATGCACTGCCGTCAACGTGGGATACCCACGGCTGATGGCCCAACATCCCACCCAAGCCCATCTTCCGCGTGCCTTCCTGTCTTGTCCAACTGACCAACATGGGATACCCATGGCTGGTTTGTACGCTCCTAGCCAACACTGCATCCAGTGTGAATTAGTTGTGACTTGCATAACCTCTAATTCCTCTAGGACAAGTTGAAAGAGTAGTAAATAGGAAGAGGTGGGGGTCCTTCGCTTACACTAGTGGGTAAGGCAGGGAAGGGTATGGGAGGGAAGGGTAACTAACTAGCAGTAGCTAGGGTAGATGATGTCAAAGTACATCCGCGCCATGGCGTCTTTGTGTTCCTCATTCAGCGCTTGCTAGCATAATGGAACAGCACTGTCTTCGAGTGTGAGCCATGCAGCCATTTTGCAGACCGCGGATCACCTCCTTTTCTTACATTTGAGGCTAGCTAACCTGCAATGGAAGAGGCTGCTGTCAACCGTTTGGCAACGTCGATTACTCGATTAACACTGAGCCAAGTCACTGCAGACGAGATTGATGCTGCAACCAAACTTCTCGATAAGGCATGTCAAAAACTCCGAGGCATCTCAGATATTCCACCTCAGAGAATCACTGACCTTGAGACTACCATACGTCAGCTACGTCAATTGAGCTGTATCTTAGACAGTTGCACAATTTCTGCCAGCTACGAAGTTAGTCAAGCGCAGAAAGCACTGCTGCTCATGCCGCGTGCAGCCAAAGGTGCAAGCACATCATCCGAGGAATTGAACGCACAGGCGTCACTGCTACGTATGCCAAGCTTCCTGGAGGTCTTGGTTAAACGCGCCAAGTATCTGTGAGAATGTTGCCCCCGTGCGGCTCGCACGGCTGGGGAGCCTTGGTTGTTGCTTCGTGGTTTCTGTATGGCAGTTTTGTGGTTTTGTTGTTTCGCTCTCTTTTTCCTTTGCCACACCAATCCCTGAGGTGATACAATGTTATCATCTCTTCTAGTACGTTTCAGATGCCTACGAACTGATCAGCTACCGGCCGTGCTGGTTTTTGGTGCGTTGGGTGTTTGTGTGTTGGTTTTTAGTTTTTGTTGTTTGCTCTTTCTTTTTGCACGGTGACAGCTCAATGGATTCTGTATCGATCCAAGTCAGTTCTCTTTTGTACGCACATTGTCGTAATGACTGATGTTGCCACTGCATTAATTCGGTGAATTTGCGAAATGCGATTGTCTTTCCGGCTTGATAAACGACCTGGCGACGGAAAAAAAGGTCTTGGTTAAACGTGCTGATCCTGCACAGACTTCTATCACTAGCAATTCCTCCACAGTCAAACCTGAAAAACTGCGTGGCTCTTGTTGTGTCTGACCACAAGGTGAAAAGGAAAATTGAGAATTACTGTTCCAATTCTATATGCTTGTTGCTTAAATAAACGCAGTTGTAATCTTTTGTTTGTTGCACAGGTCGGCCTTTGCTGTGGATTTTGCGATTTTGCGGTCTCATTTTTGGTACCACCAGACGGTCCCAAAAATGGGACCGTGAAAGTGCTTTTCTTTTGTTCTTTTACTAAAAGCTGTGCATGTGGTCCCAAAAATGGGACCGCCAGGCGGTCCCATTTTTGGGACCGTGTTTAGCTTCATTTTTCAAAGTTTTTTTTATCAGGGTTGCAGAACCGCAATGTTTTGGTTTCAATGAAACTTTGTGGCTTATGGCGACCGGACGGGCAACTAGGGAGGCCCTTTTGAGCGAAGCCGGTTTTGAGAAGGTCTTCCGGACCCAGAATTGGGTCCGTTAGAGCAAGCAGTTTTGTAGATGATTTTGTTTCTGGTTGGGGCAAGCGGGGTGCATATCGGTTGCTGCTTGAACCCACTTGAAGTTAGCTTCTTATTATTTCGTTGCGTCTGGTGGCTTGATTGTTTGCCGCTAAAAGAAGGCCCATCAGCCTTTTGCAGCCCTAGGTGATTGCTTGAGGTGTTTCTTGCTGTTGCGGAGTTTGTGGGTTTTCGCGCAGGTGGCCGGCTTCCATTTGAATGATTGTATTGAATACTCTACTGCCCCTTGTTGGGTCCCCTTGCCCCTCTAGACTCCTACCGAAGTTTTCAGCAAGATGAATCATGATCTTTTCAGTCAATCCCGTTATTAATTAATAGTATAACTTTAAAACGGGATGGAGTAGGAATCTGCTTAGGAAAAGATGTGGGAAGGTGAAGTATTGAAGGCTTTCTTACTCCGCCATCGTTTCGATATCGTGTCAATTACATTGGGTAATTGAATTAAAACATAGCACGGAGTAGCGGAGTAGCGCGGAGTAGCGAAGGATTGGTGAATGTTGCCTGGGTGGTGCTGCATCGCAAATCGCCACATTGGAGCTAGGGAACGGAGACAGCTGATACCACCACATGTGCGCTTTCAGGTTCCATTTCTGGGGCCGGAAAGTCAATTGAAATCAGGCTTCGCATGTGCGGGCCTCCTCTGTTCCAACTCTATATGCTTGTTGCTTAAATAAACGCAGTTGTAATCTTTTGTTTGTTGCACAGGTCGGCCTTTGCTGTGGATTTTGCGATTTTGCGGTGACCGTGAAAGTGCTTTTCTTTTGTTCTTTTACTAAGCTGTGCATGTGGTCCCAAAAATGACCGCCAGGCGGTCCCATTTTTGGGACCGTGTTTAGCTTCATTTTTCAAAGTTTTTTTATCAGGGTTGCAGAACCGCAATGTTTTGGTTTCAATGAAACTTTGTGGCTTATGGCGACCGGACGGGCAACTAGGGAGGCCCTTTTGAGCGAAGCCGGTTTTGAGAAGGTCTTCCGGACCCAGAATTGGGTCCGTTAGAGCAAGCAGTTTTGTAGATGATTTTGTTTCTGGTTGGGGCAAGCGGGGTGCATATCGGTTGCTGCTTGAACCCACTTGAAGTCAGCTTATTATTATTTCGTTGCGTCTGGTGGCTTGATTGTTTGCCGCTAAAAGAAGGCCCATCAGCCTTTTGCAGCCCTTAGGTGATTTCTTGAGGTGTTTCTTGCTGTTGCGGAGTTTGTGGGTTTTCCCGCAGGTGGCCGGCTTCCATTTGAATGATTGTATTGAATTGAATACTCTACTGCCCCTTGTTGGGCCCCCTTGCCCCTCTAGACTCCTACCGAAGTTTTCAGCCCAGAAAGAAGATGAATCATGATCTTTTCAGTCAATCCCGTTATTAATTAAAAGTATAAATTTAAAACGGGATGGAGTAGGAATCTGCTTAGGAAAAGATGTGGGAAGGTGAAGTATTGAAGGCTTTCTTACTCCGCCATCGTTTCGACATCGTGTCAATTACATTGGTAATTGAATTAAAACATAGCACGGAGTAGCGGAGTAGCGCGCGGAGTAGCCAAGGATTGGTGAATGTTGCCTGGGTGGTGCTGCATCGCAAATCGCCACATTGCAGCCAGGGAACGGAGACAGCTGACACCACATGTGCGCTTTCAGGTTCCATTTCTGGGGCCGGAAAGTCAATTGAAATCAGGCTTCGCATGTGCGGGCCTCCTCTGTTCCAACTCTATATGCTTGTTGCTTAAATAAACGCAGTTGTAATCTTTTGTTTGTTGCACAGGTCGGCCTTTGCTGTGGATTTTGCGATTTTGCGGTCTCATTTTTGGTACCGCCAGACGGTCCCAAAAATGGGACCGTGAAAGTGCTTTTCTTTTGTTCTTTTACTAAAAGCTGTGCATGTGGTCCCAAAAATGGGACTGCCAGGCGGTCCCATTTTTGGGACCGTGTTTAGCTTCATTTTTCAAAGTTTTTTTTATCAGGGTTGCAGAACCGCAATGTTTTGGTTTCAATGAAACTTTGTGGCTTATGGCGACCGGACGGGCAACTGTTCCAACTCTATATGCTTGTTGCTTAAATAAACGCAGTTGTAATCTTTTGATTGTTGCACAGGTCGGCCTTTGCTGTGGATTTTGCGATTTTGCGGTCTCATTTTTGGTACCGCCAGACGGTCCCAAAAATGGGACCGTGAAAGTGCTTTTCTTTTGTTCTTTTACTGAGCTGTGCATGTGGTCCCAAAAATGACCGCCAGGCGGTCCCATTTTTGGGACCGTGTTTAGCTTCATTTTTCAAAGTTTTTTTTATCAGGGTTGCAGAACCGCAATGTTTTGGTTTCAATGAAACTTTGTGGCTTATGGCGACCGGACGGGCAACTAGGGAGGCCCTTTTGAGCGAAGCCGGTTTTGAGAAGGTCTTCCGGACCCAGAATTGGGTCCGTTAGAGCAAGCAGTTTTGTAGATGTTGCGACTCAGCGTGCTGATGAAACTTTATTTTTCCTTCTCCCAAAAAGAAGCTGAGAGCAGCTTCTAGTGGACTCCTCTTGCGTTCTCTTGCGTGCGTCCTCTGCGTCTCCTTGTGCGTGCATCTGGGTTTGTGGTGACTAAAGTTAACTGCGGGTTCTTACCAACAATGGTTGGTTTTTATTTCTGGTTTTTATTTTTTAGTAATGAAACCTCTGAACCTGCGGTTATTTTTATCTGTCACCTGTTTCTCAGTGAACGTTGAGAGCAACGTTCTTTTATCCAGCATGCCCTTCTGCGCAAGGATGACACACACCATGCCCCAATGAGTGTAACAGAGTTACATTAGCTGTCACTCAGAATATCCTTTTTTGTGTGGCTATTTCTCACATCAAGCAAGCGCCTCCAAAGGGAGGGAGGGTGGGTTCCACTTCTTTTAGTGGTTAATTTTTTCTTTTGAGAGCCATGGGGGTGGAATGAACAGACTGCAGTGGGATCCCGAGAGGTACAACTACATCAGTGAACATTTGCTTTGGCGTTCAACGTGGTCGATTTGGGATTTGTCTGAAAGTGGTGCATACGTGGAAGTAAGGTGTTTCTCATTTTTGGATCTGGGAGATTTGCAAATCCTTTGTTGCACTTGTTACGGCATTTGCTTGGGCAGTTTTTGATATTCTTTGCAGATTAGATGAATACAGACAGTCAGAGCGGGAGCTGGAAGATGACAGCCTTTTGTCATTGGTCATTGGACCTGTTGCCAGAGCCTCGGAGGAGATACTGCCTTGGAAACAACACACGAAGTTAACACGTCTTCAGTTGCTGCACCTGTCACCCCTGAACAAGGCCTTTTTGAGGGTTCTCAACCTGATTTGGATTTTGGAGGTGAAAAAGATTGCGGTCCTTTCCAACTTGAGCATGGTTCAGCATACATGGAGGGTTGCAGTGCTTCGCATTTTCGTTCAGTTGATGTTGCAAGGAGCTCAGAGGTCCCAGTGTCGCGTTCTGATTACAACAGAGCCCTTTTTGAAGCCCGCATGAGTTCAATGTCAGATGTTGAATTGAAGATGCCCTGGGAAACAGGTTTCATGAAACAGATTTTTGA
Source organism: Cladocopium goreaui (assembly GCA_947184155.2). Lineage (NCBI taxonomy): Eukaryota > Dinophyceae > Suessiales > Symbiodiniaceae > Cladocopium > Cladocopium goreaui. Next base: position 179,505 of record CAMXCT020001009.1, read on the forward strand.
CGGCGATGATGATTCGGTTTTTCCACAGGTTTTGCCGCCCGTTCCTCCAGATTTTTTGGATGTCGGTCTCTGCCTCGGGTGCGGAAACTCCTGACCAAGAAGGTATGGAGGAAAGGCCAACGGTCAAGAGCTTGGTGCGATCAGATGCGTCACTTCCTTTTTATTCATTTGCAATCAGAGTTGTGCCAGACAGAGACATATTCATGGAGGAAACGGTGCTGTGGGAGAAAGCGATTTGGAAGTGGTTGCAAATCTTGGAGATTCTTGGTTTTCCTGGGATGTTAGGTCATGCATGGTTTCTGAACAGGTTGACACTACGCTGGCTTAACAGAGCGTGGTTCTGCGTGACGCCCTGGGCATAAAGTCACCGAGGACAGCCTTGAAACGTGCTCAGACGTTTTTGCGTTATTCTTCTTGGTTGCAATCAAACTTTCAAGACTGGGATCCATGGAACAGAGCGATGTGCTTACAACACATTGGTCAAGTGGGTGCTCGAGCTGGACCTGCATCAAAAGGTATTACTTTGCTGGAGGCGCTGAGATTTGGCAGGTATGTAATGGACATACCAACTCCAGAGGGGCTGCTGTCTGAACCCCAGCTGAGATGCAGAGCGCAAAGATTGATGATTTCAAAGGATGCATATCATCCTTCTAGGCCTCTTAGAGCAACGGAATTGGCAACACTTGAGAGGGCCATGGACGCTGGTTTGGACTTGAGGTATGTTTACAATCTGGGTTCGGTCATTTTTGCAGCGTTGTCCAGATCAAGGTGGTCGGACTTGAAGCATGTGGATCAATTTTGGATTGAAAGTGCTGAATTCAATGGAGAACCTTTTGGTTTTGTGGAAGCAAGGACAAAGTTTCATAAGACGGCAACGAACCTGGCCAAAAAGCAGAGGTACTTGCTGCTTGTTGCACCACTGCTTGGAGTGACGGAAACCGATTGGTCGAGGCATTGGGTCAGGTCCATGCTGGAGCTGAAGGTGGACATAAACGTCGAGCCCTTTGGGGCCATCTGTCGGGCACCTGCACATGACGGCACACTTTGTGCCAGATCATGCACTTCAGAGGAGGTCGGTGTTTTTTGTCAACAAGTTCTTTAAGACTGGTGAAGGAAATTCCATTTCATCTCACAGCTTCACACACACCACTTTGGTTTGGTGCAGTGCCTATGGACTGGATGAACTGTCCCGCTCGTTGCTGGGCCACCATGAACCCCAAGGAGCAAGGTCGATGGCGTGTATTCATGTGACATGTTGACGCGGCCTTTGCAGCTATATTGCAGCATGTTCGCAAATATCAGGAGAAGCCCATGTCAGGAGCTGCACAGACAGTGATACAACAGACTGGTGATGCAGCAGATGACGATGGTTATGCTCCATCTACACCGATGGATACGGAGCGCAAGTCTTCAACTGCAGGGGACCTAGTGGACGATGAGTCAAGTGGCATTGCTTCTTCGAGTTCGAGCTCTGATGATAGCAGTAGTGAATGTGTTGAGAATGCAACAAGGGTTGACATACCGGGACCTGTTTGGAGAAACAGGAGGAGTCACGTTGTTCACAAATGCCCAGAGATAGAACAACATACTGCGTGCGGAAGGCTTGTCGTGGCGGCCAACTTTGAAATGATGGAGAATGGCTGTTCGACCTTGAATGCAAGGTGCAGCAGATGTTTCAAGGGTGAGGTGATCACTCATGTGCGTGGACTTTTAGAAGCCTTGGACCAACAGAAGGCCAAAAGACAAAGAGACCGGTGAGCCTGCCAAGGAAAAAGATTCATCTTGCAGTCTGTGACTTCTTCATGCTTCGTAAGGGTCTGGGTGTCGTGTTTTTTGGGAATCAAAAAGTAGAACTGTGTATATCAGCTTGTATTCATCGTGTGAGAAACCTCATCAGCCTTCTTTCGGACATTGTGGGACGTAAGCGTCAGGATTCAACACAAAAGTGATGTTGATCAACTTAAGGGCAAAGGCCCAACTGATTGAGAGCAATCAGATAGAAGTCTTGGCTGATAGCAGCATGTTCATCAATGGCCGTGGCATGAGTTGAGAGCAACTGCATGTTTACGGCTTAAGCTTTCCCAGCTTTTGAGCTGGTGTGTTCACACGGTTTACAAGTGCATGGACGATTTCTCATGCCAAATGTGTTCTAGTCTTTAGCTGGTTTTTAAGTGACTAGGTGCACAAAAGGTTGAACAGAGCATGTTAATTTTCTTGAATTGCTGACTTGCTTGGCGATCCTTCGCTCCGTAGACCGAATACAGCGATGGCTACTTCATCCATTTTGGACTCTGAAGCCACGTTCATTCAGCAATCAGAGGAGGCCGGGCTCACCAGACCCTGGATCAATGCACTTAGAGACAACGTTTTAGCCACATTCGCAAAGCTAGCTTCGCAATCACCAGCCCTGGAATGGTGGCCACTGATGAGCAGGTGAATAGGTTTTGAATACGTTGAGAGGAGGTGCTGCAGCGACCATAGCAGAGCTAGCAGCGTTCAGAAGTTGGTGTTCGAGAGTCAGACCCTGATGATGCATAGTTTCAAGTCAGCAGCGAAAGGGGACGAAGCAGCGCCCAAAAGCAGGGCTCCTCAAGAGCGAGATGCACGATTGGAAAGACAGAGGGAGCTTCTAAGAGGCTTAGACATCAAAGGGCCACTGGAACCAGCACATGCGCTATATGATGTTTGTGCGGCCATGATCGAGCGCAATGACATGTCCTATATCAACCCCAACAGATGCTTGTCACGTCAGCAGGAGCTCATGGGGTCGAAACCGGAAAAGGAGATTCAACTTGATGCTACAAAGACCTCGCTTGTGGTCAAAGAACAGCAGAGTCACTCAGAGATCAACATTAGCTCTGACCTTGCGCTTTACCAGGCGCTTCAAAGGCGCACGTTGGCAATGGACCTCACTGGTTTGGCCTCATACGAGGTAATGAGGAGGTGGGTGGATCGTTTGTTTGCTCTTTATGCTCAAGCTCCAGCACCAGGGTTCCAAAAAGTAACTCAGGCGCAACCGATGAGGGCTGACCGCCGAGCTTTTTTGCGAATCAGTGAGCAATTCACGGGCTCACTGAAATCTTTTGCTGGTGCCGGGAAACCTTTGGATGCACTTAGCGAAAGTCTGGAATCTGATATGACAGTGACCTACTCCATGCTTCACATTCCTGCAGGCCATGGTCAAAATGTTAGCAGCACAGACAAAAGGAGACAAAGACAAGAAACGCCCTGAACCCTCAGCCGGTGCCAAGGGGAATGCAAATCAGAACAAGTTTCAGAAGGGAGCGTCTAAAGGTGCCAACAAAGGCACAAAAGGAAAAAGAAGAGATCCTGTGCCGCAGTCCTTGAGGGAATGCATTCCAGAACGCCGCAAGGCGTTGCTATCTGTTTTGGATACAACTTGGGATCTTGCAAGCAAGGAAGTTCTTGCCCACGTAAGCATGTTTGCGCAGTGCCTGGGTGCTATAAAGCTCACCCGCAGACAGAGCATCAGTGACTTCTTGGTGAATCCACCCGACTGAAGTTTCAACAGGAGCAAAGAAACGCAAACTTCGACCTTTGGATATTGAACACAAGCCCAATGATGCCAGTGTGAAACCACAGATTGGAGAATCAGGTTTCGTCTGCTTAGAATTATTTTGTGGTACAAGTAACCTGACCTATGCAATGAAGCACTTTTTTCCTGATAGCTTTGGCGTGATCACGAAGTGAGCAAGCAATGTGTCAAAGTCATTTGCTTGGACTTGACAAAGGAAGACCACCAAGACTTGGTGGAGCAGTGGGCGCTGTCTGGGACTTGCCTTGGGGTCCACTTTGGAATACCTTGCGGTACAGCTTCGAGGGCGCGATTCAGACGCCTTAGTCCAAAAATTCGTGGACCTACACCTCTTCGGACTCCAAAATTCCCGGACGGCATTCCAGGTCTCCAAAGGCTGCATGCAGTAAAGCTGCGGGCGGCCAACCGCCTCTACAACTACATGCGTAGACTGATAAAACAACTGCAGGCAGTCAATGTTATTTGGACAGTGGAGAATTCCACTGACACGTTTGCTTTGGGAAACATCGTATTGGAAAGACATTGACAAGAGCACTCTATGAATTATGTTTGGTGGCAAGCGGTTAAAACGCACATGTCTGGCGTCCAACAGTGGTGCTGTTATGTTGCTTAATCTTTATGCGATGGACAACATGAACATGCGCCATGGTCCATCACCAAGGAATTTTTGACACGTCTCTGGAAGCAGAATATTCACCAAGTTTCGCCAAGGCTTTTGCTACAGCAATTTTGGAAGCAATTGGAGGTGAGTTTAAATTTCCAATGTAGTTCTGCATGCCAAGCGACTCAACATGTCACTTTTCAATGCCATTGCGGATGCGAAGCAACCATCAAAGTCCCTCCAGCTTGCCACAGTGCCAGAATTTTCACACATTGTCGCAATTTCCAATTTGCCTTTCAGCTTCCCGTGCCAAAGCAAGCTCTTGAGAACGACCAGAAAGAAGGGGGGGTGAGAGCCGTCGTTTTTAAACTGTCACAGGAACACACGTCAGCCCTGCATTCACTATCTGACATGGCTTGGAGTCCAACTGCAGTCAGCGATTCTTTTTGGAAGGGTTGCGGAAAAGGGGAGCCTAGTTGCCCTCAGATTTCTTTTTCTTTGGATACGGATGAGATATGCGGGGAATGCTGTGACTGGGATCTTGGCATCAGATGGTCACCCGAGAGTTTTTCTTTCACAGGCCGTCAGCGTTGACCCCCTTTTTCTGTTTTTTCTGGATTGCCACCGGAAGTCAAGAACGCCTGCATATTTTTGGCTGAGAATGAAGAGGTTGCTGTGATTAACCACAGATGCAGCAAGCTGGGTGAATGGCTGAGGATGTCTAGATCCTTGCATAAACAGAAACAGGAGGATGCTCTGAAAGCTTCTATGCCCAAGGAGCGGAGGAAGATTTTGGAGAGCAAAAAAAACACTTTGTTTTATGCGAAAGATTATACAAGACGAGCAATATGATGACAAAGATCTTGCGGTGAATTTGGAAAAAGTTTTTCCGACCTGTAGGGGAAGTTCCCCGCTCTCACGTGTTGCCGGAGTGGCTCTTGTCGGCTACCATTTCCACGAATGATTTAGCCAGAAACTCGAGAGAAGCCAACGTGGCCCTGAGGTACATGACCCGCAGCAGTGGCTCAGAGAATCTTGACAATAGGCTTTGGGAGAAGACTTTAACGGAAGTAGAACGTGGCTGGCTTGTAGACCCCCTGGTGTGGGAAGACTTGCCGAACGAAGCTACGGTGTCTCGGAGATCCCCCCTGGAACAGTCGGGGAAGGTGAGGCCCATTGATGAGTTGTCACAGAGCCAGGTAAATGCTACGGTTACAGTTTTCGAACAAGTGACGTTGGATGGTCCTGATGTGATTTGTGCGTTTGCATTTTTCATGATGAAATGCTTGAGTTCTACGGGAAAGAGCACCTGCCTTCGGGGAAGGGCGCCGGATCTGGCTCAGCATACAGACAGCTTGCAATTGCAGATGAAAGTTTTTCGGGCGGAGACATCAGACCTCGCCATTTTTCTTACTGATGTAAGGGAGACAGCAATAGGTGGGCTAGAAACGCTTGTGGTAGCGATGGTGCTTTTCTTTTGATGCCAAAGACTGAAGTCGACGCCCCTCATGGTTTACATTGACACTGAAGGCTCGAATTTTTCTTTGGTCAAGGGTTATTCGAGTTCTCAATCAATAACAGCAATTTATACACTGGCAGCGACCTACCTGGATTCAGACTGTATCCTTCCATCGTTCAGCAGGGTTCCTTCTGCGCCAAATCTTGCAGACTTCCCTTCCAGACTTAAAGATCATCCTCTTTTAAAAAGAGATTTGAGTGTGTCGGATGGTGAAGTGAAGGATGCCTTTAGTGGCAGTATGAGTTTCATAGAACAGGCGAGAGCGCCACAATAAACATGGGTGGGGGCCGTGGCGAAAGCGGGCGGCTTGATTCCCCATCTGTGAGCGTAAAAAAGTGCCGAACTTCAGTGCACCAGTGAAGCTGTTATTTTCGTGCATGACCATGTGAGATTTGTTTTTGAAGCAAGTTCGAGATGCGTCGGCGTATGTTTTGCGAGTTATATATATATATATACTCTCGTATGGGGATATATATTTATATTTGTTTTTGGCATGGTGCTGTTCGAGTATTTAGGATTGCACGCTTTTTATAATTTGGATGTCCACGGTTTTGGGTTTTGGAAAAATAAGTTGCGACTCAGCGTGCTGATGAAACTTTATTTTTCCTTCTCCCAAAAAGAAGCTGAGAGCAGCTTCTAGTGGACTCCTCTTGCGTTCTCTTGCGTGCGTCCTCTGCGTCTCCTTGTGCGTGCATCTGGGTTTGTGGTGACTAAAGTTAACTGCGGGTTCTTACCAACAATGGTTGGTTTTTATTTCTGGTTTTATTTTTTAGTAATGAAACCTCTGAACCTGCGGTTATTTTTATCTGTCACCTGTTTCTCAGTGAACGTTGAGAGCAACGTTCTTTTATCCAGCATGCCCTTCTGCGCAAGGATGACACACACCATGCCCCAATGAGTGTAACAGAGTTACATTAGCTGTCACTCAAAATATCCTTTTTTGTGTGGCTATTTCTCACATCAAGCAAGCGCCTCCAAAGGGAGGGAGGGTGGGTTCCACTTCTTTTAGTGGTTAGTTTTTTCTTTTGAGCCCCCCACCCACCCTACTCGTCATTTTGGTGAATGCACCTTACTCGGTTTTTTCTGAATACGCGTGGAATGCCACCTCTTTTTAAGCGTGTTCTTTCGTTATCTCCCCCGAAAGCGGGCGGCTTGATTCCCCATCTGTGAGCGTAAAAAAGTGCCGAACTTCAGTGCACCAGTGAAGCTGTTATTTTCGTGCATGACCATGTGAGATTTGTTTTTGAAGCAAGTTCGAGATGCGTCGGCGTATGTTTTGCGAGTTATATATATATATATACTCTCGTATGGGGATATATATTTATATTTGTTTTTGGCATGGTGCTGTTCGAGTATTTAGGATTGCACGCTTTTTATAATTTGGATGTCCACGGTTTTGGGTTTTGGAAAAATAAGATTTTGTTTCTGGTTGGGGCAAGCGGGGTGCATATCGGTTGCTGCTTGAACCCACTTGAAGTTAGCTTATTATTATTTCGTTGCGTCTGGTGGCTTGATTGTTTGCCGCTAAAAGAAGGCCCATCAGCCTTTTGCAGCCCTTAGGTGATTGCTTGAGGTGTTTCTTGCTGTTGCGGAGTTTGTGGGTTTTCCCGCAGGTGGCTGGCTTCCATTTGAATGATTGTATTGAATTGAATACTCTACTGCCCCTTGTTGGGCCCCCTTGCCCCTCTAGACTCCTACCGAAGTTTTCAGCCCAGAAAGAAGATGAATCATGATCTTTTCAGTCAATCCCGTTATTAATTAAAAGTATAAACTTAAAACGGGATGGAGTAGGAATCTGCTTAGGAAAAGATGTGGGAAGGTGAAGTATTGAAGGCTTTCTTACTCCGCCATCGTTTCGACATCGTGTCAATTACATTGGGTAATTGAATTAAAACATAGCACGGAGTAGCGGAGTAGCGCGGAGTAGCGAAGGATTGGTGAATGTTGCCTGGGTGGTGCTGCATCGCAAATCGCCACATTGCAGCCAGGGAACGGAGACAGCTGACACCACATGTGCGCTTTCAGGTTCCATTTCTGGGGCCGGAAAGTCAATTGAAATCAGGCTTCGCATGTGCGGGCCTCCTCTGTTCCAACTCTATATGCTTGTTGCTTAAATAAACGCAGTTGTAATCTTTTGTTTGTTGCACAGGTCGGCCTTTGCTGTGGATTTTGCGATTTTGCGGTCTCATTTTTGGTACCGCCAGACGGTCCCAAAAATGGGACCGTGAAAGTGCTTTTCTTTTGTTCTTTTACTAAGCTGTGCATGTGGTCCCAAAAATGACCGCCAGGCGGTCCCATTTTTGGGACCGTGTTTAGCTTCATTTTTCAAAGTTTTTTTTATCAGGGTTGCAGAACCGCAATGTTTTGGTTTCAATGAAACTTTGTGGCTTATGGCGACCGGACGGGCAACTGTTCCAACTCTATATGCTTGTTGCTTAAATAAACGCAGTTGTAATCTTTTGTTTGTTGCACAGGTCGGCCTTTGCTGTGGATTTTGCGATTTTGCGGTCTCATTTTTGGTACCGCCAGACGGTCCCAAAAATGGGACCGTGAAAGTGCTTTTCTTTTGTTCTTTTACTAAGCTGTGCATGTGGTCCCAAAAATGACCGCCAGGCGGTCCCATTTTTGGGACCGTGTTTAGCTTCATTTTTCAAAGTTTTTTTTATCAGGGTTGCAGAACCGCAATGTTTTGGTTTCAATGAAACTTTGTGGCTTATGGCGACCGGACGGGCAACTAGGGAGGCCCTTTTGAGCGAAGCCGGTTTTGAGAAGGTCTTCCGGACCCAGAATTGGGTCCGTTAGAGCAAGCAGTTTTATAGATGATTTTGTTTCTGGTTGGGGCAAGCGGGGTGCATATCGGTTGCTGCTTGAACCCACTTGAAGTTAGCTTATTATTATTTCGTTGCGTCTGGTGGCTTGATTGTTTGCCGCTAAAAGAAGGCCCATCAGCCTTTTGCAGCCCTTAGGTGATTGCTTGAAGTGTTTCTTGCCGTTGAGGAGTTTGTGGGTTTTCGCGCAGGTGGCCGGCTTCCATTTGAATGATTGCATTGAATACTTTATTGCCCCTTGTCGGCCCCCCTTGCCCCTCTAGACTCCTACCGAAGTTTTAAGCCCAGAAAGAACATGAATCATGATCTTTTCAGTCAATCCCGTTATCA